>CAUYUJ010019062.1:175000-188451 GCA_963575745.1 Prorocentrum cordatum
TAGTAGTAGCAGTAGTAGTAGCAGCATTAGTAGTAGCAGTTGTACTAGTAGTACTAGTACATCAAGCAGTAGTTGTTGTAGTCGTAGTAGTAATGGTGATGCCGGCGGCGATGGCAGTGACAGTAAGGCCAGCAGTAGTAGTAGTAGTAGTAGTAGTAGTAGTAGTAGTAGTTGCAGTAGCAGGAGCAGTGGTTGTAGTAGTAGTAGTAGTAGTAGTAGTAGTAGTAGTAGTACTCGTAGTAGTAGTAGTAGTAGTAGTAGTAGTAGTAGGAGTAGTAGTAGTAGTAGTAGTAGTAGTAATTGTAGTCGTCCTATTCGTAGTAGTAGTGATCGTAGTAGACGTAGTCGTATCCGTAGTCGTATCCGTAGTAGTAGTAGTAGTAGTAGTAGTAGTAGTAGTAGTAGTAGTAGTAGTAGTAGAAGTAGTAATAGTAGTAGTAGTAGTAGTAGTAATACGAATTGCAGCTGTGGTACTAGAAGTATGAATCGTAGCAGTCGTAGTCGTAGTTGTCGCCGTCTTTCTCGTCGTAGCGATAAGAATACTGGTCGCCCGTGAAAATGATAGAAGTAGTGGTTGCGGCAGTCGTACTCGAAGGTCGTGGTAGTTGTAGTCGCTCGTGGTCGGTCGTAGTCGGTCATAGTGGGACGTAGTACTAGTCCTGATATGTCCTGGTGGTCTTGGTCGTCATGGTCATGGTCGTAATGGTGGTAGTAGTAGTGGTAGTCGTAGTAGTAGAAGCAGAAGCTGTGGCCGCCCGTCAAGTTGCAGTCGTAGGAGGAGTAGTTGTAATCGTCGTAGTCGTAGTCGTAGTCGTAGTAGTAGTTGTAGTAGTAGTCGCAGTAGTTGCCGGAGTAGTCGTAGTAGTAGTACTCGTAGTAGTAGTTGTTGTTGTAGTAGTAGTAGGAAAAGAAAATAGTAGTGGTAGTAGTAGTAGCAGTAGTGGTCGCAGCAGTAGTAATCGCAGTGGTCGTCGTAGCCCGAGTAGAAGTCGTAGTCGTAGCAGTGGCAGTAGCGATCGTAGTCGTAGTCGTAGTTGTAGTAGTAGTGGTGGTAGTAGTCGTAATAGTAGTAGTAGTCGTGGAAAGTTTAGGAGCAGCAGTAGTAGTAGTAGTAGTAGTAGTAGTAGTAGTAGTGGTAGTAGTAATAGTAGTAGATGTAGTAGTAGTAGTAGTAGTAGTAGTAGTAGTAGTAGTAGTAGTAGTAGTAGTAGTAGTAGTAGTAGTCTTAGTCGTAGTCGTAACAGTAGTAGTAGTAGTAGTAGTAGTAGTAGTAGTAGTTAGTAGTAGTAGTAGTAGTAGTAGTAGTAGTCGCCGTAGTTGTAATAATAGTGGTAGTTGCAGTAGCAGTCGCCGTAGTTGTAATAATAGTAGTAGTCGCCGTAGTTGTAATTATTAGTAGCAGTAGCAATCGTACTACAAGTAGTAGTAGTAGTAGTAGTAGTAGTAGTAGTAGTAGTAGTAGTAGTAGTAGTAGTAATAGTAGTAGTATTCGTAGTAGTAGTAGTAGCAGTAGTAGTTGTAGTAGTAGTACTCGTCGTATCTCTGGTAGTGTTATTAGTTCTAGTAGTCGTTGTAGTAGTAATATTAAATGTAGTCATAGTAGTAGCAGCCGTAGTAGTAGGAGTAGTAGTAGTAGTAGTAGTAGAAGTAGTAGTAGTAGTAGTAGTAGCAGTAGTAGTAGTAGTAGTAGTAGGAACCGTATCGGTAGGCATAGTTGTCGTAGCAGCAGTAGCAGTTTCAGTAGCAGCAGTACCAGTACCAGCAGTAGCAGTAGACCACCTATTACTGGTACCGGTCACAGGTAGTAGCAGTAGGTGCCCCCCCCAGAAGGGCAAAGAGGGCCCCAGGGGAGCCCTAAGAGTGACCCACAGGAGCATAGGACAGCCCCAAGACTGTCAACGTACAGTCCATGAGGGTTCGCGAGGAAGTGAAGACGGAAGGTGTCACATGTAACGGCTCTCCTCCGCCTCCTTTTCGTTGTTCATCCCTTTCTCCTTTTCTTCCTCCTGATAATCACCATCCTCACCATGATCATCATCACCATCATCAGCAGCAGCAGCGTCATCATTCTTATTATGTTGACCCGTACCATCGTTATTTCATCATTGCCACAATCGTTTTAAGCAACATCATCTTTATAGTCATCACCAGCATCATCATCACCACAACCATCCTCATCATCTTCCTCATTGCCATCATGCTTATCATTACCTGCATCTCCATCCATATCCTCATCCTCATCGGTTATCACCACCGCCACCGCCATCCTCAGCATCATCAGTCATCATCAGCATCAGCAGCACAAGCTGCATCATGCTGATCATCACCATCAGCAGCATCTTTACCATCATCACCGTCGTCACCATCATCATCATCACCAGCATCAGCACCATGATTTTTATAACCATAATCGCCGTTATTGTCATCGGCGTCATCATCATCGGCATCGCCATCGTCATCGTCATCGTCATCACCACCATCATCACCACCATCATCGTCATCATCTCGTCGAACCGCAACAAACTCTAGGTGAGCCGCAAGAAGCTCCCCCAGAGGCCCCATACATTCTTCGGAAATCCTTAGAAGTTGCATAGAAGTCGCAACACACTCCCCAGAGGCCTCAAGAAGCTCGAAGCTCTTCGGCCCCCTCAAGGAGCCTCTTCTTCCCCCAAGAATGATCTTCGGATGCCCTAAGTCTTAGGGCATCAGAAGATCTTGTTTAGGGCACCTCTTAGGGCCTAAGAGGATCGTTGTGCGGTTGTTATTGCGAAGGCCTTACTGCCGGTGCCGTCGACCCTGAAGGGGAACGACGACAACGGCGGCGGCGGCGACGATGACGACGACGCGGACGTGGTCCAGAGCCCTCATGGATTCTTCTTGGGGTTTCTTCGAAGCGCTCTCAGGGGCCGCTGGGGACAGTCTAGGGGCCTCTTGGGAGCCTCGTGGGGGCCTCTTGGGGGCCTCCTGGGGGCCTCTCGGGGCGTCCTTGATGCCTAGTGGGGGCCTCTTAGGGCCTCTTGGGGGCCTCTTAGGGGCCTCGTGGTTCCTCATGGGGGCCTCTCGGGGCCAAGGGCTCGAAATGTCCGTTCTGATCCCTCGTTTGCCGTCTTGAGGCTCGTCATACGGTTTTTCCTCGCTGTGAGGGGGGCGTATGGGTCTCTTCCTGCAGGCCAGCCCCCAAGGAAAATGTTCAGATGCCCGAGTAGCAGGAGGCTCGCTCGTCATACGTTGTTTATAGGCCGTGAGAGGGGGGTTTGGGTTATTTTCTGGAGGCTAACCACCCCTTCTGCCGTACCCGAGGGTGTGTAGGGTCTGGAGCACCCCTGGCCATACAAACACCCACCAGGCCACACAAACACCCAACGGGCCACACGAACACCTTCTCTCGGGGAGGGGGAGGGGAGGAAGGAGAGGGGAGGGAAGGGGAGGCATGGAGGAGGGACCAGAAGGCCCAGACCCCCTCGCGTCCCGAACAAAAACGACGGGCGTTTTTGTTGAATATTCATTTCGAGTGAATAGTCATTGTTAGCCCGCGCCTCTGGTGTCCATGGGTTTTTTCTATCGAAGTGTTTCTCCCGGAGCTCGCGCCCTGGTTTTTTATAAGTGGAAGTCTTAAGCCTCAGACTGCGTTGTTGCCCCCCCGAACTACAACAACGGCGTCCGCTTGATACCTCCTCGTCCTTCATTGAAGATCGCGATCTCGCGCGAGACTTCCACAACTTATTTACTTAGGGTGCTCCTCCGTTCGCGCCGAGATGGCGTGGATGTCTCGAACGGGGTGCCTGTGGTTGGTTCCCAACACCATCTGCTTTCAGTGCAGATGTTGAGGATGTCTCGGGCGAGGCGGTGGTTTTCGCCCCCAGAAGGGTGGCCGCCAGGAAGTATTGCACTCTTCCGTTCGCGCCCACATGGCGGGGATGTCTCGAGCGGTTTGCTTATTTTGGTTCCCAACATCCTCCGCCTTCGGAATTTACTATGAAGATGTCTTTGGCGAGGCGCTGGCTTTCGCACCCCACGGGGCCCAGATTGTGAGGATGTCCCAGATTTGGTTATGCTCAAATTCATTCGTGCCCATACTCTCTCATACTCAGACTCGTACACTTCATACTTGTAGCTAGACTCACTCACACCCAGACTTGCGCACACTCAACCTCACTCACAATTGCGCCCACCCGCCCTCAGACTCATTCGTAGTCAAGCTCACTCGTACGCTGACCCACTCAGAATCAGACTTACTCACGCTCATAATCACTCACACTGAGACCTACCCACCCTCATATTCATTCGAAGCCAGACTCACTCGTACTCAGACCCAATCACTGATTCAGGCTCGTACTCGTTATACGCATACTCATACGCATCCACACCCAGAGTTACCCATACTCAGGCTCACTCCCACCCAGACGCACTCATTTTGTTTCAAGATTCTTGTATCACTTCTACTGGTGGATGGTGGCTCGTTTTCAACATGTGGCTCTTGCCGTAGCGCCGCACACATTTGTTCTAACAGTTCGCAACAACTTCACTGATGGAGGGCGGCTCCTTTTCGAGATGTGATTCTCGCTTCAATGCCGCGCACATTCGCTTTAAAAGCTTGCAGCACTTAGGATTCGTATCGTTGAAGTTTCCAGAATTGCCTTCTCGCGCGATTGAGGATGGTCAGGACGCAACAGTCACGTTGATTCGGCACGTTGGAGTCCCAGGAACTGCGTTCCGGCACGTTTTTGGGTTGTTAGAACGAAACAGTCACTTTGATTCGGTTTGGCACGGCTGAAAATTCTCACACAGTCATGGGGCATTGACCGCACTGCAAGTAAATTCATGCAGGGATTGATGAAGAAGGAATGCGGGAGGGATTGTGTACTCCAACGCCGTTGATACGTTTTGGGTTCACACTGGTTCTTCTCCTCCTCCTCCTCATCTTCCTCCTCCTCTGTCTCCTTCTCCTCCCTCTGTGACTGCGGTGAGTTTCAGAACAGCGACGACGACGACGACGGCCCGCCGCCGCCGTGCCTGCCTACGAGGCAGCGGGGGGCGCCAAGCGCGTGGTCGCGGGCGGCTGAGCGCCAGGCCTCCCTGGGAGCACGCGCGCGCCCCGCCACGTGCGGTGTGGTTGGCGTCCCGGCGCGGCGCGCGGCACGGCTTCCCCGAGCATGTCGGCCCTTGGTGCGCGATGTGTCGGACGGTCTGGGCTTCCCAGATGGGGTCCGAGTAGATAGCGCTTGAGCGTTTTAGGTTCGAAGTTTGAGAATTATGGGCGTTTCCGACGTTTTTAGCCGGCTTTCTTGCCCGGGGATGCACTCCAGCGGCTGCGCCTCACCGAGTGTTTGGGGGGTGCCCAGCTCGGCCCGAACGGCCCCTGGAGGCCCAAGTCGGAAACCACCTCGCACGAGTGGGGTCGGAGCAGATGGGGTCGGAGGGTCGCGCCGCATCGCCGATGCATCGGCGATGCGGCTCGATGTGGAGCCCGATGTTCTCCGCGCCGACGGTGCCGATGCATTGCCGACGTCGCCAATGCATCGTCAATGCATTGCCGATGCATCGGCGGCGCATCGGCGATGCGGCGCGATCCTCCGACCCCATACACTCGGACCCCATTCGGGCGGCCTCCACGGACGGCCTGGTCCACCCCAGGGGAGGGCTGCTTGGTATCGCTCGGACGTGTGCATTTTTTCTCGGCGAGGACCATCGACGAGCATCCTGGATTTAATTCAGGATGCTCATCGATGGTCCTCGCCCGAGGAACACTGCACGGGGAAGAATGAGGGGGCGAGAAAGGGGGGGAAGAGGGCGGGGGGAAGAAGGAGCCCTTTTCGGGCCCCAAAGACCCCCTTCTGGGTCCTAAGGGCCCTTGTAGGAGCCCAAAAGCGCATCTTTTCGGCAGCCCTCGCTGCCCCCCCCCCATGTTTCGTCTCCTCACTCATCGCCACCCAAGGTTTCTCAGAGTCCCGGTTTATGGGGCACGCGATGTAAGAAATTGCCCCGCCATCGGGTGCCCCACGAGAAGTTCTTATCTGGGTCTGTAGACGCCTTCGGCGCCTTTTGAAGCTCAAGGTCGATGAAGGGCGTTACCCCAGAGTTTTGTTCTCGTAGCAAGATGTATTATCGTATACGTCTACTGTAGATCGAGAACCGAGGCTGTTGGACGTTATGTGAACTTTCTTCTGACGCCTCATGTGGGCTTCTCGTCGCCACGGCCGGATGCCCTTGACATTCTGGCAGACCGCACTTTGGGCGAGAGGGGAGCGCCTTTCAAGAGGTGAAAGGAGGTTTCGATATTCGAGGATCGATGGAATTTGATGCGCTCTTCCATTCGTCCACTGCTCCGGGAGGCTTCTCGTCGACACTGCTGGATCCACTTCGCAATTCTGTTCAGAATGCCCCCCTGGACAGATCCGCGGCCCGATGATTGAGAAGAGGGGGGAGGAAGAGGAGGATGAGGAGGAGGTCCCAGAGTTCAACGTCTTGACAAAATCATGACAGGGTGGGTTCGCCGCTTGCGGCATCCGGGTGTGCTTTCCATTCTCTGGGGATATACAAAACCACGGGATGAAGAGCGTACAGAGGAACAGGGTCTTTTTGGAAGGCGACGATGACAACAGCGAGAACGAGGGTGCAGTGTCATCCCCGGCGAAACCCGTCTCGTCCTTCTGCCGCCATTCCCCACCTCTTCTGCCTCTTCTCCTCCTCCCTCTTTCCTTTTCTCCGCGTCCCCCCTTCTCTCTCATCCCTTGTCCTCCCTCATCCCCATCCCTCAGGATGCAGTCCCCGTGAGGTTTCAGCATCGGCCGAATCGGCCCTGGCATTTCAAATTTCTTTGGACCTAACCAGGTTATTCAAGGCTTAATCAAAACCATTCTGGCTTACTCCTGTTTGATAGTGGGCATTGACTAACCTAATCCAGCCTGATGGCACCCGAGTCTTGCTGTATCGTCGATTACCGTGCCCGCAAAGACCTCCCAAGAGCTGGCTCTTAGCATCCCGATGATGACGATGGCGATGGCGATGACGATGACGATGACGACATCGTCATCGTCATCGTCATCGTCATCATCGGCATCGTCATCGTCCCGTCCCGTCTCCCTTCCCTCTCCCCTCCCAGCCAGCGCGTCCTCCTTTTCCAGCATGCTCCCAGCGGGCGGCCCAGGACCGCTCAGAACACCGATGTTATGTTCATGGGGCTCGAGCTAAGCGGTTTTTGGGTAATTTCTTGGACCTTTTCGCCTTGATTCCGTTCTACAGCAAAGGTAGAACGAAGACAGAACAAGGGATAACGAATACAGCACGAAAACGGAACACGCTGTTTAGATCGTGCCCTGGTTGATACTGTGTTGCCGGAAGGACGTGCTGGCAGGCGTACAACTTTCAGTCAATTCGGCGGCCTCCCTTCGTTGCCGGTTGCAGTGGCGGGCCGAGCCTGGTCCGAGCCAATGCTTGAATTCTGTTTCTTGCAGGTGTGGGCGCACAGGAGCCTTGGCCCGCATGCACGGAGGTGCACAGGTGGGCGCCACGTAATTCGGTAATGGCCGCAGCTGGAATTCGTTCTTTCTGTCTGGAGCGGTAAGTCGTAACAGCAGGGCAATATCAATGTGAAGCGAGGGTGGGGGAGGACGAGGGATGTTATGACATTGCTTTGACCGCGTCTGGATCCGCTATTCTCGTCTTCAGGCGGCTTCTCTTGGAGTTGCCGGTGAAGCAAGGCTCGGCGAGCTCGCCTCGTCGAGCACCTCGTGGGCAATCCACGGGGTTAGTACGAGTTCAGCGGGCGTAGTTAGTGCGCCTGCGCGGCGCTTTCCCTTCTGTGTGTGTGCGCGCCTTCCCCTCCTTAAGGCAAGCTCTCTCCGCCTCCTACGTCATCGGTGCGCAGCTGCGGCGTGGCCGTGTCAGCACGCGAAGCGCGCCGCGCGTCTGCTTCATTCAGGGCGAGTCCACGCACGGGGTGGTGCTCTGCGGAGCGCGGGCATCAAAAGTTGCCCTGCAGCCAGGCGGCGGGGCGTGACCCTTTGGAGGCTGAGCACAGGATGAGGAGGAGGATCAAGAGCGGCAGCGGCGGAGCGAAGGAGGAGATGGGAGGGCACAACATAAGGAGGAGGCGGACGTAGAGCGGAGGAAAAGCGAGGAAGAACGAGGAGGAGGAGGAGGAATACGGAAATGTAGGGCGCGCGGGAACGGGAGACGAAGGAGGAGAGGTGAAGAGGAGGAGAGGATCCGGTAAAGAAAGGAGGAGAGGTGAAGAGGAGAGGAGGTGAGGAGGGGAAGTGATGAGAAGAGGTGAGAAGAGGTGAAGAGAAGAAGGAGAAGTAAAGAGGAGGGGAGTGGTGAAAGCTAGAGCGATGAGGATGAGGATCAGGTAAAGCAGCAGGATAGGATATGATAGGATAGGATTGGATAGGACCGATCGCGAAACGGACTCAGGCTACCACTCCCGAGTGTGGTATTCGACCCGACCCTGGGAAGAGGCTATTTTTTTCGGGCCATTTGCCCTTACTTATTCTGCTGGTACGGACTTGACGTGGGGGGTGGGAGGGGTTCCTTCAGTTTGCCTCCGGGTGTATTCCGAGAGCCACACAAAAGTGGAGAGGGCTTCTTCATTCAGACATTCCCATGACAACCACGCACATTGCATAACCATAAGTTTGATGTTTGATGTTATAATGTGTTGCGAGCGTGTGTGTGTGTGTGTGTGTGTGTGTGTGTGTGCGTGTGTGTGTCACCCATCCTCCGATGTGTAAGGCCCGACGCTTCCGCAGACGAAACAGTTTGGCATCCTGAGGGGCTAATTCGAAACATTCGCCGCTCCGCCAAGGCAAGCCGTGAGTCGGGCATGGGATGCACTGCCGCGAGACCGCAAACAGTCTTTCCACCATCGGGTAGAACGTGGGGGGAGGCGAGAACACGCACAAACATCAGCAGCAGAGGGAGACGGGTGGCGCTCATGTTTGCCTGCATTGCTTCGAGGTTGGCTTTGGGCAATCAACGACGGACGAGCTTGGCCTTGTGCTCCGCCGAAGCAACACTATTCCTCATGGCGGCATCGAGCCTGGCCCCCATCTCGTCAGCTACAGCATTGCCGAGTGCGAGCTATTGCGGACACCTCGAACGAACTAGGTCGTTCGCGTTTTCATGCAGGGCGACCCGCAAAACTGCGATGACGGACGCAACTTGGGTGGAACAGAGTTTGCCCAGTTGGGCCCACAAGTCTGGTAAGATGAAACAAGAACGATCGCGATGCCAGCCTACCATCGCCGCTTCGTTATCAGTGTCGTAAAATTATGGCCCCGACGTGCATTGTATGGGCGCGGGGATGCCAGCAACTCGCCCCTGGGAACCGATTGGTTGGGCTCAGGGAGGGGGCTTCGCAGGGTCCCAGAGACCACACGCAGGCGAAAGTTAGAGACCGAGGTCGCTACGATGCGAACGCACCTAAGGTGAGGGGTCCCAGAGTCTGGGCCCCCACTCGCGTCACCGAGCGGAAGAGATGGCTCCTCAAGGGTCTTTCGGCCTGAGGAGTCGGGCCCCAAAGGGCCATCGAAACCGTCGCGCAGCCACTGAGGGGAGGAGGAAGGAGGAGGTTCGGCGGTCCAACTCGCTGGCGACATGCCGCGCAGCCAAAATCATGTTTCCGATTCGCGCTGGGTCATCGAATCCGCCGCCAGGCAATCTGAGCCCTTGAACGCCTGAGCGCTCACATTCTTGCTGCAAAATCAGTTTCGGTGGTCTTCCGTCTCAGGCTGCAAACGACACCTGGCGTAGATCGGGCCAACCTCCCCGGCAACCTCATCAATAATTTAGTGCCAGGGCCATGCGCCTGCGACCGCGGTGCAAAACATGATGTCCGCCTGCTGGCGGCCCTCGGGGCCGATTTCAGATTGCAGATGCACTGGCGGTAGGACGAGTTGTCGACCCCATACCTCCAGCCCAGGCCCGCAAACATGAGAGGCAGCTTGGAGGGGCTGCCACTGCTGCCGGCAAACAGTCCACCCGAAGTCTGGCAACGGACCAGGGACATCGGTGTCTGGCCCATGACCCTCATCAAGTGGCATCGCTCGGACGCATGAATTTCTGGCTCGGCGAGGGCCATCGAGGAGCGCCCTGCATCTGTCAAAGAAGGCGCCTCACGGAAGCAAAAAGATGCACGAATAATGGACGTCCGAGCGGTGGCGAGATCAGACATGAAAGCCCACCCAAAAGGGCCCCGCGAGGGCCCGGCGCCCCACTTCGGCGGCCGAGACAGGGGCCGCGCTGCACCTGATGGGGAGGCATGGGAACGCGGCTCTCCATGGGCCTTCTGACGCGCCTGCCACGCTGACTGGGGCCGAGGGCGGCGCGCTTCTTTGGCGCGGCGCACTCATGCGGCGAGGCCACGTGCAGGCTGGCTGAGGCCGTGCAGCGCCGGAGGAAAAATATGTGAGTAGCAAAACATGTTCGCTTCCCTTCGCGCGTGGGCCTGCTGACATGCCCGCCGCGCTCGGCGACGGCACCCCGGGGGCCCTGGTCCAGCGGGCGGGGCCCCCTTGCGCCGCGCGCCCTTCCCCGTTCGTTTGCTGGGTGGCGGCGCGCCCGCCCCCCCCCCCCCCCCCCCCTACCCCCTGTCCCCGTCGGTCCAGCGCGCTCGGCCTTGCCCTGCCCCGGGCAGGGACAGGCCGCGCCGACTGGGGCCGGGGGGGGCGGCTTCCCCCCCGACGCGCGGGGCATTTCCATTGCGGCCGGGCGCGACCCCCTAGGGCGGCGAGCTCGGCAGCGGCCCTCGGCCGCGCCCGCTCGCGCTCGAAGCGCGGGCCCCGCGAGCCAGGGCGTTGGCCGCGGGCGAAGACCCTCGCGCATTAATCGGCACTGGCGCCCGACGCGAGGCGCCTGCCCTTCTTGGCTGAGCTGACCGCCCGCGCCGTGCGACGGCGCGCTGGGCGCGAATACATTGCGGGCGCGATGCCCAATATGCCCGCTGGCTGCGCCGCCGCCGACTCCAACCGCGTGGCTGGCGCGCGTCGGCGCCAGGCATGGCCAAGGCGAGCCATCTTGAGATGCGTGGCCGCGCCCACGGTGACCCGCTGAGTGGCCCCAGCGTGTCTGCATGCGCCAGCGCGGTGCCTGAACGTCGCTGGCAATGTTGGGGCGGCGGTGATTTTCCGACGTTTCAGGGCTGCAGCTGCAAACGTGGCGTCGCGATGGCCCGGGAAAACGGCGACGCCATCGAGCGCTCCGCTGGGCTGTCCTCTTCCAGCCAGATGCCGGCCCCTGAAAGCGCCCCGGGCCAAACGCGAGACATGTTGCGAGAGATCGTCGGCAAGCAGCCTCGCGCCGACCGCCGGCTTGGATGTCGGGCGACGAGCTGGGATGAGATCTGTCATGGAACGGGCGGGGCGCGGGCCGCTGCGGAGTGGCCGGGTCGCACTTCGGCTTGGCCGACGCGCCTTTGAGAAACGTTGGCCCCCCAGGCCGGCGCCGCCCCAGCGCGCTTGCGCCGCGCGCGCGTCGCCCAGCCGGGGGCGACGCGCGCGCCGAGAAATCCTATTGCGCGCGCGTCGTGGCGAGCGTTTTCTGGCCACGCCGCTCGGGAAGCGACGCGCTGCAAGATGGGCGTGCTATATGTTTGGGTCGGGCGCGCGCCTCCGAGGACAACGCATGGCATCGGCGTGTCTTTGCGCGCCCCATCAGCTAGCGCGCGCGGCGTCGCGCGCGGCTGCGGCCCCAGGCGCAAGATGCGCGACGGCGCGCCCAGAGCCGGGGCCGCCTTGGTCCGGCGGGGCCCGCGTCGCCTGTCGCGAAAGGTCTGGGCGTCTGCGATTCGCGCCCGAACGGGGCGCCGTGGAAAGAATGGGCCCCCCCGCCGAGGATCCGGGGGAATCCGCGTCGCAGGGCAGAGTTGCCCAGCGCCGCCGCATCCCAGCGGGGTCTGCGCCACCGCCGCCCGGCCCTGCGCCGTGGGCCCCCGCGCCTTCGACCGCGTCTTCGGGGTCGCCCCGCGAGGCCGATCGCGACGTCGCACCCCGACTTCGTTTTCGCCGCGTTCAACGAGGCGGCGAGCTCGTCGAGCTCCTCGGGGCAGCCGCTCCAAGCCCGGCTGGGGCAGCCGCTCCGCGCCCGACGCGTTCGCGGCCGCATCTCGCGCGCGGCCCCCCGCAGTTGCGCCCCCGCAAGGGGCGGGGGCTCCGCCAGCTCGGCTGCCCCCCTCGCGGACGTTCGGCGCGGTCGATGTCGCGGTCGCCCCGCAGATCTCGTCGACGAGGCCGTTGCCGGACCTCATGGTCCACTATGTCATCGGGGTGCTGTAGGATTTCGCCGACGACGCGCGGCCCTTCTGTCGGCGGGGGGGCTCCTCGGCGCCCCCGTGTAAGATCGGGGCAGCAGGTTCTGCCGCTATCCAAGTGCGAAACTCATCGAGCGTTGCTCGTGGAGCCTCGCCCCTGGCCTTCCTGGGGCATTTCTCTGTCGCCGCCACCGCGCCGCGAGGCGCCGCCGACGACCCGCCGGGAGGATCGCTGCGGGCGTGGCCGAGCCATTTCCATTTGGACTCGACGAGAACGGTTCTGGCTTCTTGTCCAGAACCAGTCGGCGACGCGACCCAGTCAGCGCTTCACATTGCATTTGACCAGCACCGTTGATTGCATGATGCAACAACTCGCGGGGATGCGCGCGCGCGTCGTTGACCGCCGCGCGATGCGCGGGCCCTATAGAGGAAGGACTATGGCCCCTTCTGTCACACGAACCTCTTGATGGCGAGCGCGCTACCCATCAGCCCCACGCGAAGTCGCGCCAGCGCCGCGGGGGACATGATGCGCAGACATGGCAAGTTCGACTGCCTCCGCCCAAGACGCACGCGCGCAGCTGGCGCGTTCCACCCGGCGAGCCACCACGTTGTAAGCGAGAGGCTCTCAGACCCAGACCTCCACGCGTTACAATTTTATTGCAATGCTCGTTTGAGTTGTTTGTTTGGGATATGTTGTGATTTTGCGTTCCACGTTGGCTTGAATTGTTTTTGACTGACATGAATTGTTTTGCTTCTTCAGATGTTGCAATGTTCCTTCGGGCGTTGCATGTGTTCCTCAGGGCGGTGCATTTTTCTTCAGATGTTGCAATGATCCTCGGACGTTGCAATTTACATGCGATCCGGGTCTTAGAACTGATTTCGCATTTTCTAGCCTCGGAGTCTGCGCAGCTTGCGCAGCGGCGGCAACAGTCCACCATGCAAATCCTCTCTCGACCCCACCTCCTCCCCCGCAACCGCCCCCCGCCCTTTCGCGTTCACCTGTCCCGAAAGATTCATTTATTATCCTTCTCTGTTTTTCTTCCTCTCTTTTTTTTGTTTTTCTCTCTCTCTCTCTCTCTCTCTCTCTCTCTCTCTCTCTCTCTCTCTCTCTCTCTCTCTCTCCCTTCTCTATCTCTCTATCTTTCTCTCTGAGAGAGAGAGAGAGGGAGAGAAAAAAACAGAGAAACATTATATATAGATATAT
>CAUYUJ010019063.1:0-37500 GCA_963575745.1 Prorocentrum cordatum
ACTACTACTACGACTACTACAACATCTACGACTACCACGACTGCTAATAATACTACTACGACTAAGACTGCTACTACTACGAGTACTCCTACTACTACTACTACTACTACTACTACTAATAATAATAATAATAATACTACAACTACCACTACGACTACGACTACGACTACGACTACGACTACGATTACGATTACGACTACTACTACTACTGCTACTACTACTAAGACTACGACTACAACTACTACTACTACTACTACTACGACTACTACTACGACTACTACTACGACTACTCCTACGACTACTACTACTACTACTACTACTAACTACACTATACTACTACCCACTACTACAACAATCTACGACTACTACTACTACTCACTACTACTACTCACTACTACTACTCTCTACTACATGATGATGATTCACTACTACTACTACTACTACTACTACAACTACTACTACTAACTACTACGACTACAACCTAAACTACTACTAATACTAAATACTACTACTACTACTACTACTACTACACTACAACTACTACTACTACTACTACTACTACTACTACGACTACGACTACGACTACTCTACAACCCACTACTACTACTAACTACTACTACTAACTACTACTACTTCTACTCCTACCCTACTACTACTACTAACTACTACTACTACTACTGCTGCTACTACTACTACGACTACTCCTAACTAACTACTACTACTACTACTACTACTACTACTACTACTATTACTACTACTACTACTACTACCCCTACGACTACGACTACTACGACTACTACTACGACTACGACTACGACTACGACTACGACTACATCTACTACTACTACTACTACTACTACTACTACTACTACTACTACTACTACTACTACGACGACTACTACTGCTACTACTACTACTAATACTACTACTACTACTACTACTACTACTACTACTACTACTACTACTACTACTACTACTACTACTAGTGCTGCTCCTCATCCTTCTCCAGTCTGGGACACGGGCCAATTCTGGCGAGGGTGTGATGCTTTCTCTTGCCTCACGTCCCCGGGCCAGGGCTGGCCGCACCAATCTGGCTGAAGCTGGAGGGCCGAGGGACAATGACAGGGGGGGGCTGGCGTTGGGGGGGGAACATCGACCTTCAATCGGCGATACATCGCCACTAGATCGGCGGTGAGCCCCCGATAGCGGATCCGCACGTTCCTGGGCGGGAATGGGCTATCGGGCCCCTATAGGCGATGAATGGACGATTCGGGGTCGATGCATCCTCCCCTATGCCATCCCCCCCATCGTTGCCCCTGAAGGGCCAGCGTGGACGCGGATCGATTCCGCTGCAGTGGCATCCCTGAGTTGCTTCGGCCCTCGAAACGCGAAGCCGATCGCGCTGCTGGCTGGAAGGCGCGGCGGTGCCCGATTGACCCACCCCTGCACTGCACTGAAGCTGGAGGGCCAGCGTGGACGCGGATCGACTCCACGGCAGTGGCATCCCCGAGTTGCTTCGGCTCGCGAACCAGGAAGCCGATCGCGCTGCTGGCGCGGAAGCGGGGCGGTGTCTGATTGACCCCTGCGCCGAAGCTGGAAGGCCAATGTGGACGCGGACCTACTGCGCGGCGATGGCATTCCTGAGCTGTCTCGGCCCGCGAACCGGCAAGCCGACCGCGCTGCTGGCTGGGAAGCGGGGCGGTGCCCGATTGACCCCTCCACTGCCAAGGGCGCGCAGGCTGTGGGCGCCCCTGCGGCACAAGCTCGGCCGCGCCTCGCAGCCGCCCCCGCCTGGCAGGCCGGTCTTGACAGCAGAAGGCGCTTGGAAGGCAGGCCTGCATCGCCCTGAGAAGGCCGTGGACCCGCCCAGCAGTACCGCAACGCCGCGTATACTGCAATACGGCAGCCTCCTCCTCCTCCTCCTCCTCTTCCTCCTCCTCCTCCTCCTCCTCCTCCTCCTCCTCCTCCTCCTCCTCCCTCCCCCTCCCTCCCTCCCTCCCTCCCTCCCTCCCTCCCCTCCCTCCCTCCTCCCTCCTCCCCTCCCCCCTCCCCCCTCCCCTCCTCCCTCCTCCCCTCCTCCCCTCCTCCCCTCCTCCCCTCCTCCCCTCCTCCCCTCCTCCTCCCCTCCTCCCCTCCTCCCCTCCTCCCCTCCTCCTCCTCCTCCTCCCCTCCTCCCACCTCTACAATTACTCAATATGAATATACTCTCCCTCTTCCCCTGATGGCGTCCGGGTGATGGCCGCGCACCCTCCGCGTACTGTTTTTTACACACAGGATGCCCGGGAAATCCCGGGAAACGACTCTCGCTGAGGCGCCGGCGTCATTTTTTCCCAAAATGCTGCTCTCGTTGAGGCGCCGGCCTCATTTCTGCTCCCGAATCGTTCCGAATCGTGCTCCCGCTGCAGCGTGGGCCTCATTTTCGGATCGGTGTTTGGCCTCCGTCGTTCAGGATGGCGTTCTCGCCCCAGCGCGGGCCTTTTTCTCGCGCGCCCATCCGCCCGCCACCACCGCGCCGCACCGCCACCACCACCACCACCACCACCACCACCACCACCACCAGCACCAGCACCAGTACCAACACCACCACCAGCACCACCACCACCACCACCAGCACCACCACCACCACCATCACCACCACCACCACCACCACCACCACCACCACCACCACCACCACCACCACCCACCACCACGACAACCACGCACACACGCACGCACGCACGTGCACGTGCACCACCACCCACTACGCACGCGCGCGCGGAGCCACAGGTCCGCTACGACACGCGTCCGCGGATAGAGAAAATCAGCGCCATGGTAAGGGATGGGAGGGAGGGGTAGGACGTCAGATATGACGCGAGCGCACCTAGCTTGCCCTCCTCCCCTCTCCGTCCTCCCTCCTCCCTCCTCCCTCCTCCCTCCTCCCTCCTCCCTCCTCGTCGAAACAGGGGGTGCGAAGCCCCTGGGAGACCCCTCCTGGAAAACCCCCTCCCCAAAACCCCCCTTGGGAGCCCTCCGGCCCCTCTCCTGTCCCTGCGATCGCCGCCCGCCCGGGGGACTGGACAGGGCCGTCCTTCGCCTGCAGCAGCTGGTTCTGGTGGAAGCGGCCCTGGGCGTGGCGCGGGCGTCGCAGAGGGTCTCGCCGCAGAGCTCGGGACGAGTACGGGGGCCAGAAGCCGGGCCAGGACCTGACCATCGTTGAACCGATGCTGATGTCGACGGCGAGCGAGGAGGGGGAAGTGGGAAGGAGGAGGCCTTCTCGGAAGGCGGCGGGACTTCTCAGGAGCCCTCGCGCCTTCTGAGAAGGTTTCTGTGTCTCGGGGGAAGGCGTAGAAAACTTCTCAGAATGCTGGGGGCTTTCTGAGCCTTCTGAGAAGGCCTTCTCCTTATCACTTCCCCCTCGCTCGCCGCCGAATCGTTGAAACGATCCCAATCCCCACTTGGGACGCTGAAGGACACACTGATACTGCTGACGCTGGAGGCGTGCGTCCGACCCGAACATCTGGTCCGGACGCCTGGTAGTGCATCGTTTCCCGAGCAGTGCGGCCAGACAGCGCCCGCCACGGAGCTTACGCTGTAGGATTGCTCGGCGCGCGCGCGTCGCCACTGCGGGGGCGGCGCACACATGGTATCAGTACGTCGGGGTGGCGCCTAGCCAGAAGCCGAACCAAGACCTGACCATCGTTGAACCGATCCCCATCCCCACTGGCGTGACCTTGGGGCCACTGGCCGACTTCGCCCCTCTGATGGGGATGCACGTCGTTTCCGTCGGGCTGCGCGGCACCTATCCCCCCCGGGAAGGCGGGCTGGGGGGGGGCTGAAAGAAACCATTGCCCAATAGGGTGGGGGTACAGCCGGACCTAGGACAGAAGAACATCCCTCAAGAACATGAGACCCTCCGCCGGCCAAAGCACGCAGAGCATCCTGGGGTACCCTCCCCAGGATGCACTAGAACACCCAACAGACACGAAGAACATCAGGGTACCCTCCCGAACCGACCTCGATCATCTACCTCGGCCCGACTGCAGGTCAGACGATACGGAAGACCAGCGAGCCCGGCCGAAGAGAGCACGAGCACGCGAGACGGCCAGTCGAGATGAGCTGGTTCCGTTTCGCCCGGGGGGTCTTTCGCAACAGGGTCGCAAAAGAAGGCACTGGTTCATCGTGTGGCTCATTGCGCGTGGCCTCTCTCACGGACCAACGATGCCAAGTGCAGCAGAGTCTGCCCGCACCCAGCACGATGCAGCACGAACGATGGCACGAACTGTTGCGTAGATATTTGAGAACCCCTGGCGGCGAGCACAGGGGGGCTGGTAGGGAGAGGGGGGGAGGCTTCTCAGGAGGAGGCTGCTTCTTAGAGGGCGCGGGCCTTGCCTACGGGTGCAGAGCCTGCGCCTTCTGAGAAGCAGCCTCCTCCTGTTAAGCCCTCCCCCCCTCCACCTGACAGCCCCCCTGTGCGCGCCGCCGCCCATCCGCCCGAGTCTGAACGGGTCACCGCGGCTGCGGACACGGGCCAGGGGACGCGGCTGGGTAGTAGGGAGCGGCAGGCGGGGCGCGCGGCGGCAGGCCGCGGGGAGCCGCAGCGGGCGCGGCGTCGCGGAGGGCGCGGGTCGATTGACAGTCGGCGGGGGTCGCTGGGCGGGTCGCTGGGCGACAGCGAGGGAGCACTTCGAGGCCGCTGTGATGGGCATTGCAGGTGCTCGTGCCAGGCCCCAGGCTCCAGTGGCCCCTGAGGGGACCCCAAAGGGGCCTCCAAGAGTCTCCGGGAGGCCCCAAGAGGTCTGCCGAGAAACCCAGGCGGCCTCTGAGAAGTGTCTTGTCTCGTCCACGATCCATGCGCGGTGGCGGGTTGGACCAACGACCACTAGACCAAAGCAACAGCAGCGTCGCGGAACCGCACTTCAGCAACACGCCCAGGGACAGTGTAAGACTGTTTGCCCCACCCAGTCATCCATCCATCGCAGGTGGACTAAACACCCAAAACTCTCTCACATGACTGAGAACTCTGCTCGCGATTGGATTATCCAACTTGCATGTTGGAAATCGACCGTGGAACGATGTGAATGCTTCCATTGGGTCGTCGTCAAGTGCAGACAGCAGCAACAAACCAGCGGCGGCCACGGTGGCGGCCATGACAAGACATGAACCAATTGGACTGACGATCAGTAGCGGCAGGAGCAACAGCAAGAGTACGATTCCATACGGCCGAACATGACACTTACTTGGCGTGGCGACGAAAGCAATTGGTGGGCCATGAATCAGTGAGCATGAAACATGACTGGCGGAACTCCTGCAAGAAACTCCCGTCAAACCGGGAGTCGAACCTGCCCTGGCCGTGCATGGCGCCTTGCGGCGGCGCGGAAACACACACTCACGGTAAACGACGGCACAATCTGATCCTCCTCCCCCTCCGCACCTGCTGAGCTCCACGACTTTGGCCATAGATCTCCGCAACAGGTAGCAGTCCGAGGTGTCGATCGTGGGAGAAGTGGGGAGCAAGACAAAGTGCACCACCCCGTTCTCCTTCGGCAGCATCCACCCCTGCTCCCACCCCCATCGCCTCCCCTATAAATGAGGAGCACGTGTGCCGCAGCGCCAAAGTAACCCGCCCGATGATGGACCCCGCCACAGACAGCAAATACGCTATCCGAACCACTGACACCGTCATCAAACAACGTTGGATGCCACCGAGCAGCGCCCCCGCGAACCGTTCTAGACACTTGGGGAAGATGCGCGGAGCATGGACAGAACGGCGACGCCACAGTGGAGGGAAAAATTCGCCGGCCCAACGGGCCAGAGGCGTGCTAAGATCTCTGGTAACTTGTTAACAATATTTCTAGTTCGCGCGCGCGGAGCGGCCCCTGGGGGCCCCCGGACGAAAAGTACCCCGGCAAGGTCCCGAGAGAAGCCCGGGAGAAGCCACCAGACCACTCCAGGGGAGGGTATTTTTCGACACCCCTCACGAGGATCGTGGCCTCCGAGGGGGGAGCCGCAATCGACTACCCCCAAGAGCCCCCCAAGAGGCCCTGGGGGCCTCCAAAACGCCGCCAAGGAGCCCCAAGAGACTCCCAAGAGGTCCCCAAGAGGCCCCCAAGAGGCCCTAAAGAGGGCTCCAGGGCCGGCGGCATGAGCGAAGCGATTAAATAAAATAAAAGGGAGTGATGAAAGAGGGGGGGGGAGAGAGGGGTGAAGAGGAGGGAGGACGAAGAAAGGATGACGGAGGAGGGGAGGGAGGAAGAGAAGGAAGATGAAGGAGCACGGGAGGGGTGGCAGCAGCGACCGCCCTCACCGAGCACGAGGAAGCGAAAGCGTAGGCCTGCGCATCCTCCTCCATCCTCTTCATCATCCCTGCATCCTCCTCCTCCTCCTCCGCCTCCGCCTCTTCCTCCTCCTTCTCCTCCTCCTCCTCCGCCTCCTCCTCCTCCTCCTGACTCCTCGCCTCCCAACATAATCAGAACCAGCATCAGCATTATCAGTATGATCATCATCATCATCATCATCATCATCATCATCATCATCATCATCATCATCATCGTCATCGTCATCGTCATCGTCATCAGCATCAGCATCATCATCATCATCATCATCAGCATCATCATCATCATCATCATCATCATCAGCATCATCATCATCAGCAGCAGCAGTATCATCATCGTCATCATCATCATCAGCAGCATCATCATAATCATCATAATCAGAATCATCATCATCATCATCATCATCATCCGCAGCAGCATCATCATTATCATTATCATCAGCATCATCATCAGCAGCATCATCACCAGCATCTTCTTATCATCCGTATCACAAGTACGATGATTCGTCTTCATCGTCTGTATTATTAGTACGATTCTTCGTCTTCATCATTATCAGCATCATCATAATCAGCATCATCATCATCGTCGTCGTCATCATAATCATCAGCATCAGCAGCATCATCAGCATCATCCGAATCATCGTCATCGTCATCAGCATCATCATGAGCTTCATCATCATCATCATAATCAGCAGCAGCAGCAGCAGCAGTATCGTCATCATCGTCAGCATCATCATCAGCATCATAATCATCATTAGAAGAATCAGCAACATCATCATCCTCATCGTCACCATCACCATCATAACCAACACCACCAACCTTCTCCTCTTCCTCCGTCTCCTCCTCCTCCTGCTCACCACCACCACAACCACCAGCAGCATCATCACCACCACCATCATCATCATCATCAGCATCATCACCATCATATCAACAACATCGTCATCATCATCGGCATCATCAGCATCAGCATCAGCATCATCATCATTATTATCATCAGCATCATCATCAGCCTCGCTATCATCATCATCATCATCATCATCATCATCATCATCATCATCATCATCATCATCATCATCATCATCATCACCATCACCATCACCATCACCATCACCATCAGCAGCAGCAGCATCATCCTCATCACCCTCATCCCCAGTACCTTCCCTACCCCCATCACCAGCATCCTCCAATTCTTCTTCGAACCCAGCTGGGGCGGTCATCCTGGTACTGCTCCCTCACCCCATGTTCTCCCGCCCCTCTCCTCCGCGTCCCTCCCTGTTGCAACCCCCCCTCGATCCACTCCCCGCTCATCCCCCATACTCCTCCCGTCCCCCTCCTCCCTCCTCCCCCCATCCTCCCGGCCCTTCCTCCCCTCCCCCCATCCTCCCTCTTCCAGTCCGTTCCCCCTCCTCCCCCCATCCTCGCCCCATCCCCCCATCCTCCATAATCATCCCGCCCCCCTCCTCCCTCCTCCCCTCATCCTCCACTCCCTCAACCCCCAACCGCACTCTCCGCCTTAGAGGAGGTCGCGGTCGGGCAGCCGCCCTGCACGCTGCCGATTCCACCACGTCCGGCCGAACCGGGCTGCCGCAGGGCGCGCAGGGGCACTGCTCCCTCCTTCGGTGGCAAGTTGTTTTGGAGGAGACCCCCTCCAAGATAGAGGGGGTCTCCTCTAACTGAGAGTGGTCTTCGGCGGTCTTCGGCGCTCTGTCGGCGGTCTTCGGCGGTCTTCGGCGGTCTTTCGGCGGTCTTCGGCGGTCTTCGGCGGTCTTCGGCGGTCTTTCGGCGGTCTTCGGTGGTCTTGCGGCGGTCTTCGGCGATCTTCGGCGGTCTTTCGGCGGTCTTTTGGCGGTTTTTCGGCGGTCTTCGGGGGTTTTCGGTGGTCTTTCGGCGGTCTTCGGCGGTCTGGACAGCGGCCCGACACGGTCTTCGGCGGTCTTCGGCGGTCTTCGGTGTGAAAGAAGGATATTTCGCGTAAACAAGGGGTCCATGATGGAACGCATAATCTAACGAGAGGATACGGTAGAGGGAAACAATCACTGAACACGCCGCCCCCCCAAAAGAAGAAACGCAAAGCTGGCACGCGCCGGGGAGCACCGCGGTCGAGGCGCAACTCCTCAGACCCACCGCCCAACCTTGAACACTGGGGGGAGGGGGGGGGGCGTGGAGCGACGAGTGTGGCATGAGCGGTCGCTGCTTCTGCTCCGATGCCTGCACGGGAACACCAGCGGCACGAACATAGCAACGCCCAGAGGCCCGCGCGGGGATGTCCTCGGACCTGCGCCGAGCGCCTCCCTGGCGCCCGGGGCGGCGCCCAATGAGGCGGCGCTGGAGGCGCCGCCACGGGGGGGGGGGGGGGGCAGCGCAGAGCTGGGCAGACCGCGCGGACCTCCGAAGACCTGCTGTGTCTTGTGCAGCCTGCAACCCGAAGCAAGGAAGGCTTAGGTCGGGCATGTCCTGCTACAGGCGGACTTGGTACGAAACATAGAAATTGGTCAAAAGAAATACGCCAAAAATGGTCATAAACCTTTTCATATATCAATTAATAATATTATAATAATAATAATAATAATAATAATAATAATAATAATAATAATAATAATAATAATAATAATAATAATAATAATAGTAATAATCATCATCATCATCATCATCATCATCATCATCATCATCATCATCATCATCATCATCATCATCATCATCATCATCATCATCATCATCATCATCATCATCATCATCGTGATAGTAAGAAGAAGAAAATACATAATAATAATAATAATAATGATGATAACAATTATAATAATAATAATACGAAGACGAATAATAATATTAATAGTACTAATAATAATAACAACAACAATAATAGAAAAAATGATAGTAATAAAAACGAAAATATGAATGAAAATAATAATAAATACGACTAATAATACACACACATTATATATAACAAAAACAACCACACACACATGTCCCCATACTATTATGTTGCTCTTTCCGAACATTTCTCCTGTAGAGGGACACGCCCGACCTAAAGGAAGGCCAAAGAAATGGAAGACTTGCTGGCGTCGATGGCCTTGGTGCCACGCGCCTTCGTAGGCGCTCCCGTCCGGCCAGACGAACCGCCCATGGCCGTGCAGCTGGCCGTCGGCGAAGGCGCCCTCATACCTGACGCATCCGGTGGCAACTCATGGGAGCCTCCTACACCATCTTGTTGGCTCTTCTTGCGAACCGACGCGACCGACGCTAAAACGGCGCGAGCCGACGCTACATCGAAAGCAAATCGACGCTAGATCGGCGCCATGCCAGTAATTATAGAGACGCTCGTCGACGCGAGTGCACTCCAAAGACGGAACTACGAGAGTATGCAAAGCCCCCACAGCTTGCAGCCGAAAACGCACCGGGGGGGACGCGAGGGAGGGAAGAATCAGGTCGGGCCTGTCCCCCTACAGGGGGATTCTGGACGAAAATGAAGAAATATTCCAAAAATAATCAAAAGATGCCCAAAAATACCCGATAAATAGTCCCCAGACTATCCCTTGACTATTTTTGAATATTCCCCCTGTAGAGGGACAGGCCCGACTCAAGGGAAGAAGCAGAGGGGGACCGACGGACGGCGCCTCGGAGAGGTCGGGCGGCCGCCTCACCACAGACCTGGCACACCAGCGAGCCTACACCGGAGACCCATGCCAAGAAGCACACCCTGCTTGCCTCCAGTTAGGAGGCAACGGCTGGGAGGTTTTCGTCGGAAGGATGAAAAAAGATTAGGCCCGATCAAGCCGGATCAAGCGGGATGAAGCCGGATTGAACGGGATCAAGCCGGATTAAGCCAGATTAGACAGGATTGAGCGGGATTTAGCCGGATTTCGGACCAGGGCAAAATCAGAATTTGACCTGCCGGGAATTGCATCCGAACTCCAGGGCGCCCTGGGTTTCTTGGGCTTCGATGGTTCTGAGATGGGAAGTGTGACGTTCCCCCACCAACTATCATCGGGGGCGCGCAAACATGGATTAGCGACCCATGGATCTGGCGCGCGATCGCCAAATCCATGAATCGGGGGAGGTGTCCCCCCCAAAATGCAGCCAATGCCGCTCCGCTCGGCGGCGGGAATCCGCGATTTCCTGTGGAAACGGGACCCGTCGCTAAGCCAAGCCCCCATGCTCTATGCTTGCGACCTCCTGGTATCGGGAGGCGCCCAGGGGTCTCGGGGCTGGGCTTCTTGTAGTAGGAGGTTGCTTGCGGACTGGCCTCCACTGCAGGCGGGGGCGTGGCGGGCCTCCCCTGCCTCCTCGGCCTCGCTCCTGGCCTGCCAACTGCCACCGCTCGGGCTTCGTGCGTTTATTCTTTCCGCAAGTCGCAAGACCTAGGTCGGGCATGTCCCCCCGCAGGCAGATTTTGGACGACTGACTAACAGTAAAACACACACACACACACACGCACACACACACACACACACAAAAAAAAAAAACACATATGAAACACAAAAAAACACGTGCTCAAAAATAGCACCAAAAATACTCACAATGTCGTCTCCAAACTACTTTTTGACTGCTTTTGAATGCTCCCTCCTGTAGAAAGGCAGGCCCGCCTGAAAGCTAGGCAAGGGCGGGCCGTGCCTCCCTTGCCTCCTCGGCCTTGGTCCCGGCCAGCACTTGCCATCGTCGGGGGCGGCCAAGCGAGGGGCGTCCAAAAGGGGGGACCCAAATCATGCCCGGCGGCACGTGCGCGGCCCAGGGGAGGGGGGGCCCGGGACGCATTGAGATACGAAGAGGCGCCATGAAATCTGCGGAAATATCATGACCCACGCCATGATATCCCCCCCCCCCTACACGTCATCACCCCCCTCCTGGCCGCCCACGACGACGTTCAGGCGTCCGTTCCCCGCACGCGTTTCGGCGTCGTGCGTCTGTTTTCTCACCTGACGACCCCAGAAGCTCTCCTCGTCCTCGCCCGGGAGGAGAAAAGAAAACAAACAACAAAAAACAACAAAAAACGAAACGCACACGCCCGAGCGATGTGCCAGGAAGCGGCGCGAGAGGAGGAAGCGGCGCGAGGGGCCAGGCGGCGCACGGGGGGGGGCGGGAGGAAGAGGGGGGGGGAGGGGAGAGCGGGAGGAGCAGCAGGAGCAGGAGGGGGGAGCGGAGCGGGAGAGGGCGGTGGGAGAGGAGGGCGGGGGGGGGGGAGAAGGCGCGGAGGAGGGAACGGCAGGGGAGGGGGGGGGAGGGGGGACGGGGGAGGAAAAGGGGGGGAGGGAGGAGGGAAGCCAAAGTAAGGCCAGACGGGGGGGGCCATGGCCTCCTGGATCCGGTGCGCACACGCGGGGTAGGTGTACTGGCGCCCGAGTGTCGACCACATGAGGACGCCTGGCGCCGATCGAACCCTGTCCTTTTGCAATCATTGGCGCGGCCACTGGATGCACGTCACGCTTGTGCTGCCGAACGTGCGCGGTGAAGTCGTCGGCCCAGCGTTTGCGTCGGTCGCCATATTGTCGTTGGCCGCGCTGGCGTGGTGATGCTTCTTCTGGTTGCTAGCGTAGCGAAGTGCTCGCCACGCCTACCTTGTATGCCCGCGGTTGGCGACCCTTGAAGCCATGAGCTGCGTTTGTGCGTTGTCGGCCAACCGTCGACGTGGTGGAGCCTCATATCATGCTGCTTTACGACACGTGTAACAAGCCGAATCAAAACAACCCAAAGGTCTACATCCACATCCGCTTGCACTCGCCGCTATGTTGATCGGAAATCCTGGTTGCTGCGGAAGTCTGGGTCCTGATAGTCACGCGGAGCACGCGTCGGTGTGTCCGCCGCACGTGTTGCCGGAGAGGTCGCGCGAGCGTGCACGTTTGTGTTCCATGCCACAGGAAAACACACATAACCCTCAAAAACCTGCTTGGGAAACAAAAGGTCACTGGCCGAATTTTTTGTTGATCGGAAGCTTGACTGGTCAGCAGTCTGGCGGGAGTCAACCGTGTCGAGTGGAGGGGAAAGCAGGGGAGGGTGCTCGTGGAAGGGGACGGGGGAGTAGCAAAGATAGGATCGGGCGGGGGAGGACGAGGCCGGGGGGAAGACGATCTAGGTCATCTAACTTCACGCGTCGCGCCCCGCGATGCGCGACGCCCGACTCTCATAATCTTGGCGCCTTCGCGCCGCCCTGGAGAAGGGCACCTCTCCAACCCAAACCGCGATGCGCGAAGCGCGCTTATCTTCGCGACCCTGGGGGTGACCTAAGCGACGGCTGAAACGCACGCGAGTGGGAAAGCAGAAGCTGGGTACGCGCTGCCATCGCTCCACTTGACGGTGCCGGGGCCCGTCAGGACGTTGTCCTGCCACCTGCCGTCGTACCTCCAAGCACTGCGTCCAGAGCGAGAAGGACAGCAAGATAATAAGCGAGAAGGGAGAAAAGAAAACAGAGCAGGGAGAGAGACCAGAGGGACAAGAGAGAGCAGTGAAGGAGATTACCAAAGTTAGCAGAAGTTGCTGGACACCACACAGAGAGAAATAAAAGAAATCAGCTGACCTCGTCGCTGGGATATCTTAGCGGGCCAGCCGAAGATGCCTGAAAGAGAAATCACGCGGGGCGACCAAGTTAAGCGCGGGCCCCTGTCCAGGAGCAGACCTGCCCTGTGCGAGCGGAGCACCCCCCCGCGCGCGCCACGCACTAGAGTTCGATTGGCAAGCGCATCGTTTTCTTGTGCGAGCGATTGCCCCGACAACAGAGCAGTCCCTCGCATAAGAAACAAAAACAAAAACAAAAACAAACAAGTGCCCTGCGACGCACCCAACTCAACTGCATCGAGTGATAAGAGGATTTGGCCCGAGCTTGCCAGGACAATGACAGTGCAGGCACCGTTATATGTTGTGCGAGCTACACGGGGCGCGCCTACGCGGCACGATTCACAGGACAACATCATGAGGACTTGGAGCGAGGGCCCAGGCTTGAGGAGGCCATGGGGGCGGAAACGAAGGGCAGGAGAAGGACGCGCGGGGGGGGCCGAATCGTCGGCGCGGCAGCAGCAGAGGGAACGTGGCAGGGACGGAGGGCGACGACGACAGTGACGGGAGGAGACCGACGAGTGCAGCTATTGCCGGTGGTAATTACGCTGGAGATGTAGCGCTGCCTGCGCCATGACGCCGCGGCGCTCAACAAAAAGGATTAAGCCTGCTTCTGCATAATTAATGCAAGGAAGCGAGCGAGCCCTAGCTCGCCCGCCAGCGTCCCTGCTTCCTTCCCGCACTTTTCAGTGCGGGGGCTAAACACTCGAAGGCGCGCCGCCAGGTCTGCGGGCGGCCCGCGACAGCGCCCCGCGGGACCCCCCAGCAGCCCTCGAAAGCGGCGACAGTTTGGCAGATCGCAGCCCCCCCAGGGATGGCGAGGTCTAATCTGAGTCTGGGTGGTGCCTCACTCTGCTGAACCCGCCAGCAGACCTCGAAGGTGGCGACAGTTTCGCAGATCGCAGCCCCCCAGGGATGGCGAGGTCTAATCTGAGTCTGGGTGGTGCCTCACTCTGCTGAACACCTCAGCAGCCCTCGAAAGTGGCGACAGTTTCGCAGATCGCAGCCCCCCCCCCCAGGATGGCGAGGTCTAATCTGAGCCTGGGTGGTGCCTCACTCTGCTGAACCCCCCAGCAGCCCTCGAAAGTGGCGACAGTTTCGCAGATCACAGCCCCCCAGGGATGGCGAGGTCCATTCTGAGTATGGGTGATGCCTCACTCCGCTGAACCCCCCAGCAGCCCTCGAAAGTGGCGACAGCTTCGCAGATCACAGCCCCCCAGGGATGGCGAGGTCTAATTGAGTCGGGTGGTGCTCACTCCGCTGAACCCTCAGCAGCCCTCGAAAGTGGCGACAGTTTCGCAGATCACAGCCCCCCCCCAGGGATGGCGAGGTTAATCTGAGTCTGGGTGGTGCCTCACTCCGCTGAACCCCCCAGCAGCCCTCGAAGGTGGCGACAGTTTCGCAGATCACAGCCCCCCAGGGATGGCGAGGTCTAATCTGAGTCTGGGTGGTGCCTCACTCCGCTGAACCCCCCAGCAGCCCTCGAAGGTGGCGACAGTTTAGCAGATCGCAGCCCCCCCCCCAGGGATGGCGAGGTCCATTTGAGTCTGGTGGTGCCTCAGCTCTCCTGGTGGCGACAACTTTCCCCAGCACCGACAGCTTCGCAGATGGCGAGGTCTAATCTGAGTCTGGGTGGTGCCTCACTCCGCTGAACCCCCCAGCAGCCCTCGAAGGTGGCGACAGTTTCGCAGATCACAGCCCCCCAGGATGGCGAGGTCTAATCTGAGTCTGGGTGGTGCCTCACTCTGCTGAACCCCCCAGCAGCCCTCGAAAGTGGCGACAGTTTCGCAGATCACAGCCCCCCAGGGATGGCGAGGTCCATTCTGAGCCTGGGTGGTGCCTCACTCCGCTGAACCCCCCAGCAGCCCTCGAAAGTGGCGACAGTTTCGCAGATCGCAGCCCCACAGGGATGGCGAGGTCCATTCTGAGTCTGGGTGGTGCCTCACTCTGCTGAACACCTCAGCAGCCCTCGAAAGTGGCGACAGCTTCGCAGATCACAGCCCCCCAGGGATGGCGAGGTCCATTCTGAGTCTGGGTGGTGCCTCACTCTGCTGAACACCTCAGCAGCCCTCGAAAGTGGCGACAGTTTCGCAGATCGCATCCCCCGAGGGATGGCGAGGTCCATTCTGAGTCTGGGTGGTGCCTCACTCCGCTGAACCCCTCAGCAGCCCTCGAAAGTGGCGACAGTTTGGCAAATCACAGAGCCCCCAGGGATGGCGAGGTCTAATCTGAGTCTGGGTGGTGTCTCACTCCGCTGAACCCCCTCAGCAGCCCTCGGAAGTGGCGACAGTTTCGCAGATCGCAGCCCCCCCCCGGATGGCGAGGTCTAATCTGAGTCTGGGTGGTGTCTCACTCCGCTGAACCCCCCAGCAGTCCGCGAAGGTGGCGACAATTTCGCAGATCACAGCACCCCAGGGATGGCGAGGTCTAATCTGAGTCTGGGTGGTGCCTCACTCTGCTGAACCCCCCAGCAGCCCTCGAAAGTGGCGACAGTTTCGCAGATCGCAGAGCCCCCAGGGATGGCGAGGTCCATTCTGAGTCTGGGTGGTGCCTCACTCCGCTGAACCCCTCAGCAGCCCTCGAAGGTGGCGACAGTACTGACTCTGGCTCCCGACCTGGCTCTGCATCCGGGCCAGCCCCGCGCGCCCCGAACTCGCTGCCCAGCCCCAGCTCGGCTCTGTCCTGGCCCCAGCGGCCCCGTGACCACTGCCATCATCATCATCATCATCATCATCATCATCATCATCACCACCACCACCACCACCACCACCACCACCACCACCACCACCATCATCATCATCATCATAATCATCATCATCATCATCATCATCATCATCATCATCATAATCATCATCACCACAATCAACATCAACATCAACATCATCAACAGCATCATCAGCATCACATCATCATCACCATCACCATCACCATCACCATCACCATCAACATCATCATCAGCATCATCATCAACATCATCAACATCATCATCATCATCATCATCATCATCATCATCATCATCATCATCATCATCATCATCATCATCATCATCATCATCATCATCATCATCATCATCATCATCATCATCATCATCATCATCATCATCATTCATCGTATCGTCATCGTCATCGTCATCATCATCATCATCATCACCATCATCATCATCATCATCATCATCAGCATCATCATCCTTGTCCTGCTCCCGGCCCCCCTCCTGCTCCACCTGCTCCTCCTCCTCCGCCCCTGGCCCCGACTGGGCACAAGGAATGAAAAAAGCCTGGGGAAACCAGCGCGCCCCGGGGCGTCCGAGGAGGACGCGCTCGCGCCGATCTCGGATAAGCAAGACAGACAAAAGATCGAAGTAGGCGTGGAACCGGCGCCAGTGCGTCGCCCATGTGTGGTTGATGCTTCGCACGCGCACACACGCACACACGCACACACGCACACACATACACACGTACACACATAAACACATACGTATGTGCACGTGTATGTTTCTGTGTATGTGCATGTGCAAATGCCCGCCACCGTGCCGTTCGGCACGGAGTGGGCGTGTCCTCAGGTCCTTTGCCGAATCCCTCAAGCCTCAGTCCTCACTCCTGAGGAATCTGCTCGGGGGGCCTGGCGCCCAAATCCTCGGATCCACCGGGGCTTCCCGCGTGCCCCGTGGGACCCGTCGCGGCTTGTCGCATGACTTGCTCGGGCCCAGGAAGGCTCCAGACCGGGCTACAGGAGCCCCAGGAGGCCCCGAAGGCGGTCCAAGAGGGCCCCGAGTCGCCGAACGACGGCCTCAAGACGGTCAAGATGGCCCCCAAACGGCCCAAGAGGCCTCCAAGACGCCCCCGAAGGCCTACGAGAAGCCTCCCGAGAGGCCAAACCTGAAAAATTGTCATTGGGTTGTTGGATTCGTTCTGGCGCCCTCGCGTTTTCAGCTTCCCGACGCTCCCAGGCAGCCCTGAAGGCCCTCAAGATCGCCCCAAGACGGCCCAGGAGGCCCCCAAGAGGGCCCCAAAGCGGCCCAAGAGGGCCACGAGACGGCCCCAAAGGCGTCCAGAACGGCTCAGACAGAGCCAAAAGACGGCCCCAAGAGGGGACGCAAATGGGGAACCCGAGCGGACATGTCGACCCCTCGGCCCCAAGTGGCCCCCAGGACGCCCCAAGGAGCCCCCAAGGGGACCCCAAGAGGCCCCACAACTGCCCCCAAGGGGCCCCCGAGAGCGTTCCGAAGAGACCACCAAAAGCACCACCAAGAACTCTGACCCACAACCCAGGCACGGTGGCGGATATGTTACGTTAATACGTATAGGTATGAGTGCACGTGTACGTATTCAGAAATGAATGTGCGTGGATGTATGCGTACATGTAGATTGCCTGAACGTGTACAGGTGTATCTCTACGTATACGAAAACGTATACGTATACGCACACGACTGAAATTCAACTGCACATGTTCAACATGTGTGCAGATGTGTTTGTATGCATCTGCATCTGGAAAGGTGCGTGCATAAACATGCGAATATGTACATGTGTCACGTATGTACCTATGTGTGTGTGTGTGCGTGCGTATGTACGCGTGCATGTATGTAAGGGGTACGTTTATGCACGTATGTACGCGTGCGCTAACAAACAAATGAATCATTCATGGCACGAGCGACCCGCGCCCATGTTCCACGCAGGCGCCATAAATAACAGGTAGTAGCAACAGTAAGCGCATCAAAGCGCCTCGAAATAGGTGAAAACTGAATGGCAAACGAATGCGCCGCAGGGGAACCCGGAAAAGTGAGAGGCACAGCTGAACGACGTTGCTTTGTCGGGGACCTGCTGACCCGGGTCAATCCAGACCCGGGTCAGTCAAGCCTTGCAGGATCCCGCAAGATCCTGCAAGATCCTGCACCCAGACCCGGGTCAATGCGAAGGATCCTGCAAGATCCTGCAGGATCCTGCACCCAAGCCCGGGTCACTGCGACCCTGGCCCTGCAGGATCCTGCAAAATCGGGCGCTCTGGCTGACCCCCGTTTGCATTGACCCCCGTCTCAAGGCTCCCGACCCTGCGGCCCGCCGCCAGCGCCGGGCGGCCGGCTGGGGGAGCTGCCTCGGCGGGGGGCGGGCCCCCTCTGGGGCCACCCTGCGCCCCCTCGCCTCCACGCACGAAGACCCCTCCCCTGACAGATGTTCCCCCTCCACGGTTGGCTGATCCAGCGCGGCGAGCACTAGAGCGGGACACGCCCAAATCTACAACCACCAAACCAGTGCACGTGGGTGGTCAGGACGCAGTTGACTCGCGCGCAAGAAAAGCAGGGTCGATGACAGCACGCGTGGAAAATGCCTACGACACGCAGCGCGGTGCGAAAAACAGCACGTACCCCTCCCCAGCAATACGACGTGTTGTTTCTGTTTACATGAGGGCCCCAGGAGGTTCTTGCTCCTCCTCCTCCTCCTCCTCCTCCTCCTCCTCCTCCTGCCTCTCCTCCTCCTCCTCCTCCTTCTCCTCCGCTCCTCCTCCTCCTCCTCCCCTCCTCCTCCTCCTCCGCCTCTCCTCCTCCCTCAGCCTCCTCCTCCTCCTCCTCCTCCGCCTCGCCTCCCTCCTCCGCCTCTCCTCCTCCTCTCCTCTCCTCCTCTCCTCCTCCTCCTCTCCCCCCGCACTGCCTCCTCGTTCCGCCTCTCCTTCCTCCTCCTCCTCCTCCTCCTCCCTCCTCCTCCTCTCTCCTCCTCCTCCCCCTCCCTCCCCCTCCTCCCCCTCCTCCCCTATCCTCCTGCCGCTCCTCCTCCTCCTCCCTCCTCTCCTCCTCCCTCCTCCCTCCTCCCTCCTCCCCTCTCCTCCTCCTCCTCCTCCTCCTCCTCCTCCTCCTCCTCCTCCTCCGCCCTCTTCCTCCTCCTCCTCCTCGTCCTCCTCCTCCTGGTCCTCCTCCTCCTCCTCATCCTCCTCCTCCGCCTGCTCCGCCTCCTCCTTCTCATCCTCCTCCTTCTTCACCCACTCCTCATCCTTCATCTCATCATCACCCTTGTCATCATCATCACCATCACGATGAGCATCGTCATCATCATCATCATCATCATCATCATCATCATCATCATCATCATCATCATCATCATCATCAGCATCATCATCATCATCATCATCAGAATGATCAACTGCATCAGCATGACCACCGTCAGCATCATCATCATCATCATCATCATCATCATCATCATCATCATCATCATCATCATCATCATCATTATCATCATCAGCATCATCATCATCATCATCATCATCATCATCATCATCATCATCATCTTCATCATCAGCATCAGCATCATCATCATCAGTATCATCAGCGTCATCAGCATCATCAACACAACCATCAGCATCGACAGCATCAGCATCAGCATCAGCAGCATCAGCAGCGTCATCAACATCATTAACCAGCATCATCAGCATCCTCATCCTCATCCTCATCCTCATCATCATCACCATCAGCATCATCATCAGCATCATCATCATCAGCAGCATCATCATCATCATCATCATCATCAGCATCATCATCATCATCATCATCATCATCATCATCATCATCGTCGTCATCATCATCATCATCATCATCATCATCATCATCCATCATCATCATCATCATCATCAGCATCATCATCATCATCATCATCATCATCATCATCATCATCATCATCATCATCATCATCATCATCAGCATCATCATCATCATCATCATCATCATCATCATCATCATCATCATCAGCATCATCAGCATCATCATCATCATCATCATCATCATCATCATCGTCATCATCATCATCATCATCATCGGCACCAGCATCATCATCAGCATCATCATCAACAGCAGCAGCAGCATCGTCACCATCAGCAGCATCACAATCATCAGCATCATCAGCATCAGCGCCAGCATCATCAGCAGCAGCAGTAGCATCATCATGAGCATCAGCATCAGCATCATCATGAGCATCATGATCATCAGCATCAGCAGAATCATCAACAGCAGCAGCATCATCACCAACATCATCAGCAGCGTCAGCATCGTCATCAGCATCATCAGCATCGCCATCATCATCAGCAGCACCATCATCATCGTCATCATCAGCATCTGCATCTGAATAATCATCCTCATCCTCATGATCATCATCATCATCATCATCATCATCATCATCATCATCATCATCGTCACCATCATAATCAGCATCGTCGTCAGCACCGTCAGCAGCATCATCGTCATCAGCATCGTCGTCGTCGTCATCACCCTCATCATCATCATCACCACCATCATCATCATCATAATCATCATCATCATCATCATCATCAGCATCATCATCATCATCATCGTCATCATCATCATCATCAGCAGCATCAGCATCAGCATCAGCATCATCATGCTCATCCTCATCATCATCATCATCATCATCGTCATCATCATCATCATCATCATCATCATCATCATCATCATCATCATCATCATCCCCTTCCTCCTCCCGCTCTTCCTCCTCCTCCTCCTCCTCCTCCTCCTCCTCATCCTCATCCTCCCCCTTCTCGTCCTCATCCTCGTCCTCATCCTCATCATCATCATCATCATCTCACCACCACCCCGCGCAGAGGGCGTGGGCGCGTGGCCAGCACCACCGTCTCGTACGCAAGCTCCTTCGGGGCGGCAGGGCACAGCGCGCTTGTCCTGCCACGACGCTGCCCGTGCTGCAGTTGCGAATAGATTCCTAGCATCATTATTCTGACGACTCAGCGTATGCTTCCTGTAACTAGTATGCTTTGCGAGTGTGTTCCGCTTCTTCATGGCATTGGCACTCTCGATATGAGAAATGTCATTCGTAGTCTACGCTGTGGCTGCCCTCGACGCCCACCGCGTGGAGGCCAGGAAGCTCGATCCCTGCCCGGGTGTGTCACTGCCCCAGGGCGTCTCCAGGGGATGGGGGGCTCGGCAGCCGTCGAGCGGGGCGACAACAAAGCGAACACATCTGGGCGAGCGGTTTCGCGCTCGTTCGCAACTCGGCTGCCCCATTTACTGGCGGGTCAGCAGTGCCGTTGTGGGCGGGATGCTCGACGTACCGATCTGGCGTTAGCCAACACATGCGAGAAATGTGCTGGAGAGAAATGCAGAAGGAGCGCAGGGACTGGCGCGGAAATACCAAGGGATCGAGATTCAAAGAGTTCGAGGCGAGAACACACGGCACCGAGGAGACATGCGTACAAGGGACAACCACGCCCTTCCGTCCCATCCTCATCACCATCGTCAGCACCATCATCAGCATCACGCGCACCATCAGCACCCCCACCATCAACAGGGTAGTCCTCAACATGACTTCATCCTCTTACCCACAGCATCATCATCATCAGCAGCAGCAGCAGCATCAGCAGCATCAGCATCAGCATCATCAGCAGCAGCATCAGCATCATCATCATCATCATCATCATCATCAGCATCATCATCATCATCATCATCATCATCATCAGCATCAGCATCAGCATCAGCATCATCAGCATCATCATCATCAGCATCATCAGCATCATCATCATCATCATCATCATCATCAGTATCAGCATCATCATCATCAGCAGCAGCATCATCATACTCATCATCGTCATCATCATTGTCACCATCTTCCGCATCATCATGTTCAACTGCATGTATGTTCATCATCAGCATCATCATCAACAGCAGCATACTCATCATCACCATCATCAACAACAGCACAATCATCATCACCATCACGATAGCCATAACCAAAACCAACACCAGCACAATCAGATTAACACTTCATCACAACCACCTTCGTCAATATCACGACCCAACATCACCGCCATCACCGTCATCATCAGCAGCAGCAGCATCCATTGGCACAGTAGTCCTAATAAGCAACAGTATCAGCACCATCACCATCAATATCATCATCAGCAGCAGCATCATCGTCATCAGCAGCATCATCATCACGACCATCGTCACCCGCTCATCATCACAACCACATTCCGCGGCATCGCCACCACCAGAATCTTCACCACCATCACCCTGCTCATCACATTCACCCTCCCCCGTCCTCTGCCGGATCCCGATAGCTCACTCTGCTCCCCGTCCACTCCCCTCCCCATCCTCGCCCCTGTCGTCGCCCCCCCGTCAGTCACGGGCGGAACGGCACCAGACAGCGCGCCGGAGCCTCAGAACCGAATGGCCAGGTGCAGCTCTTGCTGGCACTGGCTGCAAAGCTGGAACCATACCGCGCTCAGCCACTGCTGCTGCCAGACTGCAACTCGCCTCCTCCCCCACTTTCGCCCCTCCCCCCTCCCCATCCAGGAGATGAGGGGCAACGACAAGGGGGCACGGCTCCGGGAGGAAACATCGGCCTGGCGACGGCGATCCCTCGCCGACAGCTCGGCGACGCCTCGCCGGCATAGAGGCTCTCCATAGCGAAACCGCGCGGTCCTGGGCGGGGTGGCCTATCAGGCCCCCCATCGGCGATCCGTGGGCGATCGGGGGTCGATGCACCCCCCCTAGAGGGGGACCACGAACCCGAAAGTCTAGCCTTTCGCCCCAAGACGCTCCCAGGAGGCCCCCAGAGCCCCCCAAGAAGAAGCCCCAAGAGGTCCCCAAGAGGCCCCCAAGAGGCCCCCGAGCCTTCACCCCCCTGACGTTGCCCCTGACTCGGTCTGCGGCTCTCGGGCCACAACTCGGACCTCGGGCTGCCGCTCGCGACGACCCGACACACACCCGGGGCGCTCTCGGCGAGACGCAGCTGCTGGGACGCAGCCCGAGGTTGGAAAACTGCCGAACACCGACGAAAACGCCCGAAAACCTCCAACCCGAAAACTCCCCGCCCCCCGCCCTCCTGGCCGAGCTCGGGCCTGATGCCCACCGGCGACACCGCCGCGTCCACGAGCTGGGGCAGGGCGCCCGGACACGCGCGCACCCGCGGAAGAGCGCGCGAGCGTGCGATCCTCTGCGACGACTTCGGCGGGCGTGCCGAGAACAGAGAGCAAGAGCAGTGCGCATCGTAGCGGAAGTTGGACCGAGTCGAAGCTCTCAAGAACGGCAGACATATCCGTATCCGCGCCGTCGCGGTGTGGATTCCGGGGCGCGATCCCGCGGATACGCGGTCGCGCGGATACGTTCCGCGCGGGGCATCCGCGAAAGAATGCCCCGCATCCGCTGGGTCGCGGCCCAGGGGCCCAGCCCGCGAGGCCGCGCACAGTCGGGGCGTTGACCTAAGGAACCTTAAATAAGGAACGAGGCCCCTTGATCCCAAAAGTTACGCTTCGATTTCCCATCGAAAACCTCAGGAAAACCCAAGCCAAGCTGTAAAACAATCAAGGAACACCGAGCCCCTCCCCAACGAGAAGGGTTCCTTCTTCAGCGCCCTGACTGTATACAGATAATTGTTCGCCCACGAAATGTGCGTCGGATCGGCCCGCGTCGGTGCGGAGTCGAAGTCGAATCGGATCGGCCGCGCCGAGGTGCACAGCAGCGCCATGCACGCATTGGGCCGTATCATGTCGCCAGAATCTCGGAACCGGATCCGATCGAGCGGGCAAGAATCGACATCGAATCCGATCGATCGCTTCGGAAGTTAGGCCCTGCTTCGGTGCGCGTGCCGAGAACAGTGAGAAAGAGTGCACATCTCAAGTTGGCTGACCTCGGGAAACTCCCAAGAAGGGGGGTCTCGAAACCACCGCCCCCCCGAAAAAATATCCAGAGGCCCCTTCCGAAACTGGGGGACCCCTCCCTCCCAAGCCCCTCCCCCCCACCCCACCCCGCCCTTCTCGCCGCCGGCAGGCGACGACAACGACGACGAAGACGACGACAATGACGACGAAGACGACGACGACGACGATGCTGACGACGACGACGACGACGACGGACGCGACGACGACGACGACGACGACGACCACCACCATGACCACGACCACGACGATGACGTAAGGAGGAGGGTTACGCGACGGGGGGGGGCGTAACGGACCCGCCCCCTCTTGCTCAGGGGGAGGGTCGATGGGGGGTACCAAACCCCCACTCCCTGCCCACGCGAAAGTAAAAATCGCACTTTCCAAGAGCAACCTATGAACAACAGATGGGGGGCGGGGACGAAGGGAGGAGGGGCAGGAGCACAAAGAAGACAAGGTAACGAGAAGGAGTCAGACGACAACGACGACGACGACGACGACGACGACGGTTTCGACGTTTTCGACAACGACGACGACGACGAGGTAGACGAGGAGAAGGCGGACGACCAGAGTAAACCCAAGATCTATCTACGTCCGCAATTAAGCGAGGCGTCTCGGCAGTCCGAAAGGGATGGGCGTGTGCGGCGCAGGGGTCAGACCACAAGAATTACGTCAGGGAGGTCCACATCGCGATGCAGTGCATATCACCTTTTGCAGATCGCCCCCCCTCTGAATCCCCCCTGGACCCCCGGCAGAGTCGCCGACCCATTCCGCGCATCATGCAATGAGGGGCAACGATAAGGGGGGATAGGGATAGGTGGGGGAACATCGACCTGGAATCGGCGATACATCGCCGATAGATCGGCGACAGGCCCTCGATAGTGAATTCGCACCTTCCTGGGCAGGTTGGGGCGATCGGGCCCCTATCGCCGATCACTGGGCGATTGGGGGTCGATGCATCCCCCCCGGTATTCCCCTATGCCTATCCCCCCCCTATCGCTGCTGAATCCCCCCCCCCTGGACCCCCGGCAGAGTCGCTGACCCATTCCGCGCATCATGCAATCTCACCTGCAGCCGCCTCAAAACGGCCGCACGCGGCCCCGATGCGCCCCACTACATGGCCTCAAGAGACGGCCCTCGAGGCACCCAGGGCGGCTCAAGATGGCCTCGGGGGGGCGGCCCAATCTACGCCTCCACTTTGAGGCCTGGAAATGGGCACCAACACCAACACAGGGGTTTGCCTCCACAGGGGGAAAATGATCCTGGATTTCGGTGTTGGTGGTAATATTTCGGTCACCTTGGAAGCCATAGTATTACCACCATCACCGAGATCGGGATCTTCGTCCCTCGGTGGAGGCACACCGCCGATATTGGTGTTGGTGTCACCCTGTGGGCCTGCGATCTGAGACACTAGCAAAGGGCTCCGAGAGGAATCCCAAGATGGCCCCAATAAGCAAAGAGCTGCCCAATCCAGCAGGAAAACGTGCATGTGCAGGCCCCCGGACGGCCGAAGAAGCCGCCAAAAAGGCCTCAGTACGGCCCAGGAGAGCCCCATGTGGCCCGAGAAGCTCTCAAGATGGCCCCAGAGAGGTCCCAAAACGGCCTGCGGGTTGGGTGGGCGGGAGGGAGGAAGGACTCCTCCTCTTCCTCCTCCTCCATCATCCTCTGGCCTTCTCCCTCCTCCTGCTCCTCCTCCTCCTCCTCCTCCTCCTCCTCCTCCTCCTCCTCCTCCTCCTCCTCCTCCTCTCTCCTCCTCCTCATCATCATCATCATCATCATCATCATCATCATCATCATCATCATCATCATCATCATCATCATCATCCGCCTCTTCCTCCTCCTCCTCCTCCTCGTCCTCCTCCTCCTCCTCCTCGTCCTCCTCCTCCTTTCCTCCACCCCGCTGTTCCTGCTTCTGCTGCTGCTTCTGCTGCAGGCTGAGGAGGTGGGCCGCCCGAGACGCTGCGGAGAGGATCGCCGCTGCAGAGGGGGGCGGCGGCCCGTGCCGAGACCGGGGGGGGGGGCACGGGGCCGCCTTGCCGAAGCCGTGCCGCACGAAGGTGCCGTAGCGCTGCTTGAAGCCGGCCTTGAAGGGGAGCAAACATAGAGGGCAAAAGATCCATACCCCGTAATAACCACCCCGACAAGCGAGGCCGTGTACTAAACGCCCCCACAGAAGGAAGCGAACAGGGCAGGGCTGTTTAGTAAAAGCCCAAGGCCGTGTAAGAAACGCCAATTGCCCAGTCAGGGTGGTTATTCCTCCCTTGAAAACCGTGTCCGAGTTGTTGTTTGTGCCGCTGTTTCAGGGGACAGAGGGCTATGCGCATGCACCGATTCTGGCCAGGCCCATCCTGAGCCCAGAATCGGTGCATTCGCCCTCCTGCCTTGGCCAGGAAGTCACGTGCACCGATCCTGGGCCCAGGATGGGCCTGGCCAAGGCCGGCGTTTGTGTGCAAACTTCTCGTCGCCCGGCCTTGCACTCCCCGTAGTACAGCTGGCTCCCTGCCGCGGGGGCAAGGAAGAGAGCAGCAGGATGGGGGTGAAGAGGGCGGGCGGGCGGGGGAGGGGGGAGCGCTGAGAGGGGGGGGGAGGGAGAGGAGGCGGATGAGGAGGGCGGACGCCAGAGGGAGGGCGGACGAGGGGAAGGGAGGCGGGGGAGGAGCAGCGGCACGCAGCTGATGAGCAGTCTGTGCATCCTGCATGTGGAAACTCGCGCGCAAGTGCGCATCAGGGATATACGCCAACACGTTCGGGCAACTGCGCACCCGCGCTGCTCGCACACTCGGAAGGCGGGGAGGGGAGGAGGTGGATGAGCAGGAGGAAGGAAGGAAGGAGCAGGAGCGGGAGGAACACTCAGGAGGAGCAGGAGGACAAGGGGAGGGCGGAGGAGGCGGGACGGGGACGGCAACAACGGAGAAGGATTCGGAACCAGAGGTGCACGGCCCGCGCTGGGGCGAGAGCGCCTACTCGGAACACGGGAGAATGGCACCGATCCTGAGGCGTGGCCAGCGCTGCATCGGGAGCGCCATACTTGAATGGGGCGAGGACGCTCCGACTGAAAAGCGCATAGAGCATAACAGATCACCACGGGAATCGAAAGTCCAGTGTATGGAAAGTAGAGCGCGGCAGAGGCGGGGGTGGCACCGCTGCACATGATCAAGGGGGCGAGGGGAGTAGCATGAGCGCGCTTTTCAACTTTTCAACAGCCTTCACCGGTGATGTTCCCCCCTCTTCCCCCGTCATTGTCATGGGATAAAGAAGTACCCTATTCGCCGGCCCAACGGGCCAGAGGCGTGCTAAGATCTCCGGTAACTGCTAAATAATACTTCTACTTCGCGCGCGCGGGGCGGCCCCTGGGGGTCCCCGGACGCAAAGTACCCCGGGCGATCCCCGGCAGACTCGGGTCAGAGATGGTTTTCCTCCTGGGCGCCGCCCCCGTGGCCCTCCAGAGAGCCCCAAGAAGGGCCACGAGGCCGCCAAGAGCCCTCCAAGATGGTTCAAGAGTGCTCCGAGATGCCACACGATCGTTCCAAGACGCCCAAGATGGCCCCCAGACGCCCCAAGAGGCCTCCAAGAGCACTCCCCAGAGGGCCCCAAGAGGCAAAATTCATTACTTTTCCATAGGTTTTGGGCAGATTTTGGCGTGTCCATGTTTTCGGCTTCCCGACGCCCCAAGACGGCCCAAGAGGCCCCCAAGATCGCCCCAAGAGGGCCCAAGAAGCTCCCAAGAAGGCCCCAAGATGGCCCAAGAGGGCTCCAAGACGGCCCCAGAGGCATCCAAGACGGCCCAAGAGGGGCCCAAGAGGGCCCCAAGCGATGCCCCAAAGGGGGAACACAAAACAAAACTTCGAGCCCTCGGCCTTAAGAAGCCCCCAGGAGGCCTCAAGAGGCCCCTGAGAGGCCCCAAAACCCCCCAAAAGGCCCTCAGGAGGCCCCCAAGCGACGCTGAAGAGGCCCCCCAGCGGCCCCAAGAGGCTCACTCATGCGAAATGGGCCGGCGGAATGAGCGAAGCGATTCAATTCATGTCAAACTCCGACTCGTAAAAAAAAAAAAGCATCGGCTATACTAGAATAGTCAGCTCAACAGGCCGAAGGCTGGCTATAATCTCCAGCCAGAGATTCAGACCCCCCCCTGGGGTCCGAAGAAGAAATGCTCCCGCGGGGTCCCCTCAGGGATGCCAGAGCTCCAGAGCGCTGGCTTCCCCACCCCGCTGCAGCCCCCGGGGAGCCCCAGGAGTGCCCCGAGGGAGCGCCCAAGGTCCGGAGCGCCCCAAGAGAAAGCCCGCAGACGGCTTCAGGACGGCCCCACGGGCCCCAGAGACGGCCCCGACGGGGCCCCCGGGAGGAGGGCCCCCCCCGCGGGCGCCAAAGAAGGGTCGTTTCTGGGCATCCGCAGGCCCCGAGGCGGCCCCGAGGCGGCCCCGAGGGAGCTCGGCAGCGATGGGCGGGGCGGGCGGCCGTCGGCGCCAGTTGCCTACAGCAGCGGCGGGCGGCCGTCGTGCACCGCTGCCGCTGGACCCCCCGCTCGCTCGCAGGACGAGGGGGAGGACGAGGACGACGGCGAGGGGGAGGAGATCGAGGACGAGAACGAGGGCGGCTCGAGGAGGCCCCGAGGCGGCTCGAGAACCCACCAAGCCAGCACAGCAAGAGTCGCCCGAGCTGGCCTCCGAGGCCGCCAGCACGCCCGGAGGAGAGCCCCAGAAGCCCCCATGAGGCCCCAATAGACCCGCAAGAGGCCCCCCAGAAGGCCCCCAAAGGCCCCAGAAACAGAGATCCGACGCTCCAAAAAAATTGGAGCCAGGCTGTTTGGGGTTGTCGTCCGCCCCTGGGGCCCCTCGTCAATCCCATCGTCAAGAACGAAAAATCAGCCAGCTGAATGAAGAGGTTTTTACCGAAAGACGCTCGAACTCAACACCCGGTGAGTCCCAGGCTTGAGGAGGGGGAGAAGAAGATATGAGGAGAAGGAGGAAGGGGGAGGAGGACGAGGAGGAGGAGGAGGAAAAGGGGCAGAAGGAGGTGAGAGGAGGAGTGACAGGACCTCTTGCTAGGGAAGTGGTCCAGCCCCCTGGCGCCCACGCAACAGAAAACATGGACGCAGCCGGATGTCTGTGGAGGCCCCCGAGAGGCATCCCCAGAGAAGCCGAAAAGTATTCAATATGCGTAGGTCGGGCAAGTCCCCCTACAGGCGGATTGTGGACGAAAAATAAAAGATATTCAAATTACTCCGACGGTAAAACCCCATCGCCCTTCCCCCGTCGCCCTGGCGGACATAGTTTTCTCGCCCGGAGCTCTGCTCTCTCTTCTTCCTCCTCCTTTTTGTCTATCCTCCTCCTCCTCCTCCTCCACCTACTCATCCTTCTCCACCTCCTCGTCATCATCGCCCTTTCTACCCCTGCCCCCCTCTTCATCCTTCTGCCGATTCCCTGTGTGCATCTCCTTCCCTGGTCGGGGCAAGCAAGTCGGTTTTCCTCGGCGCCGACGCCGCCTCGACCCACGCGCGCGCGTTCGCCGACGGCTAGATCGCGAAGCCCCTCTGGGACAGCCCCGCGGGCCACGCCTTTGGGACAACCCCGCGGGCCGCTGGGGCGCGAGGGCAGGCCGCCGGGGCCACCCCGCGGGCCAGACCGCCGGGGCAACCCCGCGGGCTTCAAGCCGCGCGCCGCGGCGCTCAGGCGGGAGGCAGCGCGAAGCCAAGCTCCGCGGCGAACTGCTCGGCATCACCCCATGGAGGTCTTCGCTTTCCCATCGAACTCCTCGAGCGCCCCCCGCAGCGAAGCCGGCGGCCCGCGCCCCAGGAACTCGCGCGAAGGCGGCCGCAGGATCAGCACGTCCCGCACGCACGAGGCGCGGGAGAGCATCACGTAGAGGCGCAGCCACCACTGGTCGCCCGAAATGCCCGCGCGGCCAGCGCCCTCGCCCCACGCGCAGTCGACGGCGACGCCCTTGCGCAGCGTCTGGCCCAGCGACAGCGCGGAGGCGAGGTAGGACGCGCGAGTCAAGGTGAACCCCGAGCGGCGCACAAAGCGCGGCCCCGAGCTCTGCCAGGTGAACTCCTGATCGCCGGGCCTGAACATCAGCAAGCTCCGAGCCCGCGCCTCGGCCTGGCCGTCGCCCTCGGCGTCTTCGGCGCCCTGTCGCAGCACCTCGGCGACCTCCTGGCAGATCGGAGACTCCCTGACGCCGCGCACCTGCAGCCAAATTCCCTGCGGTAGGACCACGGGCGAAAGACCTGGCCTGCCGAGCGCCCCTCGCGCCGCTGCTCGCCCTCGCGGTGGAACTCGAAGGGCGCGACGGTGGCCCGCTGCTCCTGCGCGAGCCCCAACTTCTCCTTCAGCTCTTCCTGCACTGCCGTGAATCGCACCTCCATGCCGACGCGGGCCGGCCGCGAGACGCCGTGGATGTCCCCCGTCTCGCGCACGTTCGGGACGTTCAGGAGGCGCCGGTCCGCGTCGGGATCGCCCCGAATCGCGCTGCGCTCGTCAACGGCCTGCAAGAAAACGAGGGGCGCGCCCAGGCGCCGCGCGTCGCGACGAGCGCGCGCGTTGATCCAGCTCGCCAGCGTCTTCCAGTAGATGGCCATGCCGTAGCCGAGCCGGAAGTTCTCGTGCTGGCGCCGAGGGCCCAGGTCGCCGCGGTTGTCCTACGCCAACGTCTTCTCCTAGGCGGACCAGACATCCGGTGGGAAGGGCTTGCCCTCGCGCGTGCAACCCAGGAACGTGATCAGAGGGTCCCCGGGCTCGAAGCGTTTCGTGCCCTTCAGCTCGAAGACGCAGGGGATCTGAGCGAAGACCTCGATGGCGTGCTGAATCTCCACCGTTGGCGGCTCCGCGTACTTGTACGTGCGTCCGTCGTCCAGGAGCTCGTTCAATTCCGTCTGGAGGCCAATGCTGCCCGTGGGTTTCAGCTGCAGGAAATCGCCGAAGTGCAGCACCATGGGGACGCGCCCGAAGTGGTGGTGCGGCCGTTTGTAGGTGGACTCCTGCACGTCATGCGTGTCACTTCGTCCGTGGCACGCGCGAGTGTGCTCCATAGGGAAGGGACTCCCGCCTGCGACTTCCTCGAAATTCACTCACAAACGAGGTTCCCGACTGAGATTTCCTCAACACTCGAGCCTGAGGAGTCCAACAAAGGCGACGACAGTTACAGGTTCCCGATGACCTGCCTCGGATTCGTACATGAACTGCAAGCCCCATAGGGAGAAGGTTCCCGCATGAAATTTCCTCACAACTCACTCACAAACAAGGCTGCCGACTGAGACTTCCTCAATACTCAAGCCTGAGGAACCCAAAAGTGACGACAGTTACAGGTTGCCGCTGACCCGCTTCGGATTCGAACATAGAGTGCGAGCCCCATAGGGAGGGAGTTCCCGCCTGAAACTTCCTCGCAATTCACTCACCGACGAGGTTCCCGCCTGATACGTCCTCCACATTCACCCCCTCAGGAGCCCAACGAAAGTGACAACAGTTCCACGATTGGGACGACCAGCTCGGATTAGCAACATAAGGTGCGGGCCCCATAGGGAAGAGGCTCCCGCCTGAGAATTCCTCGCGTTTCACTCACAGACGAGGCTCCCGCCTGAGATTTCTTCCATATTCAGGCCTCAGCACCCCAAAAATCGGATTAGTAACATATAAGGAAGAGGCTCCCGCCTGAGAATTCCTCATATTTCACTCACAAACGAAGCTCCCGCCTGAGATCTCCTCCATATTCATGCCTCAACATCCCAAAAATGACGACGGTTACAGGGTTCCGATGACCCGCTCGGATTAAAAAGATGAAGCGCGGGCCCCATGGGGAGCAGGTTCCCGCCCAGGCCTCAACACCCAAAAAGTGACGACTGTTACACGGTTCCGATAACCCGCTCGGATTGGACGAAAAAATATATTCAAATAGTATTCAAATGTTGTCAAAAAATACTTTGAAGATCGTCCCCTGACTAGTTTTAAATTATGTTTGAATTTCCCCCTGTTGAGGGACATGCCCGACTCATCAAATACGCCTCTGACCCACGACCCAGCCACGGTGGCGGTTAGAACTGATGGAATTTCGGTGGGGGCGTGATCTAGCAAGTGTTGGTTTGCCACTACCCTGCCATTGTTTCTCCCCCTAGCGAGGCTCACGCGACATGAGTTCGTTTTCTTCCTGGCGGCGCGCACAGGGGGGTAGGGGGAGGGAGGGAAGGATTCTTAGAAGCGCCCCTAATTCTTAGAAGGCGCGGGTGTTGTCTACAGATGCAGGGCCGGCACCTTCGAAGAAGCAGCTTCCTTCTACGAAGCCTCCCCCCTCCCCCTACCCCAATTGTGAGCCCGCCGAATCATTCGCGTTAACGCCCGTGGTGACATTTTTTTTTCCCCCGGGTAACGGCCGTTACCCAGGGATGGGGGGGGAGGGGGGGTCGGGCGGGACGGTAACGGTAACGGTAACGGCGGCCGCGGCGTGCGCCCGCCAGGGTGCGTTCACGCCACCGGCGCATTCCCCACGGCACGATCATTAGCGTTACCGGGTGGGGAAGGTTTACCCGGGAAACGAACGCTACTACGCCGGAGAACAAACAGAAAACGCTCACGTGACTGACCCCGCCCTCCCCCCAATAGAACAGTTCCTCCGAACCTCCTCGCCCCGGTGAAACCGCTAAGGCGGCTCAGGGCTGGCCTCTCCTCCTGAAACCGACAGATCAATGATAGACTGAGAATGTGAGAGCACTATTAACACTGCGGCCGATTATTACACTGGGGGCCCGACCACAAGAAACCTTCCACAAGAAACCCAATCCTGGAACCCCAAGACGCCAATCGATGTTTGGCGCGGGAACGTCACGTTTTCCATTGCAAAACCATCGGAACACAAGAAACACAGGGCACCCTGGAGGCAAGCAGGGTGTTTCTTGGCATGAGCCCCCACTCTATGGGTTGCCCAACAAATAGATATGTGAGACCGGCCGAAAGTAGACTGACGGCGGGAGCGGTGGAGAGATAGCGAGAAAACAACAGCTCGCCAATATATATATATATACATATATATATATGTATATATATATATATTATATATATTTATATATAAAAAAAAAAAAAAAAAAAAAAAAAAAAAAAAAAAAAAAAAAAAAAAAAAAAAAAAAAAAAAAAAAAAAAAAAAAAAAAAAAAAACGTGCGAAATGATAATGCTTGACGCCGACAGGGAGGTGGAGAGACAGAATGGCGAATGCGTCGACAAACATCATCACTATCATATCCACCACCACCGCCACCACCATCATCATCAACAACAACAATCAGTTTACCATCCTGCGCCATGCTTCCACATGTCACATGTCACACGAATCCTTCTTGACACCACACCCCATCACGGGGGATGTTCTGGCACGCGGGGCCCGATATTCCCTCGCCCAGATTTCCCGCCCAAGAAAATATGGCCACCACCTCTTCCGAGGAACGTCGACATCCACAGTTCGGGCGGCGCAACGCAATCGCAATCGCCTTGCGCGAGCCCCGCGTCTCGGAGAAGGAGGAGGAGGAAGAGGACGAGGGGGGGAGGACAGATGAGGGAGAGGAAGGGAGAGGAGGAGGAGGGAGGAGGAGGACGGAGGAGGAGGAAGGGAAGGAAGGAGGAGGAGCTGTAGTAGCAGTACCTCCGAGGACGAGGTGGCTTTGACTCCTCGTTCGAACTGTTACGCCACCATCCTGCGGCCTCGGCGCGTGACCCTGAACGTCCACGCCAACAGGCGCTGCCGCTCGCATGCTCGCATCCTCGACCTGCCCCTCCACAACCTCTCAAGGAATCCCTGGAATCAATCCTTCGACCCTCGACCCTTGGAGTCCCTTGAAGTCATCCGTCCTCCTTCTTCTCCTCCTCCTCCTCTTCCACATTATCCACGCTTTCCAAAAATGATAGGTATCTCATAAGTAAGGTTCAACAGGGACTCTTGGAAGCCCCCCAGAGGCGATGCCGAAACGAAGGCCCCAGTCTTGAGCAAAGGTGGGGAAAATCAAACGGGAGCAACGACGGAGGACGGAAGGGGAAGGGAGGAGAGAGGAGCGAGGAGAAAGGCAGGAGGAGGGAGGACACAACAGGGACGAAAACGGAAAGGAGGAGGGAGGAGGAGGGAGGAAAGAGGGACGGGAGATGGAGGAGGGAGGAAGGAGAAGAGGAGGGGGTGGAGGGAGGAATAGGGAGGAAGAGAGAGGGGGAAGAAGGGAGGAGGAGGAGGAAGAGGAGGAGGAGGAGGAGGAAAAAGAGGAGGAGGAGGAGGAGGAAAAAGAGGAGGAGGAGGGAGGACGAGGAGAAGGAGGAGGAGAGGGAGGCGAAGGGGGGAGGGAGGAGGAGGGAGGAAAGAAGGACGGAGGAGGGAGCAGGGAGGAGGGAGAAGAGGAGGGGGTGGAGGAAGGAGAGGGAGGAAGAGGAGGAAGGGGGGAGGAGGGAGGAGGAAGAGGAGGAGAACGAGGACGAGGACGAGGACGAGGACGAGGAGGAGGAGGAGGAGGAGGAGAAAAGGGCGCCAGTCCAGCGTAAAACGGGAGGAAGTCTCGGGCGGGAGCGCTAGTTTTGTCGGGACGGGGGCTGTCGGCTGCGAGCAAGAGCACCGCCTTGAGTAAAACAGGGAGGAAGGCTCGAGCGGGAGCGTTGTTATTGTTGCTGGGGGGCGGCGCCGATGAGAGAAAGAGTAGCGCGCCTGTCCAAGGTAAAACGGGAGGAAGTCTCGAGCAGGAGCGCTGGTTTTGTTGAGACGGCTGCTTTCGGCGGCGAGCAAGAGCACCGGCCCTGAGAAACAAAGGAGGACGTCTCGAAGGGGAGCGTTGTTGTTGTTGGGGGGCCGGTTTTGGCGGTCCCCCAAACCGCTTGAGAGTGAGCCTCATTTCAATGAAAATGCAGCCGGCGCCTCGGCGAGAGCGCCAGGGCGTCTTTAAGGGGTCCAACAATACTAACTGTTCGGTAATTAACATTCAACCAGATAATCATAATCCGCATCATCAGCAGCATCATCATTAGCATCAGTATCATCATAATCATAGTCACCATTCAGTATCAGCATCATCATCGTCATCATCATCAGCATCATCATCAAAACAACCTCCTAATCATCATCAGCAGCATCAGCAGCATCATCATCACCATCAGCATCAGCATCACCATCATCATCAGCATAATAATCATCATCATCAGCAGCAACATCATCATCATCATCAGCATCATCATCATCATCATCATCACCATCATCATCATCATCATCATCATCATCGTCGTCGTCGTCGTCGTCGTCGTCGTCGTCATCGTCATCGGCATCGTCATCATCATCCTCATCCTCACCCTCATCCTCATCGTCATTATCATCATCGTAATCATCATCTTTATATATAATCAGCATCATACTCATCATCCTCATCATTATCATTACCCCAGTGCGACCCTACCTAGAAGTTGGAGCCCCTAGGAAAGCAGCATTAGTTGCTATGATATGCTATGCTATGCAATACCATGCTATGCTGCGCTATGATATGCTATGATATGCTATCATATGCTGCGCTATGCTATGCTATGCTCTGCTGTGTTATGCTAAGCTAAGCTATGCTACATCATGCTGCGCTGTGCTATGCTAAGCTGTGCTAAGCTATGCTAAGCTATGCGAAGCTATGCTAAGCTATGCTATGCTAAGCTGCGCTATGCTATGCAATGCTATGCTATGCTATGCTCTGCTGTGTTATGCTAAGCTAAGCTATGCTACATCATGCTGCGCTGTGCTATGCTAAGCTGTGCTAAGCTATGCTAAGCTATGCGAAGCTATGCTAAGCTATGCTATGCTAAGCTGCGCTATGCTATGCAATGCTATGCTATGCTATGCTATGCTGCGCGATGCTGTGTTATGCTTGGCTATGCTTTGCTATGCTATGCTATGCTATGCTATGCTAATGCAGCGCTGCGCTATGCTAAGCTAAGCTAAAGTAACCCTCTAGACAGAGCCTAGGTAGGGAATTACACCCATGCTAATGCTATGCTACGCTATGCAATGCTATGGTGTGCTCTGCTATGCTAAAGCTCAGCGAAGCTAAGATGAAGGTAAGCTAAGCTCAGATAAACCTGAGCTAAGATGAAGCTGAGCTAAGCTAATATGAAATAAGCTAAGCTAAGATGAGATAAGCAACGCTAAGCTAAAAGGACGTAACTGGGGGAACCGCCCGGGCCGGTTCCCACTGCCCGGCTCTTTAAGCCAAGAGAGTAAGAACCCTTCTAGGCAGAGCCTAGGTAGGGAATAGATATGTACATAGACATGTACACATACATACATGCATGGAGGTACAGATATTACTCTACTCGGCAAACGCAGCTCGGCCGAACACGGGGGGCGCCCCATTTTTGTTGGATGTGCTGCCCAGGTCGTGCAGCGGCACGGCATGCAGACTCCAGCGATGCTGACCCGGGCCCGTGCAGCGGACCTTGTCGTCACGGCGCCGGGGCTCCAGACAACTTTGGGCACGCGGAGCGTGCACACATAAACTATGCTATGCTATGCTGCGCTGTGCTATGCTGTGCTGTGCTGTGTTGCGCTATGCTATGCTATGCTATGCTATGCTGCGCTATGCTATGCTATGCTGGGCTATGCTATGATATCCTGTGCTGCGCTATGCTATGCTATGCTATGCTATGCTATACTGTGCTCTGCTATGCTAAAGCTCAGCGAAGCTAAGATCCAGGTAAGCTAAGCTGAGATAAATCTGAGTTAAGATGAAGCTAAGCTAAGCTAAGATGAAATAAGCTAAGCTAAGATGAGATAAGCAACGCTAAGCTAAGGGGACGTAACTGGGGGAACCGCGGGGCGGATACTGGGGGAACCGCCCGGGGCGCTTTCCACTGCCCGGCCCCTTTGAGCCCAGAGAGTAAGAACCCTTCTAGGCAGAGCCTAGGTGGGGAATTATCCTCATTCCCATCCTCATCCTCATCCTCCTCCTCCTCATCATCACCTGACTACCTACCAAACCACCCCGACCCAACCCGAAGTCAGCCATGGGATCGTCAGCTTCCTCTGAGGGGACACTCCACGACATCGAGGAACCACGGTGGAACCCATACACACCCCAACCCGAAACTTCGGGCGGGGGTCTGGGACCTTCGGATTGGGTTGGGGTGGTTTGGTAAGCAATGATCACCCTGTATCTGGTTGAGAGAGCAACACTCTTTTCTGGCCGCCCTGGGCGCGCCCAACAGCGACAGCACCGCCCGACCCCGCGGAGGGGGAGAGCCCGGCCGTCTCTGCCGCGGCGGCTCAGAAGATCCAGCGCGCCAGGGACTTGCAGTTGTTCTGGATCTCGTAGCCTCGGAGGGGCTATTCGACTCCTCCTCCTCCTCCTCCTCCTCCTCCTCCTCCTCCTCCTCCTCCTCCTCCTCCTCCTCCTCCTCCTCCTCCTCCTCCCCCTCCTCTTCCTCATCCCCCTCTTCCTCCTCATCCTCCTCCTTCTCCTTCTCCTCTTCCTGCTGTTACAGTTCCTGCAGCTGCTCCTGCTGCTACGACAACACCGAAGATCACAATCCAACATCACAACTATGATACACGCACGCACGTTGCCCTCACCTGCTCCTGCTCCTGCAACTCCTGTTCCTGCTCCTGCTCCTGCTCCTGCTCCTGCTCCTGCTCCTGCTACTGCTCATGCAGCTGCTCCTGCTCCTGCTCCTGCAACTCCTCCTCCTCCTCCTCTTCTTCCAGATCCTACTGCTTTCCAATTCATGCTCCTCCTCCGTTTCCTCCTCCTCCTCCTCCGCCTTCCTCCTCCTCCGACGAATGCTCCTACTACTTATACTACTACTACTACTATACTACTACTACTACTATTACGACTACTACTACTACTACTACTTACTACTACGACTACTACTACTACTACTACTACTACGACTACGACTTACTGACTACTACGTACTCCTAATCCCTCCCCTTTCCTTCCCCCTCCCCCCCCATCCGAATCTCCAACCCCCCTCTCCTCCGCCTCCTCCTCCCCTCCTCC
>CAUYUJ010019063.1:44934-60210 GCA_963575745.1 Prorocentrum cordatum
GAGATCGGCGTCGAGGGAAGGCGATGCCAATCATGGGGATGGGGATATGTTCCAGGCTGGTAAGAGACCCCAGGTCGCCGCTCACATGTGAACCCCATCCTTCCTGCACAGGAGCACATCAGAATGAATGATACCTGAGAAAAACCCAAATCAACATCTTTATCCTTCAGGGCCAAAGGACTATGGGGCTATAGGGCTATAGGGCTATGAGGCTACAGGGCTCTAGGGCTGTAGGGCTGTAAGGCAATTAGGGCTATAGGGTTATAGGGCTATTAGGGCTACAGGCCAATAGGGTTATAGGTCTATGGGGCTATTGGGGAAATAGGGCTATTAGGGCTACGGGCCAATAGGGCTATAGGGTTATAGGGCTATAGGGCTATAAGGCTACAGGGCTATAGGGCTATAGGGCTATAGGGCTATAGGACTATAAGGCTATAGGGCTACAAGGCTACAGAGCTACAAATCTATAGTGCTATAGGGCTATAGGGCTGTAGGGCGGTAGGGCTATTAGGGCCATGGGGCAATTAGGGCTACAGGCCAATAGGGCTATAGGCTATAGTTCTATAGGGCTATAGGGCTATAAGGCTATAAGGCTACAGGGCTATAGGCCTATAGGGCTGCAGGGCTATGAGGCTCTGGGGCTATAGGGCTATAGGGCTATAGGGCTATAGGGCTATAGGGCTATAGGGCTATAGGTCTATAGGGCTATAGGGCTATAGGGCTGTAGGGCTATGAGGCTACAAGGCTACAAGGCTACAGGGCTGTAGGGCTCTAGGGCTATAGAGCTATAGGGCTATCAGGGCTATAGGGTTACAGGGCTATAGGGATATAAGGCTATAGGGCTACCGCGCACCTGGGCACCCGGGCACCCGGGCAGCCAGGCCGGCCACCGAATTCGGCGGCGAACCTCACCTAACCATATGAATCCGCTAGGACCCCTACAGAGGCAAGCTCTGATTGAGGAACCTCCGCAGCTCCGCGCGGATTTCTCGGATCTGCGCTGGACCACCACCACCCCGCGCGGAGGAGCGCGCAGGGGCGCCGGAAACGCCTCCCAGCGCAGATCCAGGAAATCCGCGCGGAGCTCCGAAGGTTTGTGTGTGTCTAGGCAGCCTTTCTTTCTTCGATACAAGGCGCCCTGCCAAAGGTCTTTGAGACAGACTTGAGCCAAGCTGCCAGCGGAAGAGGGGCCAGGGAAAGCGGAGGGGTCAAAAATGTGCACCTCTCCAGCCCCGGAAGGAGCAGGGGGCTCCCAGCACCGATCCAGCGATCTCTCGATCCGTAGGTACGGCACCGCATCAATCGAGTCAGACTCGAGACAAAACTGGACACCACCCCTTCGGGGATTCTCTGACCCGGATCAGTCCAAACCCGGGTCAACCAGGCTCTGCAGGATCCTGCACCCAAACCCGGGTCAGTGCAACCCTGGCTCTGCAGGATTAGACGAAGAAACAAGGCCATAAACATAAACTTTTGGCGCTCCGCGCGGAGCGCCAGAAGTTTATGCTTACGGCGATTTGTTCTTCTTCAAAGGATCCTGCAAAATCCGGCGCTCTGACTGACCCCCGCTTGCATTGGCCCCCGTCTCTGAGGAGGAGGAGGAGGAGCAGCAGCATTGACCCCCGTCTCTTGAGCCCCGACTTAAGCCAAAACTGAACAGCCTCTGCGGCGCCGTCCCTGGAGCCGGGCGCGCCGGGGGAGGAGGGCCCAGCGCAGATCCGGGAGATCCGCGCGGTCCTCCGAGAGGCTCCTGTAGGCCCAATACTGGAGCAGCGGGGCACTGACGTGGGCGTCAACGTCATCATCATCGTCATCGTCATCGTCATCGTCATCATCATCATCATCATCATCATCATCATCATCATCATCATCATCATCAGCAGCAGCAGCATCAGCATCAGCATCAGCATCAGCATCCGCATCAGCATCAGCATCATCATCATCATCATCATCATCATCATCATCATCATCATCATCATCCATCATCATCATCATCATCATCATCATCATCATCACCATCACCATCACCATCATCATCATCATCATCATCATCATCATCATCATCATCATCATCATCGCCATCATCATCATCATCATCATCATCATCATCATCATCGTCATCATCATCATCGTCATCATCATCGTCTCGTCATCGTCATCGTCATCATCAGAATCATCATAATCATCATCATCATATCATCATGATCGTCATCATCATCATCAACAACAACAACAGCATCATCAGCAGCACCATCACCATCATCAGAATGGTCATGGTCATCAGCAACAGCAGCATCGTCATCGTCATCGTCAGCATCATCATCATCATCATCATCATCATCGTCATCGCCATCATCATCCTCATCCTCATCGTCATCATCATCATCATCATCATCAGCAGCATCATCGTCGTCATCATCATCAACAACATCAGCATCATCACCATCACCATCATCAGTAGCTCATCATCATCATCATCATCCTCATCAGCAGCAGGAACAGCAGCAGCAGCATCGTCATCCTCATCAACATCATCAACATCATCATCATAATAATTGCAGTAATAATAATATTCATCATCCTCATCATCATCATCATCATCACCGTCGTCATCATCGTCATCAGCAGCAGCATCGTCATCAGAATCATCATCGTTACAATCAGCATCATCATCATCATCATCATCATCATCAGCAGCAGGATCATCATCATCATCATCATCAGCAGCATCATCATCATCATCATCATCATCATCATCATCATCATCATCATCATCATCATCATCATCATCATCATCATCATCATCATCATCCTGATCATCATCATCATCATCATCATCAGCAGCAGCATCAGCATCAGCATCAGCATCAGCATCCGCATCAGCATCAGCATCATCATCATCATCATCATCACCATCATCATCATCATCATCATCATCATCATCATCATCGCCATCATCATCATCATCATCATCATCATCATCATCATCGTCATCATCATCGTCATCATCATCGTCTCGTCATCGTCATCGTCATCATCAAAATCATCATAATCATCACCATATCATCATGATCGTCATCATCATCATCAACAACAACAGCATCATCAGCAGCACCATCACCATCATCAGAATGGTCATGGTCATCAGCAACAGCAGCATCGTCATCGTCATCGTCAGCATCATCATAATCATCATCATCGTCATCGCCATCATCATCCTCATCCTCATCGTCATCATCATCATCAGCAGCATCATCGTCGTCATCATCATCAACAACATCAGCATCATCACCATCACCATCATCAGTAGCTCATCATCATCATCATCATCCTCATCAGCAGCAGGAACAGCAGCAGCAGCATCGTCATCCTCATCAACATCATCAACATCATCATCATAATAATTGCAGTAATAATAATATTCATCATCCTCATCATCATCATCATCATCATCACCGTCGTCATCATCGTCATCAGCAGCAGCATCGTCATCAGAATCATCATCGTTACAATCAGCATCATCATCATAATCAGCATCATCATCATCATCAGCAGCAGGATCATCATCATCATCAGCATCAGCATCAGCATCATCATCATCATCATCATCCTGATTGTCATCATCAGCAGCAGCAACAGCAGCAGCGTCGTCATCATCATCATCAGCAGCATCAGCATCGTTAGCATTATCATCCTCGTCATCACCGTCATCGTCATGGTCATCATCATCAGCATCATCATCAGCATCATCAGTTTCGTCATCATCAGGATCATCAGCATTATCAGCATCAGCATCATCATTGTCATCAGCATCAGCATCAGCATCCGCATCAGCAGCAGCAGCATGATCATCATCATCATCGTAATCATCATCAGCAGCATCATCGTCGTCATCATCATCAGCATCATCAACAGCATCATCAGCATCATCATCGTCATCGTCATCAGCAGCATCATCATCAACATCGTCAGCATCCTCATCAGCAGCAGCAACAGCAACAGCAGCAGCATCGTCATCATCAGCAGCAGCAACAGCAACAGCAGCAGCATCATCATCGTCATCGTCATTGTCATCAGCAGCATCATCAGCAGCATCATCATCATCATCATCATCATCAGCATCATCATCATCATCATCATCATCATCATCATCATCATAGTGATTATCGTAATTAGTTTCGCCATCATGAGCATCGTCATCAGCGTCGTCATCACCGTCGTCATCACCAGCACCATTGTCACCATCACCACCACTACCACCACCGCCACCATCATCATCATCATCATCATCATCAGCATCATCATCATCCGCATCATCAGCATCATCATCAGCATCATCATCATCGTCATCATGAGCATCAGCATCATCATCATCATCATCAGCATCATCATTAGCATCATTAGCAGCAGCAGCAGCACAACCACCACCACAACCACCACCACAGCCACCATCATCATCGTCGTCGTCGACGTGAGCGTCAGCATCAGCATCAGCGTCAGCGTCAGCGCCATCGCCATCGCCATCGCCATCGTGAGCACCGCGTGGCTCTGCACAAACTGTGCATCGGCGCCAGCAAACGGAGAGCGCCGAGGCTCTCCGAGGGGCGACCCGTCTCGCGCGACGCGGCGCCCTGCGACGTCTCGAGCTGCCAGACGAGCTGGCACGAGGTGCGTACGCATGTGGACGAGCTGTCTGCAGGCGCGCCCAGTCTCGAGGCGCGGACGTATGCATCACCACCGCCCAGAGGATCGACTGTTGCGGACCTCCCCAGGCGGTGGGTATAAATATGTGTTGGCCCCCGGGGGACCAAAATGTGTACAGATCCACCGCCCGCTGGGTCCCAAGGGCGTCGGTTCCCAGGCGGCGGATACAGACAAAACCCGCCTCGTGCAAATCCCCGCGCAGATCCAGGAAGTTCGCGCGGAGCTCCGAAAGCTTGTGCTCATGCGGTGTTGTTTACTGCGGTTTTTCTTATTCGACACAAGGCGCCCTGCCTGGGGTCCTTCAGACAGGTTTGAGGGGGCCAGGGGAAGCGCAGGGGCGGAGGGGTCACAAATGTGACCCCCTCCAGCCCTGCAAGGAGCAGGGGGCTCCCAGCGCCGATTCAGCGATCTCTCGATCCCTAGGTACGGCACCGCATCAAACCTGCGCAGATGGCTGAGGTCCTCGCGACTACAGAATTCTCATCGAACTTGATGTAGCTGCCGTCCTTGCGAACCCGCTCCTTGCGCTGCCGCGCAATGATGGCCTGGCGGTGGCGGGAGAGGAGGCGAAGTCTCCGAATGCCTGCTCAACCTCCTCGTCCTCCTCCTCCTGTTCCTCCTCCTCCTCCTCCTCCTCCTCCTCCTCCTCCTCCTCCTCCTCCTCCTGCTCAACCACCTCCGCGTGCTCCGTCTCCTCCGCTTCCTCCTCCTCCTCCTCCTCCTCCTCCTCCTTCTTATTATTATTATTATTATTATTATTATTATTATTATTATTATGTTTCTTCTTATTATTATTAGTAGTCTTTTTCTTCTTCTTTTTCTGAATATTCTTATTATTCTTCTTATTATTATTATTCTTCTTCTTCGTATTCTTCTTATTATTCTTATTCGTATTATTCTTCTTATTCTTAGTAGTATTATTATTCTTCTTATTCTTCTTATTATTATTATTCTTATTATTATTCGTATTATTATTATTATTAGTTTTTTTCTTCTTCTTCTTCTTATTATTATTATTCTTCTTATTATTCGTCTTCTTCTTCGTCTTATTATTATTCTTACTCTTATTATTATTATTCTTATTAGTATTATTATTATTATTAGTATTATTATTATTATTATTATTATTAGTCGTGTTCTTCTTCTTCTTATTATTTTTATTCTTATTATTATTATTATTCTTCTTCTTAATATTATTACTATTCTTATCCTTCTTCTTATTATTATGCTTCTTCTTCTTAATCTTATTCTTATTATGATTATTCTTATTATGCTTCTTAGTATTCTTATTATTATTATTCTTGTTATTCTTCTTATTATTCGTATTCTTCTTCTTATTCTTCTTATTCTTCTTATTATTATTATTATTATTCTTCTTCTTATTATTATTCTTCTTCTTCTTATTATTATTATTCTTATTATTCTTCTTCTTATTATTCTTATTCTTCTTCTTATTATTATTCTTATTATTCTTCTCATTCTTCTTCTTAGTATTATTCTTCGTATTCTTCTTCTTATTCTTCTTCTTCTTATTATTATTATTATTATTAATAATAATAATAATATTATTATTATTATTATTCCTCTTCCTCTTCCTCCTCCTCTCCTCTTCCTCTCCTCCCTCCTCTCCCCTCCTCCTCCTCCTCCTCCTCCTCCTTCCTCCTCTCCTCCTCCTCCTCCTCCTCCCTCCTCCTCCTCCTCCTCCTCTCTCCTCCTCCTCCTCCTCCTCCTCTTTCTCCTCCTCCTCCCCTCCCTCATCCTCCTCCTCCATTCATTCCCCGTATAACTGACTTCTCCCTGTCGCAACCCGAAGCCAGTTTTTAAGGCGGACCGGGCGTTTCGCCTGATATTTCCTCACCCTCCATGACCCTGAAGTTAATAAATAGACAGCAACTTCGCAGATGGAGGGCGGGTGGTTTTCAAAATGTGGCTCTCGCCTGCGCGCCGCGCGCACTCGCCTCTGCGCCGCGCACATTCGTTTGACAGCGATTACAAGAGTGTCATGGATTGAGGGCGGCTCCTTTTCAAAATGTGGTTCTCGCCTTCGCGCCGCGCACATTCGATATACCATTTGCCAGGGAGTGTCACGAATTCCCCTGATCAGCGTACCAGAAGTTTGCGTTTGGGAAGGACTCAGGGTTACGAGGGTGTAACAGTTACGTTGATCCGCACTGTTGAAGTCCCAGGAATCGTGATCTTGCGCTATTCAAGATCGTCAAGACGCAACAGTCAGGTTGACCCCTGGCGTTGGAATCCCGAGAACAACGTTTTGGCATGCTTCAGGATCTTCAAACGATTGTCTTCCAACGAGGCAGTTCCCCCTGTGGAAATTAACCGTTGCAGGGGCCTGCGACGAAGGAGCTTGGAGGGAGGGTTTATTCCAACATCGTTGGTGACCCCTGTGTTTCCACTGGTCCCCCTCCTCTTCCTCCTCCGCCTCCTCCTGCAAGCGCCGCGGCGAGTCTATCGCAGCCGCACACACACACACACACACACACCCTGAGCACGTAGAGCAGCGCGAAAACCCATTAGAGCTCCATGATGAGCCGGCTACGCCGCAGCGGCGGCGCGCAGCTCAGCGGCCCAGTCGGCGCCGTCCGCCCCTAGGGAGGAGCGCAACTGTCGGGCAATGGCCCGCTGCAGCGCCACGCTCAGCTCGCGGCCCCACGGGGCCACGAGCTGTCTGTCCGGCGAGGGCGTCGGCGGCGCCGTCGTCGCCGTCGTCGCTCGGCGCCAGCAGCGCAGCCTGCTCCCGCGCCAGGCGGCGGAGGTGCCGCAAGGCCGCCTGGCCGTGGCGGCCCGCCGTTTCCAGCGCCAGCGGCACCATTCGCTAGGGCGTCTGGCCGGCAGGGTACCGCCGGTGCTTGTCTGCCTCGGCGGCAAAGTTCACGGCGCCGTCCTGGCCCGCGGCCGCGGCCAGCGCGGCGGCGTCGCCCGGCACGCTGTGCCGGACCGTGACGTCGAAATAGGTGTGCGGCTGGCCAGGCCGCTGCACCTCCAGGTCCGGGATGGCCTCCTCCCGCGCGGCGGCCAGGGCGCCTCCGCGGGCGGCGCAGGCGGCCGCCGGCCGCGCCGGGGCGGTCCCCCGCGCGTCGCAGCCGGCGCAGCGCCACACCCAGCGGTCCCAGGCCGGGACGTGGACTTGGCGCTCGGCGCGGTGACCACACTCCGCGTGGATCTGCTGCCAAGCGCGCTCCAAGTCTCCGCTGCGGGCCTTCAGGCCTCCGCCGCGCGAGCAGCGCCAGGCGCGGCGGGCCTTGCCGCAGAGCGCCTCGCCGCGGCGCTGGCCAGCGCGCTCGCCCGTACGGGCGCGGTTGCAGCAGGCGGCCCCCGGCGGCGCTGCGTCTTGCCCCAGGAGGCAGCGGACCGTGAGCCTGTAGTCCGCGTCGTCCAGCCGCTCGCGAGCCTGCCCAGGCGCAGCGGTCTGCCATCCGGAGGCATGCGGCCCGCCGCAAGAGCGCAGGGGCGCCCTCCCCTCTGGCTCCAGAACCCCCAGCAAGGACATATAATTTGTTATGTCAATCCTCCTCCTCCTCCTGCTCCTGCTCCTGCTCCTCCTCCTCCTCCTCCTCCTCCTCCTCCTCCTCCTCCTCCTCCTCCTCCTCCTCCTCCTCCTCCTCCTCCTCCTCCTCCTCCTCCTCCTCCTCCTCCTCCTCCTCCTCCTCCCAGAGGCCTCCCGACGCCCGCGCCCGAGAGCTTCCAAAAACCTCGGTCCTCGTCCACTGATCGCACCTTCCTCCTCGCCTGTCTCGCTCATGCAGGGGGGGGCGCCCGGAGGGGCCCTGGCCGCACCGTGCACGAGCAAGGGGGATGCGGAGGTACCCCCGCAGACGTCCAGAGGAGGACGAAGAAGAAGCGCCGGGGGGCGCGAAGGAAAGGGGGCGCAGCAGAATGCCACGAGGGGGCACGGAAGGATAAACGAAGTCCTAGCAAGCCCCACAGCGCGACCTTGCGCTCCGAGGCGGGAGGTCGTGACCACGGCCACTCTTGAACATCGATGCTTCCTTCACCTTGCAGTGCCTTCTGCCTACCACCACCACCACCACCACCACCACCACCACCATCACCATCACCATCACCATCACCATCACCATCACCACCATCCTCATCATCATCATCATCATCATCATCATCATCATCATCATCATCATCATCATCATCATCATCATCATCATCATCATCATCATCATCGTCATCATCATCATCACATCATCATCATCATCATCATCTTCTCATCATCATCATCATCATCCTCCTCATCATCCTCATCACATCCTCATCATCATCAACATCATCATCATCATCATCATCCGCATCATCCATCATCATCATCATCATCATCATCCTCAATCATCATCATCATCAATCATCATCATCACATCATCAGCAGCATCATCATCATCATCATCATCATCATCATCATCATCATCATCATCATCATCATCATCATCATCAGCATCAATCCCTCATCATCTCATCATCATCATCATCATCATCTCATCATTTTCATCATCATCACCATCAGTCATCATCATCGTCCTCATCCTCATCCTCCTCATCATCATCATCATCAGCATCATCATCATCATCATCATCATCATCATCATCATCATCAATCATCATCTCATCATCATCATCATCATCATCATCATCTCATCATCATCAACATCAACATCATCATCATCATCAGCAGCATCATCATCATCATCAGCAGCATCATCATCAGCATCATCAGCATCAGCATCATCAGCATCATCAGCATCATCATCATCATCAGCATCAGCATCATCATCATCATCATCATCATCATCGTCATCGTCATCGTCATCGTCATCGTCATCGTCATCAGCAGCAGCAGCATCATCATCAGCATCATCATCATCATCACCATCATCGTCATCATCATCATCATCAGCATCATCATCAGCATCAGCATCAGCATCATCATCATCACCATCATCATCATCATCATCATCATCATCATCAGCATCAGCATCATCATCATCATCAGCAGCAGCAGCATCATCACCCGCTCCTCCTACCCCTGTGAGGGGTTTTAGTGGGGCCACGAGCGGAGCGTCCGAGGAGAGGGAGGGGGGGCAAGAGAAGCAGCAGGAACTGGAGAGCGTACCTACCTTTCCTCCCTTCCGGGCCTATGTCTTGTTCTTGCCTGCGTCGCCATTTCTTATCCGGCTGCGCTCGCCCTGTCTGAGTGTCGCGCACTATGCCTAAGTCGGCCTCGCACTGTTCTTGTTTTCTGACAAAACAACAAACAAACAAACAAACAAACAAACAAACAAACAAACAAACAAACAAACAAACAAACAAAAAACAAAAAAACGCTGCAGCGACTGTGTTGGAGTCTGGCAAGCGGGAGGAGCAGCGGCAGCAGATGGACGAGAGGGAGCAGGAGAGGGAAGGCGGAGAAGCGAGAGGGCAGGACGAGGAGCAGGAGCTGGAGAGGAGGAGCGGAGGGCGGCCACAGGACGAGGAGGAGGAGGAGGAAAAGGAGGAGGAGGAGGAGAGGAGGAGGAGGAGGGGGAGGGGGAGGAGGGGTAGGGGGAGGAGGAGGAGGAGGGGAGGAGGGGAGAGGAGGAGGAGAGGAGGAGGAGGAGGAGGAGGAGGAGGACAGAGGAACGCGAGAGCGAGGGAGGAGGGCGAGCACAGCAGCAGCACGAGGAGCGCAGGGACGAGGAGGAGGACGAGGAGGGTGGGCAGGGCGACGCGGAGCGGGACGAGGAGGACGAGGAGGGCGGGGGCGAGGAGTTCGAGGACGAGGGCGGGGAGGAGGTCGAGGAAGGCGTGGAGGACGAGGAGGACAAGGAGGGCGAGGAGGGCGAGGACGAGGAGGTGAGGGCAGGAGGAGGGAGGCGAAGAAGGATGAGGCGGAAAAGGAACAGATAGGCGCCGTCACGGCCTCCTGAGGTCCAGAGGGCCAGACTGACTAGCCTCGCCGCACCCCCCCTTTTGCGGGATCCCTCCCCTCCCATCCCCTCCCCCCTCCTCTCCAGGCCTCGTCATTGCCCCCCCCCTGCTCGCCTACTCCGTAAGCACTACGGCTGCCGACCTCGTCGTCGCATGCTCCACGTCGCCGTCCCGCACGCGTGCCGCCGCAGCCTGCCGTTTTCCCCTCCTTCCCCTCTTCTCCCTGCCTCCCCCTCTTCTCTCTGCCCCTTTTCTCCCTCTGCCCCTCTTCTCCCCCCCCTCCCTCCCCCCATTCCCTTCTTCCCCCCCTCCCCTCCTCTCGCTTCCTCCCCTTCCTCGTTCTCTGCAGGCCAGGGCGTGAGCGCCCGGCGGAGGGCCGCGGTGCCCCCGCGCCGCGGCCGCGCTCTCGCCAGCGCAGCCCCCTTCTCTCCTCGAGCCCCCCTAGGAGGCAACTACTGGGAGGTTTCCGTCGGAAAGGTCAGGGAGGAGTAGGCCCCATCTGGGAGCTATTACGCCGGAGTGGGCCTCGGATTAAGCGGGATTAAGCCGGATTGAGCGGGACGAAGCGGGATTCAGCGGCATTCAGCGGGATTTTAGCCGGAATAAGCCAGACTTCGGACCAGTGCAAAATCAGAATTTGACCTCCCAGGAGTTGCCTCCACAGGGGGAAGGTGATCCTAGATTTCGGCGCTGGTGGTAGTATCTCGGTCACCTTGGAAGCCAAGATATTACCACCACCACCGAGATCGGGACCTGCTTCCCTCGGTGGAGGCACGCCACCGTCCCTCCCCCTGCTGGCACGCACGGCAGGAGCCCGCGGCCCGGGCCGGCCTCCGCAACGGGAGGGCGGCCCAGGCCCCGTCGAACGCACTGCCCGACGCGGAGGCCGGAGGGGGAGGGGAGGGGGGGCGGGGAAGGAGCAGGGCCCCCAACCCTCCCCAAAATGTGGGGAACTGCATCGCACGTCTGGGAAGACGACCTACTGGAGGAGGAGGAGGAGGAGGAGGAGGAGGAGGAGGAGGAGGAGGAGGAGGAGTGAGGGAAGAAGATGGGGGGGGAGGAAGGAACAGGAAGAGGAAGAGGAGGAGGAGGAGGAGGAGGAGGAGGAGGACTGCATCGCACGTCTGGGAAGACGGCCTACTGGAGGAGGAGGGAGGAGGGAGGCACAGGAAGGGGGAGGGGACGGGCGCGCGGGGGAGGGGCGTGGGCCACCCGACCCCCCCCCCTAGGCGCGCGCGTCGCGACGCTCCCGGGGGCCAGGAGCGGGGAGGAGGGGGAACTGGACCTGGCCGTCGCTCGGACGTCCATTCCCTGTGCTTTTTTCGATTTCGTGCGTGGTTTTTTTCGCCAAATGATCAAGGATGCTCCTCGATGGTCCTCGCCGAAGGAAAAATGCACACGTCCGAGCGACGCCAAGGGACCACAGAACGATGCACCTGGACAGGCGCGGGGGCGGGGAAGGAGCAGGAGGAGCAGGACGGCGACGACGACGACGACGACGACGGAAGCGGGGAGGAGGGGGGAGACCGGGAAGGAGAGAACGGTGAAGAGGGGCTACAGCAGGAGCTCGGCAACAAGAAGCCTTCCACGAGAAACGCAACCCTGAGACGCCAGGACGTCCATCGATTGTTGGTGTGGGCACGTCACGCATTCCATAGCAAAAAACATCGAAACCCAAGAAACCCAGGGCACCCTGAGGGAAGCAGGGTGTTTCTTGGCATGGGTTTCCACTGTAACCGAGCGACGGGGAGCAGGACAAGGAGCAGGACAAGGAGGGGGAAATGTTGCCCGCAGCTTTGGGTTGTCAGGCGCGAGGGGGGACATCTCGCCGCGGGGTGTCCCCTCCTGTTGCTGTTTCTCCTCCTCCTCCTCCTCCTCCTCCTCCTCCTCCTCCTCCTCCTCCTCCTCCTCCTCCTCCTCCTCTTTCTCTTGCTTCTCCTCCTCCTCCTCCTTCTCCTTCTCCTCCTTCGTCTGATTATCATCATCTGTTGTCTCTTCCTCCTCGTCCTCCTCTTCGTCGTCCTCCTCTGCCTGTTCAATCCCCTCCCCACTGGACGTTATTCGCGTCTTGCCAACCCCTCATCCTCCTCCAAATCCTACTCGGCCTCACTTCCCCTTCCTCCTCGTTCCGCCTACGATTGCAACTCCTCTTCCGACTGTAATTTCTCTCATCCTAGATCCTCCCCCTCCCCCCTCCGCGCTACCTCCTCCTCTCCTCCTCCTTCCTCCTTTCCTCCTCCTCCTCTTCCTCCTCCTCCTCCTCATCCTCCTCCTCCGCATCATCATCATCATCATCATCATCATCATCATCATCATCATCATCATCATCATCATCATCATCATCATCATCATCATCATCATCATCATCATCATCATCATCATCATCATCATCAGCATCATCATCATCATCATCATCATCATCATCATCATCAGCAGCAGCAGCAGCATCTTCAGCATCATCAGGAGCAGCAGAACCACCACCAGAACCACCATAATCATCAGCAGCAGCGGCATCAGCATCAGCATCAGCATCAGCATCAGCATAATCATCAGCATCGACAACAACAACATAACCATCATCATCAGCAGCAGCATCATCCGAATCAGAATTATCAGCAACATCATCAACAACATCATCATCACCACCATCACCATCATCATCATCACCACCACCACCACCACCACCATCATCATCATCATCATCATCAACATCATCATCATCATCATCATCATCATCATCATCATCATCATCATCATCATCATCAGCATCATCATCATCATCATCATCATCATTAACAGCATCATCATCAGCAGCATCATCAGCATCAGCATCAGCATCAGCATCAGCATCAGCATTATCAGCATCATCATCATCATCACCATCGTCATCATCACCGTCCTCATCCTCAATCCGTTTTAAATATGGATAACTCCTCTCTGTCGCACCCCACCCCCCACCCCAGACACGTCGGTAAGGCGGGCCGGGCGCTTCGACTTACGCCTGAGACTTACGCCTGAGATGCTTAACTTTGGCAAAAGATTCACGGACGGAGGGCGGGCTTCGACATTGCGAACTCGCCTTAACGCCGGGCACATCTGTCATAATAGGCATGCAGAAGTTTCAAGGATGGAGGGCGGGCCGGTTTCAAAATGTGGCTCTCTCGCCTTAGCGCCGCGCACCTTCGTCTTAAAAATGCGCAGCAGCTTCAACAGTGGAGGGTGGGCCGTTTCCAAAATGTGGCTATCGCCTAAGCGCCGCGCACATTCGTCTTAAAACGTTGCACGATGTTTCAGATGGAGGGCGGCTTTCAAAATATGGCTCTCGCCGTAGCGCCGCGCACAATCGTCTTGGAAATGCGCAACAATTCAACAATGGAGGGCGCGCCGTTTTCAAAATGTAGTTCTCGTCTTAGCGCCACGCACATTCGTCTTCAAAGTTTGCGCTATGTTTCACAGATGGAGGGCGGCTTCTTTCTCGAAATGTGTCTCTCGCCTTAACGCCAGGCACCGTCGATTTTGTTGTTATCGTGAAAGCGTTTCTCGGATGGAGGGCGGTCCCTTTTCAGAATGTGGTTCTCGCCTGAGCGCCCCACACATTCGTCTTAAGAGTCCACAGCAGGTTCTTCAGTCTGACGTCCCAGAAATGGTGTTCTGGCAGTAAGTCGGGCCTGTCCCCCTACAGGGGGATTTTGGAGAAAAAAAATATTCCCCTAAAAAATACACTAGAACTTGTCAAAAATAGTATTATAAAAACAAAAAAAAAGCCTGGCGAAAGACCCAACCATATGCTGTTGTGAGTTCCGCAATTGTGAATATTTTGTTCGGTGGCGCTCCCTCTGGGGCCACGAAACGCTGTACTGCGCCGGCGAAACGCAGGGAGCAAGGGCTGTGCTGGGTGGTGGCGGACGCATGCGGGCGGTGCCACTAGGACCTTCCGTGGAGCTCCCTATGGGGCCACGAAATGCTGTACTGGGTGGGTGAAACGCAGGGAGCAAGGGCAGTGTTGGGTGGCGGCGGACGCATGCAGACGGTGCCACTGAGACCTTCGGTGGAACTCCCTATGGGGCCACGAAACCCTGTACTGGGTGGGCGAAACGCAGGGAGCAAGGGCTGTGCTGGGTGGTGGCGGGCGCATGCGGGCGGTGCCACTGGGACCTTCCGTGGAGCCCCCCTTGGGGCCACGAAACGCTGTACTGGGTGGGTGAAACGCAGGGAACAAGGGCCGTGCTGGGTGGTGGCGGACGCATGCGGGCCGTGCCACTGGGACTGGGACCACGAAACGCTGTACCGGGCGGGTGAAACGCACAGAGCACCCCCCTATGGGGCCACGAAACGCTGTACTGGGTGGGTGAAACGCAGGGGGCGAAGGCTGTGTTAGGTGGTGGCGGACGCATGCAAGCGGTGCCACTAGGACCTTCCGTGGAGCCCCTTATGGGACCACGAAACGCTGTACTCGGTGGGTGAAACGCAGGGAGCAAGGGCCGTGTTGGGTGGTGGCGGACGCATGCGGGCGGTGCCACTAGGACCTTCCGTGGAGCCCCCTTATGGGGCCACGAAACGCTGTACTGGGTGGGTGAAACGCAGGGAGCAAGGGCAGTGTTGGGTGGTGGCGGACGCATGCGGGCGGTCCCACTGGGGGCTTCGGTG
>CAUYUJ010019063.1:60310-67810 GCA_963575745.1 Prorocentrum cordatum
CTCCCCTCCTCCTCCTCCTCCTCCTCCTCCTCCTCCTCCTCCTCCTCCTCCTCCTCCTCCTCCTCCGCCCGCGGGCGGCCGCGACCACACCCAGATCTCCGACGCCGTGGGCTTTCTCACGTCGCGGACACCCCAAGCTCTGGTCGATTGTTGACGGTTCTGGGGCCCGGTTAGGGCCCCCGAAGAGACGAGAATGAGGAAAAAAGGTTCCGCCGTGGTTTCCCCGCGGTGTGAAGCACTTCCAGGAAGGGGGGAGGAGGGCAGGGGAATAAACAATGACATAGACATAAATACGGGAGGTCCGCGCAGATTTCTCGGATCGGCTCTGGACCTCCCTCCCTGGCGCGCGGAGCGAGCTAGCCAGGGGCAGCACTTGAGGCGCCGCCAGGGGGCCCCAGCGCCGACACGAGGAATTCGCGCGGACCTCATAGTTTTATTATTGTGCAATGGCTTGCTGACCTAAACTTAGGTCGGGCCATGTCCTCCGACAGGCGGGTTTTGGAAGAAAGATTAAACACAGTCCGAAGGTAATACAAAAAATCGTCCACTATGTTCGAGTATTCCTCCTGTAGAAGGACATGCCCGACTGAAACCGGGAGGGGGAAGGAGGGGGGGGAAACGAGCGGCGCACGCGACGAGGAGTGCGGCGACGCGGGCTGCTTCCGAAGAAGGCAGGGAGCCCTCCTCGGAAGCCCTGGAAGCGCCAGAGAAACAGTTCTTAGAAGATCGAATACCGGGGGCGTCTTGGGCCGAGATCTGGGCGGTCCCAGACCAGAATGATGGGCCGATTCTCCACCAACACTCCCACAGGTAGCAGGAAGGACGGCGGAGAAGGGAGGAGGGGGAGGTCCTCCTCCTCCTCCTGCTCCTCCTCCTCCTCCTCAACATCATCATCATCATCATCATCATCATCATCATCATCATCATCATCATCATCATCATCATCATCATCATCATCATCATCATCATCATCATCATCATCATCATCATCATCATCATCATCATCACTCATTCATCATCATCATCATCATATCATCATCCGCCTCCTCCTCATTCATTCCTCCGCCTCCTCCTCCTCCTCCTCTTCCTCCGCTCCTCCTCCTCCTCCTGTTCCTCCTCCCTCGCCTCTCCTCATCTCCTCCTCTCGCCTCCTTCCCTCCCCTCATCTTCATCCTCTTCCTCCGCATCCTCCTCCTCCTCCTCACTCCTCTTTCCTCCTCCTCCCTCCCCCTCCTCCGCCTCCTCCTCCTCCTCCTCCTGCTCCTGCTCCTCCTCCTCCTCCTCCTCCTCCTTCTCCTCCCCCTCATCATCCTCCTCCTCCTCCTCCTTCTCCCTCTCCTACATATGGTAGTGGTGGTGGAAAATCAACCCATCACAGAAAGAGCGAGACCTGTGAAGTCGGTTGGAAGCAGAAGGGAAACAAGTGTTGTGCTCCTCCTGGCGCCATAAACATACACAGTTAGAGCTCCGCGCGGATTGACAAGATCGGCGCCGAAAACCCCCTCCCGAGCGGCGCCAGAGGCGCTGCCAGGAGGGCCCGGTGCGGATCCAGAAATCTGCGCGGAGCTCTGGAACTTCCCGCGTATGCCGTTATTTGTTCCTCGATCGTCGGGGGGACGCAAAGGTAGGGTAGGGGCAGAGGTGGGGTCAGAGCGAAATCAATCCGAACATTCCGTGTAAGAATCAAATCTTAATATCCAGCTGGGTATGTTCCTTAACTCCACCTTGGGATAAACCCCCCTCTACAAACCCCCGAGGTTGAAGATTTGCTGAGGGCCCCCTCGGGGCATCGCGGGGAATCCCTAGTCAGAGGCATCCTGCTTTATTGAAAGGCCGCCCCCTCGCTGGTCCCAGGATCCCCTTCCAAGGTCCCTCCTGGCCAGCTGTCCACGCCGCGTCCAGCCGTGCGACATCTGGAACCTCCGAAAGCCAAGAGACAGGGAAGACGAGAAAGCGGAGGAGGAGGAGATGAAGGAAGGAGGAGGAGGAGGAGGAGGAGGAGGAGGAGGAGAAGGCAAGGATCAAACTTCGAGACGGGCTCGAAGGGTGGGGGGGCAGGACGAGTACTGCCCGCGACTACCAGGGGGGATGGTGAGGGGCAGGGGGGGGTAGGACGGTCACTACCCGCGCCCCTGCGGTCCGCCCTAGCTCGCCACCCCCACCATTCCCATGGCGAAGGAGGAGCTTACCCGATCGCCCAAGCGGCGAAGCAGAAGGCAGCCGAGACATTCCCCACCGACGACAGCAGCAAGCACCAGGCCTGGGGTTCGCCCCCACCGAGGGCACCGTGACCCCTAGCCATAGCGGGACGAGGTGGGGCCGCCACGAACCCCACTTGAAGTCGGTGCATGGAGGCCCCTCAAGTGCGCCCGTAACCCACACCACAACCCCAGCAACAATACGATCTCCCCACGACCTTACCATAGACACTCAAGACGACCATCCACAACCCATGGGACTCACCACCGACCGATCACCCACCCCGCAACCACCATCCATCCAACAACCATCACCACCTCGATTGCCTGCTGAAAGGAGGACAGGATAAGGGTCCTCAGCAGTGCGGCACGACGCAACCATGACAGAGCCCGCTGAAAGGAGGACAGGAGCAGGGTCCTCAACAGCGAGGCTCGAAGAGCACGCACTGGAGACACCGAAAATGAGGACAGGAGCAGGGTCCCCAGAACCTATCTCCAGCAGGCACGCCCGCAGAAAGGAGGACAGGAGCAGGGTCCTCAGCTGCGAGGCAGAACAAAGACAAACAACCCTAGAACCTCCACCCCACCAACAACAACCACCACCTCGACTTGACCAGCCCGCTGAAAGGAGGACAGGAGCAGGGTCCTCAGCAGCGAGGCGTGATGAGCCTACCACAACCTCAGCCGAAAGGAAGACAGGAGCAGGGTCTTCAACAGCTCTGAAGATTGTGAATGCAAGGAGGCCGCCCACACGGAGGACAGGAGCAGGGTCCTCAGAAGCGGTGCTCAGCATGCACGACATCTTAGTGGAGCTCACGCCAAGAGAAGAAGGCGGCGCACCGTGCGCCGCGGCGAGGCCGTCCCCAGCCCACGGGCCGAAGGGGGGCACGGCCCGCCCCCCGTGTAACATACGGGGGCCGCCAGCTCAGCCGAGCTGCCACGCGGCAAGAGAAGGTCGGGCGCCCCTCAGCTCGCGAGCAAAGGAGGGGCGTCCGTCGCAAAGAAGTTCGGGAAGGACGAGTTCGGGGCCCACCTGAGGCCGTCGGACTGACGGGCTACGCCGCGCCGCCTGTGCCCTCACTGAAAGGGTTCGCTGAAAGGAGGAGGAGGAGGAGGAGGGGAGGAGGAGGAGGAGGAGGAGGGGAGCGAGGAGAAAGAGGAGGAGGAGGAGGAGGCTGAGGAGGGAGGAGCGAGGAGGAGGAGGAGGAGGAGGATGGCGGGGGTGGGAAGGCATGAGGAGGAGGAAAGGTGAGGAGGAAGCAGAAGGAGGAGGATCTAGGATTCTGGGTTATGTCGCGCCACGAAACGGCGACGTCCCACCATGGAGGGGGAGAGGAAAAGGAGGAGGAGGACGAGGAGGAGGAAGAGGAGGGGGAGGAGGGAGGAGGAGGGACGAGGAGGAGGAGGAGGACGAGGAGGAGGAGAAGGAGGAGGGGGGAGGAGGAGGAGAAGAGGACGAGGAGGAGGGGAGAGGGAGAGGAGGAGGAGGAGGAGGAGGAGGAGGAGGAGGAGAGGGAGGAGGAGGAGGTGAGGAGGAAGAGGAGGAGGAGGAAGGAGGTAGGAGGAGAGGAGTATGTCGCCCACGAAACCGGCGCGTCCCACAGGAGGGACGAGGAGGCAGGAGGAGGAGGGAGCGGAGGAGAGGAGGCGGAGGAAGAGGAGGAGGCTGTTGAGCAGGAAAGAGGAGGAGGAGGCGGAGGAGGAGGCGGAGAGGAGGAGGAGGAGGAAGAGGAGGAGGAAGAGGAGGAGGGGAGCGAGGAGAAGGGGGAAGGAAAGGAGGAAAGGAGGAGAGGGGGGAGGAGAAGGAAGAGGAGCACGAAGGAGGAGGGATTCTGGGATTCTGGGCATGTCGACGCCACGAAACCGGCCGCCGTCACATAGGAAGGCAAACGAGGAGAGGAAAGGAGGAGGGACGAGGGGGAGGAGGAGCGGAGGAGGAGAGGAGGAGGAGGAGGAGAGGAGAGAGGAGGAGGGAGGAGGAGAGGAGGAGGAGGAGGAGGAGGAGGAGGAGAGGAGGAGGAGGAGGAGGAGGAGGAGGAGAAGGAGGAGGCGGAGGAGGAGGAGGAGGGGGAGGAGGAGGAAGGAAGGAGGAGGGGGAGGAGGAGGAGGAGGAGGAGGAGGAGGAGGACGAGGAGGAGGAGGAAGACTGCCACGCCATACCACGATAGACAGGGACTAATCAGCCGACCGTGCGGCCCACATAACTCGAGGTTTGTCCCCTGATAGGCACTGCCTCAACTCAAGCTGGAGCTTCGTCTGCACGGGGGTTCTCGTACGCCTGACCTGGGGGGAAGCTGCCACCTTCAGTCGACCAATGACAGGCTGGAGCGACCGCACGGGGCAAAAAGACCCCATCGATCACATCACCATTCCCACAACACTGCACTCCATCCCTCCATTTTACCCCTCTTTGCAGCATATGGCTCAAGCATCGGGGCCACGCTACGTATCTCTAACCTTGAGCGACACAATTCGCCATGGACCAGCCCGTCATGGAGCCAGCGGTCGACCTCAACTGGGACAGACATCTTGGCAGCGGAATCGAGCCACGTATCGCGACGATCGACTATAAGTTCTTCAACCGACTACTGAGATAACATTCGCAAGGGACTCCTACATCTGGATCACGGAGGGCTACAACGATTTGACCTCGAAGAATGCAGAGCGAGTCCAGCAACTACAGCAACATGGTAGAAGTGACATCACACCGAACGAAACACCAGAGTTCCAACAGGAGGACCAACCGAGGTTACTACACGGCCAAAACTTCCGACCTGGCATGGCGCTCCTCGACGACCTACCTCCCGACGACAAACGACTCGACCCGCATTGCGAGGCACCAGCAGCGCGAGCGCCAGATCGAGCACAAGAGAGACTACAACCAGAAGCACGGTCTAAGGAGTACACCTACGCGGCACTGGAAGGTGGACAGGTGTTCATCCCGACCAATACACCAAGAGCATGGATGAAGATGATGAACTAGCACCACTACACGCTGGCATAGCTAGCAGCCACCAACCACAGATGGAACAACGACACCACCGAGAAGGCCGACGACGTAATACTGCACTGTGTCGGCAGAAACCTCACAAACACGAGAGCATCGACACCATGGACCACCACTGCTCAGCAGGACCGATTAACATACAAACCTAAGTTTAGGTCGGGCCTGTCCCCCTTCAAGGGGATTTTGGGCTATCAAAAAAAAAAAGAACTACACATATGCCCCAAAATACTAATGCTCCCCCCCCCCATGTAGAGGGACAGGCCCGACTCAAACCTAGGTACAGGACTGCAGCATGGGCCAGCCCCGGGGAAGACGCTGCAGCCAGCAGCACGGTCCGACGCGCACCCACCGCCGCCCGACCCTGGGGGGGGAGAGAGAGAGAGAGAGAGAGAGAGAGAGAGAGAGAGAGAGAGAGAGAGAGAGAGAGAGAGAGAGAGAGAGAGAGAGAGAGAGAGCCACCGTGCCTCCGCAGACGGGCCCACGAGGCGCGGAGGCTGAAGGGGCCCTGGGACACGCAAGTAAATATACACAACTGAAAAATTAGCCTGGCGAAAGACCCAACCATTGCAGTTGTGTGTACCGCAATTGTGAATATCTTCTTCGGTGGTTTTCCCTATGGGTCCACGAAACGCCGTACTGGGTGGGTGAAACGCAGGGGGCAAGGGCCGTGTTGGGTGGTGGCGGACGCGTGCGGGCGGTGCCACTGGGACCTTCCGTGGAGCTCCCTATGGGGCCACGAAACCCTGTACTGGGTGGGTGAAACGCAAGGGCCGTGTCGGGTGGTGGCGGACGCGTGCGGGCGGTGCCACTGGGACCTTCCGTGGAGCCCTCTATGGGGCCACGAGGCTCTGTACTGGGTGGGTGAAACGCAGGGAGCAAGGGCCGTGCTGGGTGGTGGCGGACGCCTGCGGGCGGTGCCACTGGGACCTTCCGTGGAACCCCCTATGAGGCCACGAACCGCTGTACAGGGTGGGTGAAACGCAGGGAGCAAGGGCTGTGCTGGGTGGTGGCGGACGCATGCGGGTGGTGCCACTGGGACTTTCGGTGGAGCCCCCTATGGGGCCACGAAACGCTGTACTGGGTGGGCGAAACGCAGGGAGCAAGGGCCGTGCTGTGTGGTGGCGGACGCATGCGGGCACACCCACTGGGACCTTCGGTGGAGCTCCGTATGGGGGCCACGAAACGTGTGAGGAGTGTGCCGAAATGTGTGTGCGGGACGCATGCGGGCACACCCACTGGGACCTTCGGTGGAGCTGCCTATGGGGCCACGAAACGTGTGAGAGGTGTGCCGAAATGGGTGTGCGGGGACGCATGGCGGGCAAGTTTTCCACCAACCTTCGGTGGTGTCCCCGAATGGGTGTGCGGGACCGCATTGCTGGGGCACACCACTTGGGACCTCGGGTGAGCGCTGCCTTGATGGGGGCCACCAAAACGTAGTGAAGGGTTTACCGAAATGGGCGTGCGGGACGCATGCGGGCACACCCACTGGGGACCTTCGGTGGAGCTCCCTATGGTGCCACGAAACGTGTGAAGGGTGTGCCGAACTGTGCGTGCGGGACGCATGCGGGCACACCCACTGGTACCTTCGGTTGGGCCCCCTATGGGGCCACGAAACGTGTGAGGGATGTGCCACAATGGGCGTGCGGGACGCATGCGGGCACACCAACTGGGACCTTCGGTGGAGCTCCCTATGGGGCCACGAAACGTGTGAGGTGTGTGCCGAAATGGGTGTGCGGGACGCATGCGGGCACACGCACTGGGGCCGTCGGTGGAGCTCCCTATGGGGCCACGAAACGTGTGAGGGGTGTGCTGAAATGGGTGTGCGGGACGCGTGCGGGCACACGCACTGGGGCCTTCGGTGGAGCTCCCTATGGGGCCACGGAACGTGTGAGAGGTGATAGTTGTGATGACTGCGATTATGATGACGATGATGGTGATGAGGACGGTCGTGAGGATTATGACGAAGATGATGATGATGATGATGATGATGATGATGATGATGATGATGATGATGATGATGATGATGATGATGATGATGATGATGATGATGATGATGATGATGATGATGATGATGATGATGATGATGATGATGATGATGATGATGATGATGAGACGATGATGATGATGGTGCTGATGATGATGATGTATGATGGTGATGATGATGATGATGATGATGATGATGAGCTGATGATGACGATGATGATGATGATGATGATGATGATGATGATGATGATGATGATGATGATGATGATGATGATGATGACGGTGATGATGACGACGACAACGATGATGATG
>CAUYUJ010019063.1:72810-80310 GCA_963575745.1 Prorocentrum cordatum
ACCAGTCGTCGTCTCCCTCGTAGCCCTTGTCCCAGCCTCCTCTCACCATCCGTATATCCTTCCCGAACTTGTCTTTCCCTCCCTCGTCGTGCTCCTTCATCGAGCGTCTCGGCACGCCAGAGGCAGCTGGTCGCAATGGACTGCTTCCACAAGCCCATGCGCAGCGGCGACAGCGCAAACATGGCTCGCCAGCGAGGAGGGAAGGAGGGAGAGGGGGGAAGGAGGCAGGAAAGCGGAGCGGGAGAATCCTGGGATTAAGTCGGGCCTATCCCCCTACAGGGGGATTTTCGACGAAAAATAAAGAATACCCCAAAAATAATCCAAAAATAATCCAAAAATAATATGGGGACTATTTTTGGAGCATTTTTCTGCCATTCTGGCGCATTTTTGGAGTATGTCTTATTTTTCGTCGAGAGCCCCCTGTAGGGGGACAGGCCCGACTTAATCCTGGGATCCGAAACTGCGAGAGAAAACCATGCCACATCGCGCAGAAGCATGGCTGGAGGGAGCCCCGGGCTCCATCTTTATGTCGGGCCTGTCCCCCTACAGGGGGGTTTTCGACGAAAAATGAAAAATACCCCAAAATACCCCAAAAAGGTCAAATAATACTCCAAAAATAATCCCCTGCCTATTTTTGGATGATGTTTTGACTATTTGTTGGGGTATCTTTTTTTGCTCGTCGAAAATCCCCCTGCATGGGGGACCGGCCTGACGGAACTCCATCTCTCGGCTGCACTCTTCGGGCCAGCTCGACCTGTGTCAGGAGCGGCCAAGAGGGGGGTGTCCAAGAGGGGGGGTGCAAATCATGACCGGCGGCATGTGCGCGGCCCAGCGGAGGAGGAGGAGGAGGAAGAGGAGGAGGAGGAGGAGCGGGGGCGACGGGGGGTCGGCGCATCGCCCCGGAGCCCATCCCGGTGACCCGCACAGGGCTGGGCCTGAACAGCGTTGTTCGTGTTCGTTTTGCGTTAAGTTGTCCCTCGTTTGGTCTCGAATTCGCCTTCGCTGCAGAACGACATCGAAACGAAAACGGCCCACGAAATCGCCAAAACACCGTTTAGGTCCACCCCTGGTGGATCCGCAGAACGTGTGTTCCAGTTAAGTCGGGCCTGTCCTCCTACAGGGGGATTTTGGAGGAAAAAATAAAGAGATTGTCCAAAAATACCCCAAGATGGTCAAAAAATGCTAAAACACAAATAGTCCCCATACTATGTTTTTACACTATTTTTGAATATTCATCCTGTAGAGGGACAGGCCCGACTTAAGGTTGCAGCGGAGACCCATGCCAAGAAACACCCTGCTTGCCTCCAGGGTGCCCTGGGTTTCTTGTGTTTCGATTGCTGTTCTGTGGAAAGCGTGACGCTCCCGCGCCAAAACTCCGTAGACGTCCTGGGGTCTCAGGGTTGGGTTTATTGTGGAAGGTTTCTTGTGGACTGGCCTCCACTGCAGCGTCGACGTATGCCTGTCTACCGGAGCCCTTCGAGACGGCGCAGTGGATGTAATGAGGGCCGAGCAAGGAAGCCCACACGGTCGGCTAACACTTTCTGAGAATCGCCGACCACACACCCCCCCACGAAGCCCCAAGCTGCTTCCAAGACTGCCAGGATTGCCCACGATGGCCTCCCAGACGGTCCCAAGACGTCCCCAGGACGGCCAAGATGGCCCCACGATCTCCCAAGATGTCCTCCAGACGGCCCAGGATCGACTGTCTTCAGGTCTTTCGGTGATTGTTGCGTCCTCGCCTTCTCGGGCCAACACTCGGTCCATTTCCCGTGCAGTTTTCGGTTTCGTGCGTGTTTTTTTTGGCTCCATGGTCCAGGATGGTCCTCGATGGCTCTCGCCGAAAAAGAATGCCCACGTCGGAGCGATGCCAAGGTCCCGTCCACCTCCGAGCCCTGGGGCCTCGGCCCCCCAGCGCAGGTGGGCGTGCGCAGGCCCCCGCTGGGGCTCCTCGGAGGACCACGGGGGGGGGCCCAGGAGGCCAGGGAGGTGCGTGGCAGAGGGGGGGGAGGAGGAGGAGGAGGAGGAGGAGGAGGAGGAGATGAGAGGAGGAGGAGGAGGAGGAGGAGGAAAAGACGTGGGATTCAAAAACAGCCCGCCACTGGTAATGCACGTGCTCGAGTTTCCGATACATAGATCTAGAAACAGATACCCTCTCGAAGAGATCTGAGCTCCGGACGCCCACGAGGAGGCGCAGCAGGGCGGCCCGAAGGCCCGCCGCCACCGGGGGGGGGGCCTCCCGCGTGCCAGGCGGACCCCTCGAGCCCGGCGGGCGGGCGGCGGCGGCGGCGGCGGGCGCGGCCGCCCCGCGCCGCGCGGGCCTGGCGCAGGCGATCGACGGCCGGGTCGTGCGCGAGATGACGCAGCGGCCGTACAGGTGAGGAGGAGGAGGAGGAGGAGGAGGTTGAGGAGGAGGAGGAGGAGGAGGAGGAGGAGGAGGAGGAGGAGGAGGAGGAGGGCGGAGGAGGAGGAGGAGGGGCGGAGGAGGGCGGAGGAGGAGGAGGAGGAGGAGGGCGGAGGAGGAGGAGGAGGAGGAGGAGGAGGAGGAGGAGGAGGAGGGGGAGGTGGAGGAGGAGGGGGAGAATCCAAGAGGGGGGCGGCCAAGAGGAAGGCGTCCAAGAGGGGGGGCGCAAATCATGACCGGCGGCATGTGCGCGGCCCAGAGGGGGGGGCCGGGGACGTAACGAAACATGAAGAGGCGCCATGAAACCTGGGGAGATATCATGGCGCCCGCCATGATGTCCACCTTCCCCCTGGTCATCACCCCCTCTTGGCCGCCCCCGAGCCGCGCGGGCCTGGCGCAGGTGATCGACGACCAGGTCTTGCGCGAGATGACGTAGCGGCCGTACAGGTGAGCGATTTTTTCACTCGGCGTTTCGAAATTGGGAGGAAGGACGGGGGAGGGGGGGGAGGGCCCTGGACCTCTGCTTAGTGCGGCTGTTTGCAGCAATGCGTCCATTATGGCTGCTCGAAACAGGCGCCAAAAAACAGCCAAGATCTACACCATGGGGAGGGGAGAGGGGGGGGTGCGAGGGCCCGCGCCGATCGGCAAAACAACGAATAAAAAAACGACCACGAGCAGCCGGACAGTGGAGACCAGTCCACAAAAAGCCTTCCGCAAGAAGCCCAAACCTGAGACCCCAGGACGTCCACCGATTTTTGGTGCGGGAGCGTCACGCTCTCCATAGAGAAACCAACAAAACCCAAGGAACCCAGGGCACCCAGGAGGCAAGCAGGGTGTTTCTTGGCATGGGTCTCCACTGTACGCGGCGGCGCATGCGGGCCGTCGGCGCGGCACGCCACATTGGAAACGAGGGCGCTAACGCGCGACCTAACGCGGCCAGCTTGGGCACGAGTGTCGCGCGAATGTCGGCGCATTCCACGACTCACAGTGTAACTACTCGCAAGTGGCCTGGATCCGCCGCGGAGACTCACGATCCATGGTATCGAGGCGAACATTTGTATTTGGAACGTGTGCGAGTAGGCACTTTGCGAGTAGTGAAGGCGTTCGGTGACTCAAGGAGGGGCCCGTGTATTCTGTCTCCCTCCGCTCCGCATCCAGTACGTGAGCCTCACAAAGCGAAGAGGTTAGGTTATCGGCAAGCGCCTCCCCCTAGGACAAAAACATAAATGAGAACGATCGCGCGCGCTACGCGCGCGCTCAGGCTCTAGCACAGCCTAGGGGCCCACCAGAAGAGCTTGGACAGATCTATGATGCACAAGCGCGTGCCATTGTCGCTTTCGTCCTCAGGGTCCTCATCATTCCTAGGGTTCTTCCTCATCCTCATATGTTTCTCATCATGGGCAACGTCGTCATGCCAAGACATCTGGTATTATTCATCATCAGCATCAGCATCAGCATCAGCATCAGCATCATCATCATCATCAGCATCAGCATCAGCATCATCATCATCATCATCATATACATTGGTAACGTCCTTGGCCTGGTCCTGATTGTGATGCTGCACAACAAGCCCGTGCATCGTAATCATCGTCAGCATCACTGGCAGCATCGTCCTCATCCGAATCATCATCCCCATTCTCAACTCGTCATCATCCAGACCATCATCATCACGATGGGACCCACTACGCTTCGCGCGCATGTCATCGCAGCCATCGTGTCATCCATCATCCTGATCATCGCGCGAGCTCAGGTTCTAGCCCAGGGCGGGTGGTTGCTGCAAGAGTTGCTGGCTCGAGCATGCACAGACTAGAGCCATGGTCGCGTCCATCATTACCCCTCAGCACCATTACCGTCGTCTCCCTCGTCCTCAGCATCTTCATTATTATTTTACATCATACTGATGTGAATACGTACTTGAATTCGCCATGGCCATCACAATTGTCAAATGTCCTCATCATCATCATCAGCATCATCATCACCATCACCATCACCATCACCATCATCCTCATCGAAATCATCACCATCACCATCGTCATCGGCATCATCATCATAACCACCACCATCATCAGCATCATCATCACCAGCAGCATCATCATCATCACCGCCATCCTGGCTGGCATCATTCGTGTACTGCTGTTGGTGATGCGGCGACGTCAAAGCCGCGCGTGGTCATTATCATATCCATCGTCCGCAACCGGATCATTGTCTACATTGTCTTTCCCATCATCCTCATTACTGCCATCACGATGGGAAACACTACGCGACCAGTTGACGTCGTCAAAGCCGTCATCTCACCCATCACCGCCCTCACGACCTCCATGGTCATCAACTTCGCCATCATCGCCGTCGTCGGAGAGATGTTCCCGGAGAGGCCTCTGAAAACATCTTGCTTTTGTGGGGTCCTCTTGATACTCCCCCTTCTTCATCCTCATTAGTACTCGGCATCATCCGCAGGGTAAAACGCATATTCGCCATGACCATCACGATTGTCAAAAATCACCACCATCATCAACACCGCTAGCATGGCTGGCACAACGGGTTCACTGTTGTGAATGATGGGGCGACGTCAAAGTCGCGCGTCGCCATTATCACATTCATCCTCCGCACCTATGATTGTCTCCATTCGCATTCCCATCATCGTCATCACCGCCATCATGGAAATCGCCACGATAACCGCTTAGGTCGGTGCAACCGTCATCTCACCCGTCACCACCCTCATCACCACCATGGTCATCAACTTCGCTCGCATCGTCATCATCGGCGAGATGTTCCCGGAGAGGCCCCCGGGAACATCATGCATTCATGGAGTCCTCTTGATCAGCTTTGGGTGCTCCTGAGGTGTCGTCTTGGGGCTCTCCTGGGCCGTCGTGTCGGCCTTCAGAAGGGAACTTAGGCTGTTTTGAGGCGCTCAGGTTCTGGCGCAGTCTGGGGGCGCGCTGGAAGAGCTTGGACAGAATTATCATTCACAACCGCGTGCAACAGTCGCATTTATCCTCAGGGCCATTATCATTTTGGACGAAAAATAGCAGATACCCCAAAAAATACCCAAAAGAGACCCAAAAATACTCAAAAATAGTCCCCAGACTATTTTTTGAACATTTTTGAATATTCCCCCTGTAGAGGGACAGGCCCGACTTAATCCTAACGTTCTTCCTCATCCCCATCTGCTGTCATCATGGGCAACGTCGCCATGCCAAGATTCGTGGTCGTGCTCGTCCTCCCGTCTGCATTGGCAACATCCTCGGCCTGGTCCTGATGGTGATGCTGCACGTCAAACCCATAATCATCGTGATCATCGTCAGCATCAGCAGCAGCAGCATCGTCCTCATTCGAACCATCATCCTGATTCTCGACGCATCATCATCCAGACCATCATCATCGCGATGGGACCCGCTACGCTTAGCTAGTACGTCGTCGCAGCCATCGTCTCATCCATACTCCTGATCATCGCGCGCGCTGACGTTCTGGCACAGGTCGGGTGGTTGCTGCAAGAGCTGCTGGCTCGAGCACGCAAGCCATGGTCGCTTGCATCCTTACCCCTCAGCATTATCACCGTCGTCTCCCCCGTCCTCCGCATCCTTTGTTATTTGGCATATTCCTGCTGGAGTCATACTCGTCATGGCCGTCATAGTTGTTGAAAATCATGTTCATGACCATCATCATCACCATCATCCTCATCAGCATCAGCATCAGCACCAGCATCAGCATCATCATCATCATCATCATCATCATCATCATCATCATCATCATCATCATCATCATCAACACCATCCTGGTAGGCATCATCGGTTCACTGCTGTTGGTACTGCGGTGACGTCAAAGCCGTGCGTCGTCATTATCAGATCCATCGTCCGCACACGAGTCATTCTCTTCATTATTTGTCACATCATCCTCACTACCGCCATCATGATGGAAAACACGACGCGAATAGTCAGTTGACGTCGTCAGAGCCGTCCTCTCACCCATCACCACCCTCATGAACACCATGGTCATCAACTTCGCCATCATCGCCGTCGTCGGCGAGATGTTCCTGGAGAGGCATCTGGAAATCTTGCCTTCGCGGGATCCTCTTGATACTCCCCCGTCGTCCTCATCCTCATTAGTACTCGTCACCGTCCTTATGGTAGTACTCAAATTCGTCACAATCGAGGGTCGTCATTATCACATTCATCCTCCGCACCCAAATGATCATCCAACTTCGTTTTCCCGTCATCGGAATCACCTCCATCACCATGGAAACCACCACGCTAACCGTTTAGGTCGTCACAGCCGTCGTCTCATCCATCACCAGCATCATGACCACCATGACTGTCAACTTCGCTCTCATCGTCGTCGTCGGCGAGATGTTCCCTGAGAGGCCTCCGGAAGCATCTTGTGTTCATGGAGTCCTCTTGATCAGTTTTGGGTGCTCCTCTGGTGTCGTCTTGGGGCTCTCCTGGGCCGCCGTGTGAACCTTCAGAGGGGCACTTGGGTTGTTTTAAGGCGACTTTGCGTTCCTCATCTGCCGTGCCCCGGAAGCTCCACAATCCGAAGACCGAAAGAAAATTGAACAACTTGAAGGGAGAGATGATGTTTGTGTCTTGTCGCTCTAGCCTTTGGTGAAATCCATCCGTTCGACTTCGAATGTGTTCTGCTCTCTCAACTGCTACGAATGTGCGTGTCCTTCCCAGATAGCCCCATATTTGTATGGATATCCTAACAGACGCGCAATGATTCACCCTCCCCTGTGGAGGGAGGAGGAGGAGGGGAAGGAGGAGAAGGAGGAGGATGAGAGGGAGAGGAGGAGGAGGAGGAGGAGGAGGAGGAGGAGTCGGAAGAGGAGGTGGAGGCGGAGGCGGAAGAGGAGGAGGGATGGGGGAGTCGATGTTCGAGTGGCTTCCCAGCGGTGTCTGGGGAGCCTCTGACGAGAATGTTGAGGCGTCTTGGGGGTCTCGGAAAGCCCTCCAGGAGGCCTCTTTGGGAGTTTTTCTTGGCGAGGTGGGAGAGGAGGAAGGATGGGGGAGAAAATGTTCCCGGAAGCCTCTCCAGGATCATATGGACGACGACGACGACGACGACGACGACGACGACGACGAGGAGTGCATAGATGAAGAGCACTA
>CAUYUJ010019063.1:85310-97909 GCA_963575745.1 Prorocentrum cordatum
CGATTCGTATGATTTTATGTTGCGCGGTGCTAAAATTCCTAAGAAACCCAATGGTTTTTGAAGATTTCGGCGTGCGCGCGCGAAGAAAAAACGAATGTGTCCCGCATGGTATTATTTGACAGGGATGATGGCCCTGGCAGGTGCGCAACCGTTGTTGGAGAAGTTCGAAGCACGTGAAAAAGTTGCTCGCAAAAGCCCGTTTGACAGAAATGTTTAAAAAGTGTTGGGTTTCCTACGAATCCGCAAGAGCGCGCGGGATGAAATGTTGACATTTTTTTTTTGAAAAACCATTGGTTTTTTGATGTTTTTATGTTAAAATCGCTACGAAAACTAAGGTTTTGGAAGGATTTCGTCTTGCGCGCGCGAATGTCCACTTTACCTTATTTTTTGCAAGGGATTCTTGAAGTTTGGTTATGTTAGAACAAGAAATGTCCACTTTAGCTTATTTTTTGCAAGGGAAAACCGATCGTAACAACACAACCGGATCCGGACCCCCGTTTTGCCTGAGACTTCCTCACGAAAATGATGAAAATGATGGCTGCGGCCTAGGCGCGGCGGGGGGGTCGTGCACCAGGGGTCCCAACAATAATTATTCTTTAGAAGTAATAATGTTCAACAACAACAACAACAACAACAACAACAACAACAACAACAACAACAACAACAACAACAACAACAACAACAACAACAACATCTGACGTCCGCACGGATTTCTCAGATCGGCGCTTGGCCCGTGTCCCTAGCGCGGCGCCGCCAGGGGGCCCCAGCGCAGATTTGAGAAATCCACGCGGACATCAGAATTTGTATGCCTATGTCATTGCTTCTTCCCCGAATGACCTCTGCCTCTCCCTGCTCCGCTTTCAGTCCCGTCGTCGATGATGCTCGCTGGATGCTGCACCTCAGGCAACTCGGCCCGAAGCGAGGGGGCGAAACGCACAGAATACTTACGCATATTCTCTTTCGCTCGAAGCTCGCTGGAAGAGGGCGTGCTCGGATTTTGTTGACGACGCCCGAAATAGGTACGGAAAAAATGGGCACGACGCCCGACAACACAGATGCCCAAAACCAACAGCGGCCGCTGTTGGGCAGGCAGCCTCCTGTCTCGAATGGACAACGTCCGCGGCGACGAAGGCAGCGAGTTTTCTTCCGCACCCGGAGTCCGGCGACGGAGGTGGCGAAAAGCCCAGGAAGGAGCAATGCCTGCTTCCGGGGGACGCCGATGGGCCCATGCCTTCGGCCAGGCTGCCGGGCGAATGCGCGTAATGCCCGCCCAGGGTTAAGTCGGGCCTGTCCCTCTACAGGGGGGATATTCAGAAAGTTTCAAATAGTCTGGGAACGATTTGTTGACCATGTTTGGGCTCAAAGTATCCATGGCGTATTTTTTATTTTTCGTCCAAACTCCGCCTGTAAGGGGACAGGCCCGACCTAAGCCCAGGGGCTACTCGCCCCCATCGGCGCCTCCGACCACTCTGTCCGTGCCCATCTCGATCGTGCCCATCTTGGGGGAAGGGGGGGGGGACAGAGGCGACGACAAGGGCGAATAGCCCAGGGGGGGAGCAATACATGTATCCTGGGGCGCCGATGATCTGTGTCTTCGGAAGAAAAAGCTCCGGAGCGAATGCGTGTCATGCCCGCCCCTGGGCTATTCGCATTTCTCGTCGCCGCCGAGGGGGGGGGCGCCTGCGGGGCGCGGTCCGAAGAGGGCCGGCGTGCAGCAGGTGGGCACGCGCGCGCGCCGCCAAATGCCGCGAGGTCGGGCTGGCGCGGGGGGCGAAGAGGCGCACAGGGGACTACACCAAAAGGGGAGCGCAGGAGACAGGCAGACAGAGGCAGACAGGCAGAAACAGACAGACAGACAGACAGGCAGGCAGGAAAGAGCCTACAGGAACAGACAAAAACAGGAAGAAACAGGCAGGCAGGAAATGACAGACAGACGGAGGCAGACAGGCAGGCAGACAGACAGAGAGACAGACAGACAGACAAACAGACAGACAGACAAACAGACAGAAACACTGATAGACAGATACAGACAAACAGACAGACAGACAGAGAGACAGAGACAGATAGGCAGACAGAGAAACAGCAGGATAGCAACCCCCTGCATCCCTCCTTCTCTGGGTGACTGGGCCACTCTAGACAGGGTACCTTACAAGCACAGCACACTGCAAAATGAAAACTACGCAAGCCTCCTGACCTCCCTGGGAGAGCGGCCCTGGGGCGGGAGAGCTACGGATAAAGTTATAGTTAGGGCCGTTCCTGGCAGGAGTCTCCTCTAACGCTTCCTGCTCTCGGACGAAACCATACCGTCACAACCACCACGAAGCTTCGGGCCAACCGTGCAAGTGGTAAACGCGCCACAGGCAACGCAGTGCACGACAGGGAGCCCTGAGTTCTCGACCCATGCCACGCGAAGTTTGCGATTGTGCCTCGGGCCCCGCCAAAACCACTTAACCCGAGGAAACGAAAACATAGATTGCACCTACGCTTGCCTGCGTGCCAAACGGGAGTGCGGAGGCTGCCGCGTTTGGGGGGTCGCCTTTTAGGACCCGCACGCGACCGACCCAACTCCCCCAGATCCCCAGACTAAGGCCACCCCCTAGCAGTTTACCGACTCCAGATATGAGAGCAGCGAACATCTTGGTGGTTAACATAGTCCAAACATTCATATCGTTGCTGCAACCGTGGGGCTGTCCAACTAGGCAAACATGGTAGTCAGCAAGTCCGCTGCTTCTGCAGAGAACCTTAAGCTCTTCAGTGGGCAGGTCATCCTCTTGTTACTAACAGATGGCTTAGACAAAAGCTGGGGCGCCGCCACGGCTGCGTCTGGCAACCCCTCTCCAAACATGGGCCCGGACATCGGCCCCCGGCAATGCCAAGGGAAAGGCGGCAAAGGCTTTCACCAACGCGCGCTGTCCACAAAGAAGGGGCCAGAAGTGCAGTTGAATTCACTATATACGCACGTAAGAAGCACCGCCCCGCGCTCAGCGGCGCCACTGCTCGGAACCATAACTGCAGGCAGAGGGCCATAATCCGAGCCAAATCTCCTCCGTCGCCCACCTGGGCCACGCTGACCCCCTGACCCCCACGCGCGAGGGTCGGCCAAGGCGAGGGAAAGGGCAAGAACCGCCAGTATACAGATGGGCTCCTGGAGGAAACCCGAACGGTTGAACCCCACTCCAATCTTAACCAAAAAGCGAAACCTGCCAATCGCTGATGGGGGTTTTCAGCGCACGCGCCGACTCAGGCGAGCCACTCGCGACTGCACAGCAAGGAAGCAATAACTGACGTCGACATCCACCACTCCGCGGCCATCCTGCTGACTGTCTTGGCAGCAATGCCAATCGCGTCTATGTTGCGGCTGAGACTCCAGGCGAGGTCGAGCTGCGCCCCCTTGACTCATGCATCGCGGCCAGCCGCAATTCGGACCAGGCAGATCTGGTGGGGGCTGAAAGCATGGACCTCTGCTCCGTAGGTAGGAGTAGGTTTGAGGTTCGTTCGGGACAACCTGTTGCGGCGTCCGGCTTTTAGCTCCATGCGTTTCGTTCTGGCTCGCTCATCGCTGCACTTACTGAATACGCCGCGTCGTTCTCGATTGACCCAGGTCACATTTTGCAACGTCACCCAAGGAAACCTGCTCCAAGACTAGCAACCGCACCAGTTGCAGGCCGAGGCCCACCAAGGTCACCCAGGGCCCGATTGGCAATTTAGAGGAGAGGCCCACTGGAGGCAGCTGGACCAAACTTCTTGTAGGCCATGGGGAGCTCGAGATCTTGGGCAAGGTACTTGTGGACCGATGCCGCCGGCCATTCCAGGCTGCCGGCCGCTTTGAAATCCGGCCCCCCACCCGCGCGCGGGCGAGGTCGTCGACGGCATGGGACAGGCCCGAAGCGCCAATCATTTTGCGAACGAGTCGGCCCGCGCCCGGCCAAGGGTAAACCTTGGCCTCGCACGCGGCCAGCGTAGAGCCTGCAACAATGGCGCGCCAAGAGAATAGCGCCCGACCTAAGTGCCCGCCCAGCACTGGGCGCTCGGGCCACATGCACGTCGACGGACCGAAAAGTACGACACGCCCCGGGCACTGAGAAAGTTGCCCCGCACTGACCCACACACCGCACGACATGCGCTCGTAGACCTGTTCGAAGACCCAGAGGACCTGCAGGGGGGAACCCCTTGAGAGACAAGCTACTCCTGCAAGAGCGCGCTGCCTCCAGGTCGCGTCAGCAGGGGGCGTCTCGGGAGCCATAGAGAAAGGCTCATCGAGTCCACGATCAGCTTCACACTCTCCAGAAGGGCCTTTTTCTGCATTTTCCAAGTGCAAAAACGAAGCCAGGACAATGGCCCAGGGGTCGCCTCTCTTCTGGGCCTGGCTTCGGGACGAGCAACGCGACGAGCCTTGAAATCTAAGGAAGAGCTCTGCAGGTGATCTTTGAGCTGGGAGAGCATCGACTCAAGACCCGGGGGCTCGTCGGGGAGCACAACAAAATGTCTGGGGCGCCAGCCATCTGGCGCACGCGCGGCAAGCTTGAAACTTCTAGACCTCCATGCTGGGCCTCTAGCCGACCGGTAAACCAGCAGGCGCTCAACTTGCAGGAGATCGCTTGGCATCTGAAGCCCCCCGAGCTTTCGCCTGCGTCCCACGCGAATGTCGGACCCTCTGGGGAAGCGAAATACTGCGCAGCACTTTGGCGATCTGGCCATCGGCGACGCATCCTCGGGGCCCCGGGGCGACGCGCTGGCTTGGGGCCCATCGAGGTCCACGCGGGCGCCCTCGGAGCCACTATTATCCATCGCCACCTGGCAGTAGTGCTTCCACCCTGTCCTGTCACATGCCCCGCAGACATGCGGGCGCCATCTCTGGGGCGGAGTGGATAAGTGCACGGGGCCGCCCCAGAGGCCCAAAGCACCCCCGCGGCCCCCGAGGAGGAGCATGCCCATGGCCTTCAGGATCGGGCACCGCAGGTCGAGGCCGCACCCCGCGCGCTCCTGCACAGACCACCCGGAAAGTCAATCTGCTCAAGTTGAGCGACGAGGGCGCGGAGGTGTCTGTCTGTTGAGGGTAGCTGCCCTGCCCCCAGGATGGACTTGATCTCTCGTACCCCCCCGCCCAACAGACAAGCACACACGCGCGCACACACAGACACGCGCACAAGCGCGCACCACCACCACCACCACCACCGCCACCACCATCACCGCCACCAGCAACAGCACCAGCACCAGCACCACCACCACCACCACCACCACCACCACCACCACCACCACCACCACCACCACCTCACACCCCACCGCCCTAGGAGGTTGGGGGTAGGAGGTCGCCCTCGTCGCCTACACTTTGCCCAGTGGCCTGGACCTCCACCCCGCTCCATGGGGTGCCCAGCTAGCCCTCCGCGCGGCTCAGCACCGTTCTGAGCTCGCTCCGCGCCTGGTCGCCCCAGGCAGAGAAGGCGCGGCCGATCTGTTCGCGCGCTGTGTCTTATAGGGGCCCTGCAAGCGCGCCGCGCCCAGCGCTCGCCCCTCCGACGGCGCCGAAAAAGCCGACGAGGTGATCGATCATCGGGCTGTAGTCCAGAGGGGAAGGGCACGGGCCCATGATCGGGGTCGCTGGGATCTTTTGGCGCTGCTTGGGGACAGGCGCCGACCAATCATGCAGCTTGCAATCGAACTGGATCCCGACAAGCCTGCGGGCCCTGAGAGGAGCCGATATGTCCGTGAGAACGTCACACAGAGGCCCCAGGCCTTCGCGCACTGTGAAGCATTCAATCGTGCTCTACACCTGTTCACTCACGACTTCGCTGACACGCGCAGGGGCATCCACTGGGGCCCCGACGACCCCGCCCGACAAGCTGTAGGCGGAACCCGAAGCCACCGAGGCAGAGGAGACATTGAAGTCGGAGCACAGGATTCACGGACTGCCCAGGCTTGCCACTCCCTGTCCAAACTTGCCCATGATCTCGACGCCCCGCGGGGGCATGCCCATGGAGTCGTGGAAATACCGAGAGCGCGTCGCCAAGATATCCAAGGATGTGCGCTGGCCGAAACACTCCGAGAGACGCCTGGGAACAATTCCGGGACGCTTGCTCCAAGCTGCTAGGTGGCTCCGCGAGAACCAGAGTGCCTCCAGGAGCCTTTCCACTTCCCAAGTCGTTGGCAAGGTTTCCAAAAACGCGCCAACCTTGCCCTCGGAGTTTGTTCCGGATAACTGGGCACCTGCTGGGGACGAACCTATGTTCTAGAAGACGCAAAAAATCAGATTCCTCTGACAAAATTGGGGGCTAGCTCCCTGGCAGCAGCCCAGGAGATCACACTGCGCGCGACAGCTTGCTTGGCGTTCGTGCCCGAGCGCCCTCGCGCTCAAGATGCACCGAGGGCGACAGGCGAAAAGAGCACCCATGGCTGATGCGCACGTCGAAGATACCCCCAGCAGTTGCCCACGGAGAGAAGCCCACCTTGCCATCAAAATGGCAAGGGCATCATGACTAAAATCGCATTAGAAAACCTTTCCGCTTGTCGACGAATAGGGCGCTAGGTCATCTGGCATGCGGTGGTAGCCCGATATTTCCTAACTGACACTCATGGATTGCTTCTCTCTCTTTCTCTCTCTCTCTCTCTCTCTGTCGCTCTCTCTCTCTCTCTCTCTCTCTTGTTTAACAGGCGGAGGCGAATAGGGCGCGCAAAAAAAAACGCAGACCCTGAGCGAGCAGGCAAAAAAGAAACTCCACGGAGGTGGGTGCAGTCTGCGACGCTGAGACTACCGCCCGTCATGCCCTGGCAGTCTGTCAGGTACTGCTGCGTGTTCGCTTCGTCGGAGCAGCCATCTACGATTTCCAAGTAGTTAGCGGAGTCAGCAAAGCCATCGAAGTACACTTCGCGGCACACGTGGGAATAAACGAAGGGGCTGCTAAAGACATGCTCAGCAGGACCAGGTAGAACGGCGTTGGCGTCGTTCCCCTTGTTTCTTGCCGCAACTTTTGCCTTAGCCCAGATCTTGTCAACCTCGTCAGGCGTGATCGTCTTAGGGCTGGGTTTGGCGCCCATAGCTTCTTCGACTGGGACTTTAGGTGGAATATCTTGTTCCATGCGAGTAGGAGCGACACCATCGCGGCCAGCTGCATCAGGGCAACCAGAAGTCGAGAAAGTCTCCGCTGAGATTGGCGCGTCTTCGCCGTCCTGAACTCGTCGCCTTCGCTTTGCTTGCATTCGGTCTTTCTCGGTAACCACAACACACTTCAATTCGCTAAAACCGAAGAGTCCACCGTCATCTAACTCAATGTGCTTCCCTGCAAACATGTCTTCTGGACTGATACGTGGCACAGTCGACTTCGGTGATTCCACAAGCACCACCCTGGCCGCCAAGTCACGCACCGTTTCCTTGGAGGTATTCTCGCGTTCCTCATACGCACTGTAAGCAAGGGTTGATGCCATTCTCGCCTCCCGCGCATGCTCCTCTGGAGCCTCAGCTTTCGACAAAGCTCTGTCCATTTGCCACTTCGCCTGCTTCATGGCGTGCTTGGCCGCTCCGACTGACGGCTGGGGCCCAGGAGCGGCTGCCTTCTCGAGCTCATGGATTCATGTTGGTACCGTGCTGCGCCAGCATGGTCGCCCAAGTCTTGCAAACTCCTGTGGAGGGCCCGCAGAGAGGGCAATTGCGCGGGAGTCTAAGGGCAAGATCTGGAGGTTGGCACTGCTGGCAGACCAATCCGACCCGACTGTCGGAGCAGAAGGCCAACAGGGCGAGCGTCAGGAGTATGAGTGGTAGCACTCGCGGGAAGGAGATGAGCAGCAAACCCACGGGGGGCATGCTTGCCCCAAACCCCTGAGCGCTCGTCTTTCTGCCACTGGACAACCTGAACTTCCTTCCTGGTGCCTCGACTGTCTTTGCACCACTGCATCCAATCGTCGCTCTTAGCATGTAACGTTTTGTCAGTCCAGCTGGTAGACCCACGCCCATCTCGCTCCATGTGAGGTCTTGACACTGTCCTCGCAGATAGCTGCAAGAGGTCATGGTGAGAGGGAGGAGGTCCATCAGCCTGAAGCCCCGACAGGGGTGTCAATGGAATGTAGGTGCCAAGCCAATCCTGGCCCGCAACGGCAATGCCGTTCTGAAGCTCGCTGCTGCAAGATCCTCGTCCGAAGATTTAGGAACCAGAACGGCTTCCCTCCCTCCCTCCTCCTCCCCCTCCCCCATCCTCGCAGTAATTGTAACCCGCCTCTGCCTCCTCACCCTTACCCTCGCCCTCATCCTCCCCCCTCCCCATCTCCTTTTATTTGTCCACCCCCCCTCCCATTCCCTTGCTCTTTTTGCTTCCCTCCTCCCCCTCCTCGTCCTGTTCCTCCTCCTCCCCCCCTCCCCCCCTCCTGCCCCCCCCCTCCCCCCCTCACCCCCTCCTCCCTCCTATCCAGCCCCTCCTCGCGCAAGGGGAGGGGGGGAGGAGGGCTTCCCAGGCATGGCGCGCCTGTGCGGAAGCAGAGCTTCAGGATCTCTGGCTCGGCGGGCTCCTCTTCGTCCTCCACAGAAGGGGGAGGAAGCCGCCGACGACACTCCGCCGGGAGGACCCGGAAGGGGAGAGGGAGGGAGGCGGTGAAGGAGAGAGAAGGCGAGGGAGAGTGAGTGGAGAAGAGGGCAGGAAGGGATCAATCATCATCGAATCTGGGAATCGGATCGAGCCCGGACGTGCGTCGGAGCGGGCGGCATTGGCACGGAATCGGGGTCGAATCGAATCGGCCGTGCCAGGATGCACATCAGCGCCATGCAAGCATCGGGCCACATCGGACCGCCAAAAAATCGGAATCGAGTCAAACCCAGAAGAAACGGTCGAACCCGACATCCAATCGGACCGGTCGCACCGACACGGACCCGGGAGGGGAGGTGGAAGAAGAGGGGGGGTGGGGGAGGGACGAAGGGCGAGGCAACAGGGACGAGGGACGAGGGGCGAGGGGCGCGGGGAGGGATGGGGGGGCGGGCGAGGGGAGGAAGGGAGAGGGCAGGGGGGCGAGGGAGCGCCGCCTCGACGCCGCCGCGGGCGGAGGGCGCGCCCTCGGATGCGAGGCGGGGGCGATCTGCACGTGGAAAAATTCGGAGGAGGAGGAGGAGGCGGAGGAGGAGGAGGAGGAGGAGGAGGAGGAGGAGGAGGAGGAGGAGGAGGAGGAGGAGGGAGGAGAGGGGGAGGAGGAGGAGGAGGAGGAGGAGGAGGAGGCGGAGGCAGGAGGAGGAGGCGGAGGAGGAGGAGGAGAGCGAGGAGGAGGAGGAGAAGGAGGAGGAGGAGGAGGAGGAGGAGGAGGAGGGAGGACGAGGACGAGGAGGAGAGGAGGAGGAGGAGGGGGAGGAGGAGGAGGAGGAGGAGGAGAGGAGGAGGTAGGAGGAGGGGGAGGAGGAGAGGAGGAGGAGGAGGAGGAGGGGAGGAGGAGGAGGAGGAGGAGGAGGAGGAGCTCCGAAGAGACCCGGAGAAACAACCCTGAGAACCCTGACCCAAAACCAGGACACGGCGGCGGGATGGGCCGAAGGCCATTCGATAATGGCATCACCTCCAGTGGCACTATTACGGGCGTCACTGACAAGATTAGTGATGTTGATGCTGGTGGCAACGCCACTGATGCCGCTGACCCACCTGTTCAACAAATCCATCATCCACCCCTTCCCCAGCATCATCCACATAACCATGACCCACAATCAGTCCGCTCATTCACAGGACGCACACTGATCATACGTTCCATCACCCATTTCCTTCATAAAACAGCATGTCCGTTCACCATCAACATCATCATCCCTATGGCCCTCATCGTCATCACCTCCTCCTTCCCGTCACCGCCACCATCATCAGCATCAGCAACATCACCGTCATCACCAACCGCAACATCATCAACAACGTCATCATCACCATCAAAATCGTCGTCACCACCACCATCGCCACCACAACTATCACCACCACCACCCTCATTACCATGAGCATCACCATCGTCATCACCATAATTGAGATTGCGATTACGATCAGCACAACCATCAACAAGAGTACCTGCACCACATATCGTTGTCAGCACCATCGTCATTCCCAGCATGATAAGCGGTAGCCTCGTCATCATCATCAGCAGCATCATGCTCCCTTCCTGTCCTCGCGCGCTGCCTGCGGACATGGGGGTTCTCCACAGCAGCGCCGCAACGCTCTGCGAAGCTGCCAGCGCACGGTAGGCACACCTTGCTGTGGCCGCTCTGGGTTCACTGGAACACCACTGCGGATGCTACGAATCTGTGCAACAGCGTTAAGCCTCCTCCCTGTCCGGTCCCTCCTGCAGCCGAGGGCGGGTCTGTGCGCGCAAGCCCGATGCCACCCTCTGACGCCGAAGACCAACGCCGGGAAGGTGCAGCGTTCCGCGACGACCTGGTAAAGCACCTTCTTCTCCTCCTCCTCCTCCTCCTCCTCCTCTTCCTCCTCCTCCTCCTCCTCCTCCTCCTCCTCCTCCTCCTCCTCCTCCTCCGCCTCCTCCTCCTCCTCATCGTCCTTCTCCCTTTTCCCAACCTCCGCCTCCTCCTCCTCCTCCTCCTCCTCCTCCTCCTCCTCCTCCTCCTCCTCCTCCTCCTCCTCCTCCTCCTCCACGGGTGGCTCCTCCGGCCTGGGGGCCTCGTCCGCGACCGGGTCGTCCTTGCCCTTCTTGCCCATGGCTGCCGCGGGCGCCCCCCCGCGCGGTGGCGCGCGCCCACGCGGGGGGGGGCTGGGCCAGGATGTAGGCAGGAGGAGGAAGAACAGGAGGGGGGAGACCGAGGAGGAGGAGGAGGAGAGGAAGGAAGGACAGGAGGACGGAGAAGAGGAAGAGGAGGGGGAGGGACGGGAGGGCGAGGACGACAACGAGGACGAGGCAGAGGCGTGGACGAGGGACAGCAGGAGGGATAAGAAGAGGAAGAGGGATAGAGGAGGAGGAGGAGGAGGACGAGGACGAGGACAACGACGAGGACGAGGACGGGGCGGGGACGACCGAAGAGCAGCAGCAGCAGCACCAGCAGTGAGGGAGAGCAGGAGGAGGAGGCGGAGGAGGATAAGACGCGTCGGCGATCGCTCGGCTGCGCTGGGGCAAGCAATGAGTGTGAGGAAGACGGAGACAACGACGAGGGCGCCAGGACGGAGAAATCGGGCCAAAGCCTCCCGCTTCCCTCCCGCCCTCCCCACCGAACCCTCCTGGAGGCCCAAAGAGGCGCACGAGGAGCCCCAGGAGATACCCAAAGAGGGCCCAGTGGGGAGAGCCACACTGCAAACACCACTCTAAAGCCCCACGGCATGTCAGGGACCTGAGGTTCTCGCGCGTCTCTGCATCATGTCTGTCCTTCGTTCGCCCGGAATGGGTACGGAAAAATGGGTAATTACGATGCCCAGCAACAAATGCTGTCCGAAAACGAGAGCGGCCGCCATTGGATAGGCGGCCTTCTGTCTCGAATGGACAACGTCCGCGGCGACACCGATAGCGAGTACTGTTTCAAATCAAGCGGATACATATGCTGTCGGGCTTCGTACCCATCCTTTCCGTACCCACGTCAATCGTGCCGAGTTCGGGAGGGCCGTCGAGGGCTCCAATACGACCCTGGAGAGAACCCGAGCGAGCCTCCAGGGGGTCTCAAGATGGCCCCCAGACGGTCCAAGGAGGACCCCGTGCGTGCCCTGGCAGACAGCGGCAGAGCGGGGAGGCCGCCGACGACGACGACGACGACGACGACGACGACCACAACGACGACGACGACGACGACGACGACGACGACGACAAGGATGAGGACACGGCTGCACTGGGCCTGGGGCCCCAAGGAGCGCCCAGGTGCCCAGGTGCACGAAGGCCGCGGGGAGTAAGAGCGATGTGAGGACATGGGGAGCACCGAGCCCCCTCCGAGACGTCGGAGCCTCAGTTGCACAGTTCGGAGCCACCCACGTCAGCGTGGGGCGTGCTGGGGCCAACTCTCCGCCAGCTGGGTCCCTCCTCAGCCACCTTGAGGCGCAACGATCGGGGGGGGGCTGGCTTAGGGGGGGACAGGGCTGAACCTAAACAGTGTTTATCGTTTTCGTCTTGTTTTCGTTTTCCCTCGTTTTGTCTTGAATTCGCCTCCGCTGCAAAACGACATCGAAACGAGAACGGCCCACGAAATCGCCAGAACACCGTTGAGGTCCACCCCTGGGGGGGAAACCTCGACCTGGAATCCGCGATGCATCGCCGATAGGCCGGCGATAGGCCCCCGATAGCGAAACCGCACGTTCCTGGTCGGGTTGGGGCCAACAGGCCCCTCTCGGCGATGAATGGACGATTGGGGGTCGATGCAGGCCCCCTATGCCTATCCCCCCCTATCGTGGCCCCTGCCACCTCTGGGCCCCACTTCGGTGGCCGACCTGGCCAGTGCGGGGCCCAGGTGGGCAGCACGAGCGCCAACGTTGGGCCGCCACCGCTACGGCGAGCCCACTCCGAACCCAAAGCGGTCCGTGTTTCAACGTCTTGGCTGTATTGCCGCGACCTCGATTCGTATTCTCTTGCTATTCTCATGCCTTCCCCCTGCGCACCTCCTCGCGTCTCCTGCATCATGACTGAGGTCCCTTCAGGGTCGGCAGAGCCGGTCGCAAGGCCTCTCCGGCACGAGG
>CAUYUJ010019063.1:98009-130509 GCA_963575745.1 Prorocentrum cordatum
TCATCATCATCACACATATTCTTAACGTTGCCCCTGAACACCTCTTGCGGATCCGAGCGGTGTCTGCGCGCTCCCGTCTGCACACGAGGGACAACCAGCGTCCACGGCTTGCCCATCGCGCGGCCGTGGGCAAGCCGCCGCCCGGCGCACGCGCAGGGGGAGCGACACGCTCGAGCCGGCCTGGCCGCCACGGCGATTTGCGCTGTCCTTGGGGAGAATACAGCTTACATAAAAAACACCCTGCAACCAACCCACAAGTGACAAAACGAGTTGGCCCACACTTGCCAGGACAATGACACTGCAGGAACCGATTTATTGTTCGTGCAAACGACATGGGATGCGCCCACGCGACTCGATTCACGGGACAACAACAGAAGGACGAGGAGCGAAGACCCAGGCTTGGGGACGACATGGGGGCGGGATAGAAAGGCACGAAAAGGACGCGCGGGGAGCCGAACCGTCAGCGCGGCAGCAGCAGAAGGAAGGCGGCAGGGGGCAGAGGACGACGACGAAAGTGACGGGAAAAGACCGAAGAGTGTTGCTCTTTTGTCGGTAGCACAATAAAGATGCAGCGTTTCCTGCGCCATGTCGCCGCGGCGCTCGGAGAAATACGAAAACGAATTCGAATTAGCGCAAGAAGCAGAGACGAAGCAGGCCTAGCTCGCCCGCCTGTTTCTTTAGTTTCGAGCTGCACATTTCAGCGCGGGGGTTAAACGCTCGAAGGCGCGCCGCCAGGTCTGCGGGCGGCCCGCGGGCCAGGAAATCCAGGCCGGAGTCGCGTATCACCAGGAAGTTGCTCACGGCCGTTGCCCTGGACAGCATCACATAAGAGATGCAGCCAGGGTCTCCTGGTGGGCCGCGTAAGACGTCACTCCGGCGGACCCCCGGCAACCCTCCAAAGTAGCGACACTTTCGCAGATCGCAGCCCCCCAAAGATGGCGGGGTCCCCTGGTGGCCCGCGTTAGCCGCAACTTCGCGGACCCCCCACCAGCTCTAACAAGTGGCGACAATTTCGCAGATCACAGCCCCACAGGGATGACGGGATCTCATTTGAGTCTAGGTGAAACGTCACCCCGCTGGACCCCCAGCTGCCCTCGAAACGCACGACAGTTTCGCAGATCGCAACCTCCCCAGGGATGGCGAAGTCTCATCTGAATCTGCGAAGGACGTCACTCCGCTGCACCCCCCCAGCAACCCTCGAAAGTGGCGACAATTTCGCAGATCGCAGCGCCCCCCAGGGATGTCGAGGTCTCGGTTGAATCTGGGTAGGACGTCACTCCGCTGGACGCCCCGCAGGCAGGCAGGCAAAAGTCGCGCCCTGACGGCGCATGGGCAGCAAAACAACAAGCTGAAGATATACCTGAGGAGACACACGCATGGAAAAATACGTGCGGACGCCAAGCCAATACAGTGCCTCGGAGAGAGCGCCGGACCCTTCGTTCCAGAGCCGCGCGAGGGTGAGCTGCATCTTTACTCAAAAGGAAGGAAAGGGGTGGGGGAAGGGAGGAAGGGAGGAGGAACGAGAGGACGAAGGGGGAAAGAAAACCAAACCTATCGGCAGCACGTTTCTACGGCCTTGCGCCAATCACCTGGGTCTCCCTGCAGAAGGAATTTCAAGTGGTCTGGGTCATTTCCCGCCTCTTGCAAAGCCCTCGCACGCATGTCTTTTGTCCGTTGCAGGCGCCGGCGCCCCCAGGCGCGAGCACTGGCCCAATTGTCGTCGCAGTAAAAGCACAGATAGTGACATTGCGTCTGCAGTTAAACTCACTGTAGCATTGCTTATTCGAGACAAGTATGCTGGCGGTATTGTGTGAATACGTCGGAGGCTTCGCTTGAAAGCTGTCTGATATGTCCCTGTTTGCGTTCAACCACATACAACTCCCCTGACCATACGATAGCGTTAAAAATATACTGGTGTCCAACACCTTGGCGTTGTGTGTCCTGCTCATGTTGGCGTGGTTCCACACCCTGCGAATCGATTCGAATGCCTCTCTTGCTGCCCCTACCACACGTGTCACTTATGTTCGTGGGTTCCCGTCTGCGCTCAAAAAGCCACCTAGATACACCGCGGGGTCCTTGCAAACGATCGGGTTGCCATCTGGGCCTGTAACATTCGCTTCTGGGCGGATTCGCAAAAGTATTGTTTCGACGCAGTGGGCTCCAAGCCAAATGCCCTTCCGATCTGTTGAACAGCATCCGAATGAAGTTGCAGGGCTGCTGGGCTCGTAGCCACGAGCATTGCGTCGTCGACATATGACACATTATTTGAGACAACGTACCTCTTTGAACCACTATCGTAAGCGAACCTCTGCAGCTTGCTGCCGACCGCCTCCAGAAGCACCGACATGACGATGATGAACACATACGGTGATAATGGGCATCCCTGCGCTATGCCCGCAGCTTGAGCTCTGGCGGTAGTGGTTGCGCCCCCCTCTTTGCCTCTGAACTCTCTGGTCCGGTAGATCGCCTGCACCATGTCGACCATGGCGGGGGCGCGCGAGAATGGCGGAAGGCAAATATCAATTCGTCTGGCTTGATTATGTCGAACGCCATACTCCAATCCAAGAGTAACAGCACCAAACTCCCGTCTGCATCCTCCAGGGTTGCGTCGATGAGCCGACGCGCCAAGAACAAAGCGTCAGTCGCGCCGAGCCCAGGGCGGAATCCAAACTGAGATTCCCGCCGAAAATTCTCCACCCCACCGAACTTCAACTTCTGCAGACTGATACTTGCCAGAACCTTGCATCCAACGTCAAGGGGCGATATTGGTCTGTAGTTGCTGGGCATAAGTGCCACCCTTCTCGAAGGTACGAACGATAGACGCTTCTCGCCAGTCATCGGACATGTCTTCCTGCTGCCAACATGCATTGCACAAGTCCAGAAGAATCCTCAATGCCGCGTCATTTTGCCATAGCTCTTGCCACAGATCCGGCGGCACGCCGTCACTTCCAGCTGCCTTCTTCCTGCTGAAGGGATTCGACTGCACGACGTAGTCCTTTCAGTGCGATGTCCCGTGTGCTTACATCTAGAAACCCATCCGTTTGCTGCGTGCATGCGAGGGAATTCCCCTGAATCTGGAAAAAGTTTCCACTGCTCCTCCTCTAAAAAGCCGGCCATGGCCTCTGTTTTAAGATCGGCGCCCACGACATCCCCCCGGAGATTTCGAAGCCGCCCGTGCTGCGTAGACCGGCCTTCCCTCAAAGATTGGATCGCTTCCCATCCACCGTGTTCGATTGAATTGTTGAACCATTTCTTTCGGCCCGCCCGTGCTGAAGATTGGATTTGCTCGTTCAATCTCCTGCCCTCGCCATTTTCGCAGCTGCGCTGTCTACGAAGGTTTCTCTGCTCGACCAAACGCAGCGTCCGCTGCGCGATCCATGGTCTGCGCGGGGTCGCGGCGAGATCCAGTAATTTCTCTCTGGCTGATTGCAACATGCGCGTCGCGATTGTTTTGGCCTTCGCATGGATGGACTCACATTGCGGTCTGTTGTTCCACTTCTCGATGATACCACATATTTCTGTTGGACCCCCGACGCCTTGAGAGCTGTCAAATCCAGTCTCTGTTTTCGGTGAGGGCGCTCAGTAATAGGAATATTGATCTATATGTCCACAACGGCGATGCAATTGCGCTTGCTATATACAAGACCTATCACTCCAAATGTTGTCCAGGCTGCCGCGACAATCACATGGTCAAGCTGCCCAAAACTTCCAGGTCTTATGTTGCCCATTGGTCTCACACCCAATGGACGCCCCGGCAGCCCTCGAAAGCGGCGATAGTTTCGCAAGCCGAAGCCCTCCAGGATGGCGACGTCTGATTTGCATCTGGGTAGAACGTCACTCCGCTGACCCCCCAGCAGCCCTCTAAAATGGCGATGGTTTCACAAATCGCAACCCCCCAGGGATGGCGAGGTCGAATTTGAATACGGGTGAGACGTCACTCCGCTGGACCCCCCAGCAGCCCTCGAAGGTGCCGACAGTTTCGCAGATCACAGCTCCCCAGGGATGGCGAGCTCTCATCTGAATATGGGTAAGACGTCACTCCGCTGGACCACCCGGCAGCCCTCTAAAGTGGCGTCAGTTTCGCAAGTCGCAGCCCCCCGCGAACGGCGAGGTCTCATCTGAACCTTGGTAAAACGTCACTCCGCTGGGCCCCCCAGCAGCCCTCTAAAATGGCGACAGCTTCGCAGATCGCAGCCCCCCAGGGATGGCGAGGTCTCATCGGACTGGGTAAGACGTCACTCCGCTGGAGCCACAGCAGCCCTCGAACGTGGCGGCAATTCCGCCAATCTTCGCAAACCCCCAGGGAGCCGCGAGCTCTCAACAAACTCTAAAGAGGCCCTAGGACACACAAGTAAATACACACAAATAAAAAGATTCCACATATTTTCCCATATCTGCTGGGTTTCCAATCCCCATATGTTTCAATATTTTCTTGAAAACGACGATTCATTGTGTCTGTGTTTTTCCCCCTCCTGAGGATCCCCGCCCCCACTCGCTTTGCCAAGCCTCCTGGGAACCCTGCGAAAGTAGCGCCAGCTTCGCACTTCGCAGCCCCGCAAGGAGCCGCAAGACCTCAACGATGATGCGACGACAGCTCTCGAAAGTGGTGACAGTTCCGCAGATCGCAGCGGCCAGGAATCGAGGTCCATTTTAAATCTGGGTAGGACGCCACTCCGCTGGACCCCCTCAGCAACACTCGAAAGTGCCGACAGATTCGCAGATCGCAGCCCCTTCAGGGATGGCGAAATCTAACTTGAATCTGAATAAGACATCACTCCGCTGACCCCCCCGCAGCACCCGAAAATGGCGACAGTCTGACAGATCGCAGTCCTCCACGGATGGCGAGGTCTAAATTAAATCTGGGTAAGACGTAACTCCGCTGGCCCCAAAGCAGCCCTCGAAACTTGGGGCAGTTTTGCAGATCACAACTCCTCAGGGATGGCGAGATCCAATCTGCACAATCCTGGTGGTGACAAGCGCCCAGGCGCGCCACGCCCCTTCAATGGGCGTGACGCGCCCCCTTGCGAGCGCCGCATCTGGGCAGAGCTCAACTGGGCTGGGCCCACCGCGGCGCGGCGCCGCATGCGCGGTAGACGAAACCACCGCGGCGCGCGGCGAGGGAGCAGCGCTCGGGCATTACACCCCTGGACGCAACTCGCCGTCGCACCCAACACGCGCAGCACAGCGCGCCAGGTGTGGGTGGGTGGGAGAAACATGACTTTAGCGGGCCTGCCCGTCCTGCAGATAATCGCGGTCGCCGGCGCGGCGTCGCGGCGCGCGCTCGCCCCCGTCGGGCCGCGCGCGCGCCTGCGACGAACGCCTGCGCAGCGAGGGCACGCGCGCGCGCGGACCTGCCCCGCGCGCGCGCCTGCCAAGCGATCCACGCACAGCTGCAGGACGCGCACCGCGCGCGCACGCCTGCTGGCCCCGCGCGGCCCCCCGCTGCACCCACCCAAGGATTGCGCCCACGAACAAGGCAAGCTTGTGCGTCCACCATAACCCTGGCGGTGACAAGCGCCCAGGCGCGCCGCGCCCCTTCGATGGGTTCGACGCGCCCCCTCGCGAGCGCCGCATCTGGGCAGAGCCCAACAAGGCTGGGACCACCGCGGCGCGGCGCCGCATGCGCGGTAGACGAAACCACCGCGGTGCGCGGCGAGGGAGCAGCGTTCGGGCATGACACCCACTGCGAACACGAACGCTGCTGCCGACGACGCCGGACACCCAACGCAGGCTTCGCGCGACGGCAACAGCGAACGCGCGGAAACGCGGTCCGCTCGGGGCCGAGCCTCGAGGGCGGCTGCCGCGGATGCGAGCGACACGGCCTCGCTCGCGGCCGCGCACTCGAGCCCCGGGCGGCCCAGATATTCTTTGCATGCGCAGGGCGACCAGCCCCCCGCCCTTGGGATGTCGCCGAGACGACCCCCCGCCCTGCGGACGGTCTCTGCGTGACCGCGCCGCAGACACTTCGAGGTCAGCTCCTCCGGATGAGGGATGCCCGCGGCCCTGGCCGCGGACCGCAGCTGTCGCACAATGACAGGTCGCGCTTGCACTACCCGTCCGACAACACGCAACGCAGGTCGGGAAATGGCCGCGCGCCAGTCGGGGCTCTGCCCAGGGCAGCCATGGGCGCGCGCACGGGGCATGTCGCTTGGCACTATGTGCACCAGCATTCACGCGTCACCTTGCACGGGCGCGGCGCGTTTACCTTCTGCTGAGGTACAACGCGGCACTGTGTTCGCTTACGGCGAGTATGGCTTGGGTGACATTTGCGCGAAGTTCTTCGCCGCTGAAGACAAAACGCTGTAAAGAGTCAGCGCAGCGCACGGATCCCCAGGCCCTCCGACGCGAAGCACAGCATGAACAGCGCGAGAGATGTCGGGTCCGCCACGCGGGGCAGGACACGTAGGAGGTCGTCGTGCAATCAATAACGTTTCACAGGGCACCCCCGCGTGCTGCGCTTCGAGATGGCCGCGCGGGCCCCCCACGCTTCTCGCGCCGCGAAGCAATTCGTCTTCAACCGAAGTACCTATGTGCCAGGCGCATTGTGAATGCGCGCGCTGACGCGGCAACCCCGCGCCTCGCAAGCTGCAAGAAGTGCGCTGACGTAGTTGCTGAAGCTGCCAGCAGACTTGAAGGCGCCCGACCACACCAGCAGGCCGTCCACATCTGGGGCGAGCGCTTCGCCGCCGCTGTCATCGTGCACAGGGAACGCGGGCCCGAGCCTAGCAGCGCGCGCAGGCGCTCGCGCTCGCGCCACGACTGCGCGTCGACGGGCGCCGCCGCGACTGGTCCGTTCGACTGCTTTCCCCCGCACAGCCGCACGTTCGCTTTCACCCTCGTTACAAGGCGTTCCGCGCTGTCGCGCCCCCGGCAGCGCGTGGGCGGCGCGGGGGCTGGCGAATGTGCATCCGATGAGCTGCTGCCGTCACTGCTGTCGTCAGAGGACGAGTGGCGAGGACGAGTGGCTGCGAACGCACCGCACGGTTCGCGGACGCTTGCAATTCGGCGCGGCCCCGCGGATGCCGGGCGGCGGCGGCCCCGACGGAGGGGCGCAGCGCTGCGCGGCGCGCACCAGTCTCATTCACGCGACGCTTGCCGCCTGCGCTGAAGATATGGGCGCGTCCTGACGGCGCGCGCGCGCTCGCCTGGCTGCCGGCCCAGTCCTGGCAGTCTGGCGCCTTTCTTATATCGTCTAGCGACAAGACGCCACTTGCAACCAAAAGAGCCACTGCCTCGCGCATGGCGGCTGCGCCGAACGAAAGAAAATCGTGGGCAAGAGCGTCGCGTAGACTCATGAGAACGTCACTGCGTCCGGGCGGGGGGCGCGGACCCTGCGTTTGGCGCGACGCGCGTGCTCGCACGTGCGACCGAACGCACGCGGGACGCGACTCGGTCGCGCAGGAAAAAGATGACACGCCGCGCATGAAATGCAGCGGCCCGACAGCCGCAGACGCGCTATGGAATACGCGTGCCAGCGCGAGACTGCGAGGAGATGGTTAGCGAAACCCGCGCTGGCGGGCGGGGCTCGCAGATACCCCTGCGAGGCCTGCCTTCGCGCGGCGCGCACCTAGCCGCGCCGGGAGGTCGCATTCCTCGCGGCTCGGCAGGTCTGCGATATTCACTTCGGTCGGCACTCTCTCGATTACGACGCGCATATCGAGTGCCCAGATTACCGGCCAAAAATTCCTGTGCGAGGGCGCGATGATCGGCTGCGCTTGCGCAGCCCTTCTTTAGAATTGCTTCAGCTGCCGCGCTGTCGCTGAAGACGATCAGGTCGCGCCCCCTGAGACTGGATTCCCAGGTGCAGAGACCGAGGGCCACTGCCAGGAACTCGAGACCTGTGATCTGCGAGTCGGCCCTTTGCGAGAATTGCCTGCGCCGCGGCGGCCGCGCGGCGCGCGCGGGCGCCCTGCGCACCGGCACGCCACGAACGCCGCGCCTCAAGGTTTCGGCGGATGGCTCCACGTCACACAAGAACCAGCGATCGTCGATTAGCGCGACCACCGCGAAGCGCGGCGGGGACCCGCGCGCGTCGGCGCACATCACGACCGGCGCCTCGGCGCTCGCCTTGGACCCCCTCATTCCAACCGTTCGGCTGTATAACACGTCGTGCCACCAGCAGAGCGAGTCACGCACGTTGCCGCTCAGCCTGCTGCCGTGCCCGTGTGCGCGCTGGAAGAGCGGGCGCACCGTTGCGCGTCCCGCTCTCCTGAACTGGTGGGACGCGCCCCAGGATAATGCCCCCGCGAGCTTTGGGGCTGCGCCTGCGCGGCGGCGCGCGCGGTGACTGAACGCTCGCACGGGCATGAAATACACCTGGCGCCAATTTGTCGGTGCGAATTGCTTCGGCTACTCGGCCCATCCATTTTTCTGCCTTGTCGTCCGACGGCACGGCGCGCATCCCTTCTGGCGACAGCTCGATGCGCAGCCCCAGCATCACCAGCGGGTCGCCGCATTCCTCTTGATGTTCGGCCAGCGCCGATGGCCCGAGGAGCGCCCTGACGAGGCGAACGAGGCAATCAAGGGACCGTTCCGCCTCCGCGCACGGCTGCGCGCGATGGCGGCACCCAGCGCGCGCGCTCGCGCCCGCCTCGGCCGCGCGCAGGGCCGCGAAGAAGTCGTCGACATACCGTAATATTGGGACATGCAGAATCTTTCTCGTGATTGCCGCAATCAGCGCGCCGACTCTCTCCCAGCCGCGCACGCTGGCGACTGAATTGCAGCGCGGGGCGCGTCACCGCGCGCGGGGCGACCCGGCGCAGCCGGCCTGTGCCGAAGGGTAGAGTTGTGGCGTGCCATGACCGCAGCGCCTTTTTGTTTGAAAGCAACGCACGCGAACCTCCAGTGATCGGGCCGGAGTGGGCAGCGTCGGAATGCCGTATCCACGTCTGCTTTTATGAGCGCAATATCACCACTCACCTGCGGCGCGCGCGCGCGAGCGCCCCTTGGGGAGGGGCAGAATAGAGCGCATCTCGCCGTCTCGGCGACGAGCTCGGCGAGGCGAAGAAGAACGTCAATCGTCTCGTGGCGTAATTTTTCAGCCGGCATCCTCGCGCCATTTACGCCACACCTGGTATAATCGTCGACGGAGCGCACCCGCGCACCCATGCGTGTTGCGGACGCGCGACACCTGCGCGGAAGGCGCGCGCGACCTTCGGGGCGTCGTCGGCCTTGAGACCTTGCGCGACCCCGAAACGTTGCGCAATGATGATCTCCGATAGATCCACATGTCGCGACCCACGATCGGAAGCGAGAGACGGCCGAGCGCGGCCTCCTCCTGCGCTTGCTTGAACAATATGTATTCGAACCCGTCGTCTCTTAGTGAGGCCAGCAATCGCTGATTATTCTTCAGCGCACCTGCACGCGGCGGACCCGCGGTCGCACCGGTGTGCCAGCGCGGGGCACCTCTCTCGAGATCAGCGATTTCGACCGGTTCAACAAACTCGCGCAGCACGCCGTTGACCGAAGCCGGCAGCCGGCCAATTACTCGTTTTCCCTGCGATGGCGACACGCGGTCTTCGTGCCGCGGCGCAGCCAGCGCAGCGCGCGGAACTTCCTCCACGAAGAGACGCATGCACTCCCGGTCGGCGTGATTTGCCCTTCTTGCGAGTGCTTCCAACAAAGGCACGTTTACGTCGCGCGAGATGGCAGCGACCGCGGCGTCGGCGCAGCGCGCTCCCCGTTGCGTCGCAACGCCGCACCTTCCAGCTCGACTGGGGAGATAATACGCTCGCGGTCTCTGCAGGCTTGCCCCGCTGACCTTGCCGCTGACCAGGCGACTGCTTTTACTGCATCGTCTGTTAATTCCTTCGCGTCCGCGAACGGCGCGGCCCCTCTTTGAAGCGCTTCACGCACGCAACCGAGCACGCCTGCGTTGGCGGAGGGCGCGGCCTCCTCGAGTCTGCGGAGAGATTCCAAAATCGCACGGCTGCGCACTACCGCCTGCCAACCGATAAACGCGCGCGCGCTCCATTATGCGGGCGCGGGAGCTCCGCCGAGTCTGGCAGGGCTGGCGGCGCTGGCAGTCGGCGCCGACGCCTCGGCGGCGCCTGGGGCGTCGGGCGCCGACGCGGCGGCTGCGGCGGCGCGGGCAGCCGCGACAGCATGACAAGCAGAATGCTAACACACCGGGAAAGCAAGCTTGAACGTTTGACGTAACTCGCGCGCGCAACTGCGCCGCGCTGATCCCCGACCTCGCCGCGGGGCACGCATCGCGCGAGGGGGCGGCCCATGTGCGCCGCAAGACGCTCGATGGGGAAAACCGAGGCACAAGCGCTCTGCTGCATTGCGGGGCGGATGCGCAGCCAGCGCTGAAGTAGCAGATGCCGCGCAGAATGTCGCGCCGAGCAATTGTTGTTTCGCGGAAGACGCGAGCGCGCCGAAGAAACAATTGCCTCGGCGCGCTTCACCCTTGCCCATCGCCAGCAGCGCGGAATCTCGCGCTGGTGCTATCCTGCCGCGCGCGCGCAACGGACAGCAGAGCGCGCGCGGCGTGCCCGATCGACGCGCACCAGGGCAGCGGTTATGAGCGCGTCCGCATGGCCCTCGGGCCCTACGGGCCCGAGCCGCGACCCTTCTTCGCCGGTCGCGGGGGCGCGTTCGGCTTCCGGCCGTTGTCGTTCCACCCCCAGTTGCCCCTCTGGGGGCGCTTCCAAGCGCCGCGACCGCTCGAGGAACTACTCTTGTGGGCGGCCTTCCAGCCGCCCTTGCCCGCGCCCTCGCGGCCGGGCGCGGCCGCGCCAGCCGCCTTGCTGGCGGCCTCCGCCTTGCCACCGGGCGCCCTGTCGGATTCGGCGCTGTCGCATATCCCTTCTGCGGCGCTGAGCAGCGCGCGATCCACTTCGCAGGTCGCCCTGCACAAGTTGAACTCTGGCCCCCCCGCGCGCGACCGTTCTCTCTGCCCAGCTCTCGCGGGCGACCTCGTCGCAAATCAACGCGAGATTGACGCGCCGTTTTTTCACCTGAAAGAGGGCGCGCGAGCGCGGCGCGCGCGCGCCGGCGCGCTGGCGGCGAGCCTGGGCCTGGCAGACCACCGCCATAATCACTTCCCGGCGCTGCAGGACCGCACGCGGTGGAAGCTGGCCGAGCGCCGCGGCAGCCACCCCGCACCTGCGAGCGCCCGACGACGCGGCGACGGCCAATGATGGCGGTGCGACGCGGCGCCTCTGCCACGCAATAGCCCAGCTCGCGATGAACATCCCCTTCTTGGGGTCGCCCGTCGGAGCGGCCCCGAGAACGCGGGCGAGGTCCCTGACCTCCTTGGACGCCTCGTGCTGGTCGCCAGCGCCATGCGCGTCGCCCGGGGCCATCCAGGCTGGAAGCCATTTCTTCATGTCTGTGAATACAAAGGGATTCTTGATCGCGCGCTTCCAAGCTTCATCTTACAGCTGACGCGCCACGCGGGCCACGCGCGCGCGCGCCGATTCGGCGGGCGCGCCGGGGCCAGAAGGACTGCGGCAGCCCGTTGAGCGCCGGCTGCTTAGCAATTTCTTCCGCCAGGCTAACGCGCGTGATGGCCTAGCTCATCGCGCGCCAAAACGCGGACGCGCGCCTGACGTGACGCCTTGCCTCCGAAGACGCACTGGCGCTGGGCCTCATCTTCTGCGCCTCTGCAATACACTTGATCGAGAACGCCCCTTTCCCGGCCGCGCTTGCCGCGTCGGCGTCAAAGTCCACAAGTTTTGCCTGGGCTGGGACCTCAGCGGACCCGATCTCTTGCCGTTCGCAGATCTGCGCCACGGCATCAAGCCACTCGGGCGGCGCGGCCCCGAGCGACCCGTTCCCCGCGCACTCCGCGCCGACGCCAGCGAGAAGGTCGCGCACCGAGGACATCGCGGCAGCACAACACAAAACGGCGCGCGCCATATGCGACTTCGCTAATGCGCGCCTCTCCGCGTCGCGGCTGAAGCGGCGAGGGCGCGCGACGCCGCGGCGGGCGACGAAGTGCGCGCGCGCAAATTACAAGGCGCCTTGCGGTCCTTTTGCTGGCGTCGGCCAGTGATGGGCCGCGGCGAAGCGGCAAAGGCCCATGCGACAGAGCCCCACCGCAGGCCCGAGGCGGAGAAACAGCGGATGGGACACCACATGGCCCAACTGTCCGCACTGGCCAGTCGCGGGCCGCGGCGACGGCAAACAAGCCCTTGCCACAGAGGCCAGCAATAGGCTCGGGGCAGATCGAGCACAGACGGGACGCTGCATGGTCCGTCTATCCCCCTCGGCCAGTAGAAGGCCGCGGGGGGGCGAGAGGGCCCATTTGCCAGTGGCCAGCAATAGGCTTGAGGCGGGTCAAGTACAGACGCGACACTGCATGGCCCGTCAGCCCCCTTTGGCCACTAGTAGGCCGCGGGGAGGGCGGGGGGGCCCATGCCACAGATGCCATCAGTAAGCTCGAGGCTGAACGAGCGCTGACGGGACACTGCATGGTCCGCCAGTTCCCTTTTTGGCCCATGGTAGGCCGCGGGGGGGGGCGAGAGAGCCCGCGCCTCAGAGGCCAGTGGTAGGCTCGAGGCAGATTGAACATGACGGGACACTACATGATCCGTCACACGCACTGGCCAACAGTAGGCCGCGGCGCGGGCAGAGGAGCCCTTGCCACAGAGGCCAGTAATAGGCTTGAGGCTGGTCGGGCTCAGACGAGACACTGCACGGCCCGTCTGCCCCCCTTGGCCAGCAGTAGGCCGCGGGGGGGGCGAATGAACCCTTACCTCAGAGGCCAGCAGTAGGCTCAAGGCGGAAAGACCCTGACTGGACAATGAATGGCCCGTCTGACCTGCGCGACAACCGCGAGGAAGAGGGAGACCGTGACCTCTTTTGTTGGAAACTGCGAGCGCGCGCCCCGACGCCCCAGGTTGCCCCCGCGCCCGAGCGCCGCGCGCGCCGCGCGCCCCCGCGCGGCGGCGCAGAGGCTCCAGACCAAGCCGAAAGGGCCAGGCGGCCCCCCACTCACATGGCGACATAGCCCGCTTGCGAATCTTCATCAGGCGGATGCTATCAGTGGGCACTTTCTAGCGAAGCCCATGATTTGGCGGCGAACATCGAGAGGTAGGCCCGGCGCTGCTTTGTCCAGGGCGAACCGCATGTTCGCCCGGACCACCTCCAGACTCGTCCAGAGGCGGCGCGGGCGCGACCAGGGGCTGGCCCCTGGGCGCGGGCCACTTGGGGCCCGCCCCTTTGGTCAGCAGGCACGTCAATTTGTCCCGCGCCTGCGCCGAGCGCGCGACCGCACTCGCGCTACGCGCGAGCGCCGCCGCGCGCGCCTTCAGGCCTTGACCAGGCTCGCCTGCCGCTGCAGAGGGCCTACAATCGCGAGACACGACAGCACAGAGACGCAGCGAAGCAGCGTCCGCAAAGCGCACAGCAAACTCTCGGCACGCGGCAGGCGAGCTGCAGCGCTGCGCACAAGCTGCGGTCGCGGCCGCCTTCGCGCGCGAGCGAGCAGCACAGCGCAGGCGCGCGGACCCCCAAGGGGGCGGACCCCTGGGACGCACAAAAGAACCAGTTTTCGAACTGGGCAAAACAGACGAGGGAACGCGGCACCTGCGGGGAGAGGGGAGGTGGGAAGGCGATGAACCTGCGCGCGACGGACGCGAGACGGAGGCCGGCGCGCGCGCGCGGGCGCGCGCGGAGAGAGGGGGAGGGGAGAGAGAAACAAGACTGCAGTGGGCCTGCCCGTCCTGCAGATAATCGCGGTCGCCTGCGCGGCGTGGCGGCGCGCGCTCGCCCCCGTCGGGCCGCGCGCGCACCCGCGACGAACGCCTGCGCAGCGAGGGCACGCGCGCGCGGACCTGCCCCGCGCGCGCGCCTGCCAAAAGATCCATGTACACCTGCAGGACGCGCGCCGCGCGCGCGTGCCTGCTGGCCGCGCGCGGCCTCCCGCTGCACGCCCCCAAGGATTGCGCCCACGAGCAAGGCAAGCTCGCGCGTCCACAATATGCATGGGACGTCACTCCGCTGGACCCCCCAGCAGCCCTCAAAAGTGGCGACAGCTTCGCCGATCGCAGCCCCCCGGGCATGGCGAAGTCTCATCTGAACCTGGGTAAGGCGTCACTCCGCTGGGCCCCCAGCAGCAAAACTGGCGACGAACTCGCAGATCGCAGCCCCCCAGGGATGGCGAGGTCTAGTCTAAATCTGCTTGGGACGTCACTCCGCTGGACCCCCTGGCAGCCCTGGAAAGTGGCGACAGCTTCGCAGATCGCAGCCCCCCAGGGATGGCGAGGTCTCATCTGAACCTGGGTAAGACGTCACTCCGCTGGGCCCCCAGCAGCAAAACAGGCGACAGTTTCGCAAATCGCAGCCCCCCAGGGATGGCGAGATCTAATCTGAATCTGCGTGGGACGTCGTCCCGCTGGACCCCCCGGCAGCTCTCGAAAGTGGCGAGTTTTACACATCGCAGCCCCCCAAGGATGACCAGATAGGAGGACGCAGGAAGGAGCAAGGGGACAGGCAGCAGAGAAGGGGAGAGGGGGCGGGAGGAAAGAGGTGTGCGACCGCAGTAGGAAGGAAGTGAAGAGGACGGAAGGCGGGAGAAGGACCGAGCAAGCATTACTCTATTCAAAACGAGTACCCAACGCAAGAAGGTTGGGAAAGAAGATGAAGAAGAAGAAGAACGAGGGGGAAAAAATATCCTGGCGAAGGACCCAACCATACGCAGTTGAGAATAAGGCAATTGGTGGTATCGTCGTTGGTGGAGCTCCTTATGGCGCATGAAACGTGTGAGAGGTGTGCCACCATGGGCATGGTGGTGTCGTGCGAACGCAGCCACTGGGGCCTCTGGTGGGGCTCCATATGGGGCCACGAAACGCACGGGGTGTGCCGCAATGGGTGCGGTGGCGCCATGCAAGCGCAACCACTGGGGCCTTCGGTGGAGCTCCTTGTAGGGCCATCAAACATGTGAGAGGTGTGCCGGAATTGGAGCGGTGGTGTCATGCGAGCGCCACCAGCGGGGCCTGCGGTGGAGCTCCCTGTGGGGCAAAAAAACGTGCGAGGGGTGTGCCAACGTGGGCGCGGTGGTGTCATGCAAACGCGGCCACTGGGGCCTTCGGTGGACCTCCATGTGGGGCCACGAAACTTGTGAGCTGTGTGCCGACATGGATGCGGTGTTGTCATGCGAGCGCAGTCACAGGGGCCTTCGGTGAAGTTCCATATGGGGCCACGAAACGTGTGAGCCGTGTGCCGAAATTGGCACGGTGGTGCCATGCGAGCGCAGCCACGTGGTCATTGGGTGGAGCTCCCCCCATTGGGCAACCAAACGTGTGGGGTGTGTGTCGAAACTGGCGCGGTGGTGTCATGCGAGCGCAGCCACTGGGGCCTGCGGTGGAGCACCGTATAGAGTCACGAAACGCGTGAGCCGTATGCCGAAATTGGCGCGGTGGTGTCATGCGAACGCAACCACTGGGGCCTTCGGTGGACCTCCCCATGGGGCCACGAAACGTGCGAGGGGCGTGCTGAAATCTGCGCGGTGGTGTCATGCGAGCGCAACCGGGTGGCGCCTTCGGTGAAGCTCCTTTTGGGGCCACGGGACGGGCGCGGTGGTGTCATTCGAACGCAGCCACTGGGGCCTTCGGTGGAGATCCCTATGGGGCCGCGAAGCGTGTGAGGGGGGGTGCCGAAACAGAAGCATGCGGAGGGCATAAGCAAAGAGAGGGAGGACGGAGGAGGGAGAAGGCGGGAGGTGACGCGGGGCGCTGTCTCTTCAAAACGAGGACCCAACACCACAGGATGGTGGGAACAAGCACAATTAGCCTGGCGAAGGACCCAATCATATGCAGTTGTGAATACCGCAGTTGTAGGTATCGTCGTCGGTGGAGCTCCCTATGGGGTCACGAAACGTTTGGCGGGTGTGCCGACATGGGTGGCGGGTATGCATGCGAACACCGCCACTGGGACCTCCGGTGGAGCTCCCCATGGGGCCACGAAACGTGTGCGGGATGTGCTGAAATTTGTAGCGGGGACGCATGCGAACACCCTGGGGTCTTCGGTGGAGTTCCCGATGGGGCCACGAAGCGTGTGAAGGGACTGTCGGAATCGATGGCGGGGACGCATGCGAACACCGCAATTGGGGCCTCCGGGGGAGCTTCCTATGGGACCACGAAACGTGTACACGGTGTGCCGGAATGGGTGGCCGGTACGCATGCGAACATCGCCAATTAGGCCTTCGGTAAAACTCCCCATGGGGCCACGAAGCGTGTGAGGAGTGAGTCGCAATGAGTGGCGGGGACGCATGCAAACACCACCACTGGGGTCTTCGGTGGAGCTCCCCATGGAGCCACGAAACGTGTGCGGGGTGTGCTGACATGAGTGGCGGGAACGCATGCGAACACCGCCAATGGGGCCTTTGGTGAAATTCCCCCATGGGGCCCCGAACCGTGTGTGGGGGGGGGGGGGCCAAATGGGTGGCGGGGGCGCATGCGAACACCGCCACTGGGGTCTTCGGTAGAGCTCTCTTTGGGGCCACGACACGTGTGAGTGATGTGCCGAAATGAATGGCGGGAGCGCGTGCGAACACCGCCACTGGGGTCTTCGGTGGAGCTCCCCATGGGGCCACGAAACGTGTGACGGGTGTACCGACATGAGTGGCGGGTACGCATGCGAACACCGCCACTTGGGCCTGCGGTGGAGTTCCCTATGGGGCCACGAAACGTGTAAGGGGGTGTACCGAAATTTCTGGCGGGGACGCATGCGAACACCGCCACTGGGGTTTTCGGTGGAGTTCCCTGTGGGGCCACGAAACGTGTGCGGGAGGTGACGAAATTTGCGGCGAGGACGTATGCGAACACCGCCAATCGGGGGCCCTCGGTGGAGTTCCCTGTGGGGCCGCGAACGCAGCCACTGAAGTTTTCGGTGGGGCTCTCTGTGAGGCCCCGAAACGTGTGAGGGGTGTGCCGAAATGGGTGCCGGGGACGCATGCGAACACTACTACGGAGGTTTGTTGTCGAGTTCCCCATGGGGCTTAGAAACGTGTGAGGGGTGTGGCGACATGGGTGGCGGGGACGCATGCGAAAACCGCCACTGGAGCCTGCGGTTGAATCCCCTCCTATAGGGACACGAAACTTGTGAGGGGTGTGCCAATATGGGTGGCGGGGACGCATGCTAACACCGCCATTGGAACCTTCTGGGGGGTTCCAATGGGGCCACGAAACGTGTGACGGGTATGCCGAAATGGGTGGCGGGGACACATGCGAACACCGCCAGTGGAGCCTTCGGTGGAACTCCCAATGGGGCCACGAAACGTATGGGGGGTGATGGAGGAAGGGGTACGGGGAGGAATGAAAAGAATGGGCGGAGGGAAAACGGGGGAGGAGGAAAGAAAGAGAATGCGGGGACCATTTTTTCAAAACGAGAACCCAACACCGCAGGATGTTTGGGGGAAAAAAGGGAAAACAAACAAAAAGAACGCCATTAACATTAATTTGTGGCGTTTTGCGCGGATGTTTGGAATCTACGCTGGACCCCCTTCCCAGGGGCGGCGCTAGAGGCGCCGTTGGAAGGGTCCACCGCAAATCCAAGAAATCCGCGCGGAGTGCGCTTCTCTTTCGTCGGTCCAAGCGTCGATTTGATTGGTCTGATCGCATTCGGTTTTGTCCGAAATTTTTGGTTGCCGGGGGCCGTTTTCGGGGTTTTCGGCCCCCGTGGGACTGTCAGAAACGCACCCTGGGTGAAAAAAATATCCTAAGGAAATCCCCCCTGAGGATTTGTCGACACGATCTGCACAACGAGTGTTCTATCATGACGTGCCCCCCCCTTGGTTTCGGAAAGGCAGGGGGCGACGGCGATTGACCGCAAGCGTCTTCGATCGGTCGAGAAAACATATGCCACATCGTCGTCGCTTTCTGATGAGATTCGCCGGCCCATCGGTAGAGGCCTCTCATATGGGACTGGAGCATATGAGGACGAAAGATCGCGCCGCGTCCTCGATGCATCACCGACGCATCGGCGATGCATCAGCAATTTCGGCGATGCATCGGCGACGTCGGGGTGGAGAAGATCAGGCTCCACATCGAATCGGCGATACGGCGCAATCATCCGACCCAGCTATGGTCAGACCTAGGACAAACGAACATCCCTCAAGAACATGAGACCCACGGCTGGCCAAAACACACCAAACCATAATATTATTCCAAGATACCTCCCCCCAAGATGGGCAAGAAGAACATCCAGCATTTGTTTACGTCGGCGGCTGGGCAGAGTAACTGCGCTGACGGAAGAACAATGACAACGGGGATACCGTCGAAGCGAACTGTGCCACAACGCAGGAAAATGGAAGGGGACAGGGAGGGCGGCCGAAGGAGAAAGGGGAAGCAACGGCCGCGCAGGGGGACGGGTCACACCCGGAGCGAATGGCGCGGCCGGCCCCGCCGGCGGGGGAGGCGGAGGCTGCTGCACCGGGGCCCGGCAGCGGCGGGGCACAGTACGGATACTGGGATTGCGCGTGGGACCGGATGCGATGCGACCAGTGCCAACGCCAAGAGTAGATGGCGGTGCGCCCCACGGGACGGAAGGGGGCGAGGAGTGCCCAGTCGGTTGATGGGCCGCTGTGGCGGCGGGCGGCAAGACCAAGCCCGGGGCAGCAGCGCAGGCTGCGAGCAGCCACCCATCGCCATGACGGCGGAGACCCCACAAGCAGGGCGGCCGCGACAGGCGGCAGCGGCGTCGCCGTGCGCTGCCGCACGGGGCGGGAAGGCGCCAGCGTACGCCCAGCGGGGCACCAGGAGGGCTCCAGCTCCCAGGGTGGGCAGGATGAGCCGGCCGAAGGCACGGACCCGGCAGGGTCAGGAGGGGCGGGGCGGCGAGAAAGAGGTGGGCATCGACTGGTGCACGTCGAGACGAAGGTGAACACGGCCCCCCAGGCCCGGGTGGACAGTGGCCCCGCAGGGGAAAGAGGGCTACCGCCGTCGGGGTGGCAACATCCAACAAACACGAAGAACATCTGGGTACCCTCCCCGAGCCGGCCTCGGTCTGACCCCGTTTGGGATGCCTGAATCGGGCCACTGGTGTGCTGGAAGCCTCGGCGGCACAGGGAAGGGACCCCGAGCCCCTGCTGCTGGCTGCTGCTGACTGCTGACTACTGCTGCTGCTGCTGCTGCTGCTGCTGCTGCTGCTGCTGCTGCTGCTGCTTCTGCTGCTGGCTCTACCGCTGCTGGCTCTGCCGGTGCTGTCGGTTGCCTGCAGGATCAGCCAGCATCGAATCGGGAAATCGGAACGGTTCGGAATACGACTCGGATCGGGCCACATCGTCACCGGGTCGGAATCGGACCGCATCGGCCGCGCCAGGATGCACAGCAGCGCAATGCAGGCGTTGGGTCACACTGGATCGCCTCGGAAATCGACACCGAATCGGATCGAACCGAGCGAGATCGGCATCGAATCGGATCGATTGGATCGAAGGGGACCCTGGCTGGTGCTGTCGGGTCACCTGATACCCAAGTCGTTTTATGGCGCCCAGGGAGGACATTGCGGCCTCTTTTTTCCCAACCGTCCTGTGGTGTTGGGTCCTCGTTTTGAAGAGCCAGCGCACCGCGTTCCCACTCCTCCTCCTCCCCCTCCTTCCTCCTCCCCTCCCTGCCTCTGCTCTCTCGCATGCCCATGTCAGCGCACCCCTCACACACTTCGTCGTGGCCCCATAGAGAGCTCCACCGAAGGTCCCAGTGGCAGGGTCCACATACAGTTCCATTTCCATTTCGGCGCACCCCTCACACGTTTCGTGGCCCAATAGGGTGCTCCACCCAAGGCCCCAGTAGCAGGGTCCGCATGCGGTTCCACACATGGCACACGGCTCACACGTTTCGTGGCCCCAAAGGGTGCTCCACCGAAGGCCCCAGTGGCAGGGTCCGCGTGCAGTTCCACCTCCATTGCGGCGCACCCCTCACACGTTTCGTGGCCCCATAGGGTGCTCCGCCCAAGGCCCCAATGGCAGGGTCCGCATGCAGTTCCACCTCCGTTTCGGCGCACCCCTCACACGTTTCGTGGCCCCATAGGGTGCTCCGCCGAAGGCCCCAGTGGCAGGGTCCGCATGCAGTTCCACCTCCGTTTCGGCGCACCCCTCACACGTTTCGTGGCCACATAAGGAGCTCCACCCAAGGCCCCAATGGCAGGGTCTGCAAGCAGTTCCACCTCCAGTTCGGCGCACCCCTCACACGTTTCGCGGCCACATAGGGTGCTCCGCCGAAGGCCCCAGTGGCAGGGTCCGCATGCAGTTCCACCTCCGTTTCGGCGCACCCCTCACACGTTTCGTGGCCACATAAGGCTCCACCCAAGGCCCCAATGGCAGGGTCTGCAAGCAGTTCCACCTCCAGTTCGGCGCACCCCTCACACGTTTCGTGGCCCAATAGGGTGCTCCACCCAAGGCCCCAGTAGCAGGGTCCGCATGCGGTTCCACCTCCATGTCGGCACAGGGCTCACACGTGCCGCGGCCACATAGGGTGCTTCGCCGAAGGCCCCAACGGCAGGGTCCGCATGCAGTTCCACCTCCGTTTCGGCGCACCCCTCACACGTTTCGTCGTGGCCCCATAAGGAGCTCCACCCAAGGCCCCAATCACAGAGTCCGCATGCAGTTCCACCTCCAGTTCGGCGCACCCCTCACACGTTTCGTGGCCCAATAGGGTGCCCCACCCAAGGCCCCAGTGGCATGGTCCGCATGCGGTTCCACATCCATGTCGGCGCACCCCTCACACATTTCATGGCCCCACAGGGTGCTCCACCGAATGCCCCAGTGGCAGGGTCCACATACAGTTCCACCTCCATTCCGGCGCACCCCTCACACGTTTCGAGGCCCCGTGGGGAGCTCCACCGAAGGCCCTAGTGATAGCGCCCGCACGCGATTCCAACCTGCATGCCAGCACACCCCTCACACGTTCCGTGGCCTCACATGGGGCTCCACCGACGGCTCCAGAGGCAGCGTCCGCATGGCGTACCCGTGCCAAGTTTGGCACACCCGTCACACGCGTCGTGGCCCCAGAGAGAGGTTCACCGAGGACGATACCCACAACTACGTCACTCACAACTGCACATGGTTGGGTCCTTCGCCAGGATAAGTTGTTTTGTCCCTGGGATCGAGGCGGGATCTATAGTGTGGCATCGCGATCCATGATTTGAATTCAGTCATGCCCAATCGACCATCAGGGAGGATCTGCCGCGGGAGTCAGCACCTCACTTGGCCATCATCATCTTCACGAACTCCTCGTAGTTGATCTGGCCGTCACCATCGACGTCGGCTTCGCGGATCATCTCGTCGACCTCCTCGTCGGTGAGCTTCTCCCCGAGGTTAGTCATCACGTGGCGAAGCTCCGCGGCGCTGATGAAGCCATTACCGTCGCGGTCGAACACCTTGAAGGCCTCGATCAGCTCCTCCTCGGTGTCTGTGTCCTTCATCTTGCGCGCCATCAAGGACAAGAACTCTGGAAAGTCGATCGTTCCATTCCCGTCCGCGTCCACCTCGTTGATCATGTCCTGCAGCTCAGCCTCGGTGGGGTTCTGCCCCAGCGAACGCATCACGGTGCCCAACTCCTTGGTGGTAATGGTGCCGTCCCCGTCCTTGTCGAACAGGGAGAATGCCTCCTTGAACTCGGCGATCTGCTCCTCGGTCAGCTGGTCCGCCATTGCAAGACAGGAGGCGGTTCGAGCGTCGACTTGCGAGAGTCTCGGGGCCAAACGGGCCTCGGATCGGGGTGGCTTGAGGCAAAATGGGCTTGAGCCTCAATGGCGACGGAAGGACCTTACGGCCTCTTGGGTTGCCTTCGGGGCCTCTGGCCCACCCAAATGGCCCGAGGGCGTCCTGGGAGGACCTTGTGGCCTCTCGGGTTGTCTTCGAAGCCTCTTGGAGCCCTCCGAAGAACTGACGCAGCGTCCTCCCTTGCGAGACTCTCCAAAGCGACCAGCCGTTCCCACACATCTCCGACCATGAAGTCGATGCGAAAGCGTCGGCCTGCAAATCTATGACTCACAGGTGTCATTGCACCGGCCTTGGAGACGTGCTGCAGCGGATCTCTGCGTGGATTTCTGCGTGCAGTTTGCCCGAAGCGGCGAGCGAAAAACGAAGTGAATTTCGCGTGGATTCTTTTGGGCCTTCCTCCCTGGCCAACAAACATCCGCACGAAATTCACCTCGAAATCCGGAACGAAATTCTCCACGACACCCCGGACCCACCCTATCGTTTTCCGAAAGAAATCTGCTCTGCGATGTTGGCGCCATGACACGTGCCCGATTGCTATCGGACTGATGGGCGGAGGAAGGGAGGAGGGAGGGGGAGCAGGCCACCGACAACCGCATCTGGCTCCCAGGCGGTGAAGGAAGCCGAGGGAGAAGAGGGATACGGCGACGAGGAAGGGGAGGAGGAGGAGGAGGAGGAGGAGGAGGAGGAGGAGGAGGAGGAGGAGGAGGAGGAGAGGGAAGAGAGGGGGAAGAGGGAGAGGGGGACGAAGAAGGGGGGGGGGGAAGGCCGAGGAAACGAGTTGACGGGTTCGGGATCGACCGCGCAAACAGGCAAGAGAAAAGCGCGCGAGGCGAGCAACGCTGGATTCCTGGTGCCTGGAGGGCCACAGGGTCAGCTCGACTTGGGGCCTCCAAGCTCCTCCACGATAGGTCGCAAGATCATCTACTCCGGAGCTCAACGATGACAGAAAAAAGCGCACGTTCAAACGGGAAATGGACGGGGGAATGGGCAAGGCGATGAGGGCGCTACACTCTAGGTATGGGGGCGAGTTGTCGGAGCCCAGGAAGGATCCCATTCGAGCGGGGACTCCAATTCGACGTCTCACACGTCTAGCCTGGGTGGAAGTCTGGGACCGAGATCAGCAGATTGGCCCTGACGGCACGGCACGACCAACGCCAAATGAGGAACGAAGGGGGCTGCTCTGGCCCCGAGTCGGTCCCTCAACATGGATCTGAGGAACGGCCCGTAGACCAGAGACGCTCCTGAGCCCGAAGTGACCCCCTCTTTCAGCGTCTTGACCGTCTATAGGCTCAAGCAATCGGTTGAGAGCGCAGTGGTTCGATCAGCCCACGCACACACTTTTTTCTTTCGTCGGCGGCTGGGCAGAGGGACTGCGCTGGCGCATAGGGCGTCCGCAGGGCATACGCAACACGAATATAAGCCACGATGCACGAGGAGGCAAGAGTAGGGAACCGAACTCTAATACACCGATGCATTTTCCGGCCCTGCGCTGAAGCTCTCACCAGAAAGCGGATCCTGGTGCATATGGGGTCCTTGTGTATACATTTTCCGTCGTTTCCCTGGGGAAACGGGGAAAAGGTACACACCACACCACCCCGACGTCGTCCCCAAACCTCGAAAGAGCGCCCGCCACTGGTAATGCATCTGCTCCAATTTCCGAAAGAGGACAGGGGGCCAGACGCCCCCCAGAGGCGGCGCCCGGCGGAGGCCGGAGGGAGGCGGAAGCCGGGCCCGCTCAGGGCAGGGCCAGGCGCGGAGCCGGGGCGGCGCCGGAGGGTGGGCCAGCAGCAGCGGGGCGGCGGCCGGGGGGGGGGGGAAGAAGCCGGCAGGGCGAGCCGCCAGTCGGCAGGCCGTGCGGGGGGGCAGCGCGCAGCAGAGGCTGGTAAAGAAGGTGTGCAGGCAGCGCCAGGGGGCAGCGGGTGCCGAGGTCACGCGTGGCCTACGCGAGCAGCCGGGCCAGCGGCGACCAGCAAAAACACACACACACACACACACGCACCAAAATCACCACCTAGCGCGATCCAGCCCACCCACGCCTCGCGAAGGGCAGCGCCATCCCTCGCGCCCCCCCCAAAACCCTCATTGAACGGCTCGGGGTACAGTCGAAACGTGGCCATGATAACGCGGGTTCAGCTGCCCCGCGGAGATGCCCAGAGCCAGGAAGACTCCAAGGTGGACAGGCCGCGCACAAGGACCGCAAGGGCACCCCTCCGAAGCTTAGGGTGCTCCAAGTATCGGCGCCGCAACGAGGGGGGAAAGAAGAGGGAGCAGGCCTTCTCAGAGGCCTGCGGGTTTCTCGGAAGCTCCCCTGGCCCTCTGAGTTGGCTTCAGAGAAGGCTCAGCTAGCTTCTCGGGAGGCTGGAGGCCTTCTGAGCCTTCTAGGAAGGCCCGCCCCATCTGCCTTCCCAGCCACGCGACGACCTGAGCGCTTCAGTACGGGGCCTCCGAAAGGCTCCGATCCTCTCCCCAGGATCTGTTTTCACCGCACGTCGGTCCCTGGGCATAGAGAACATGATCCTCCTTCTCTCCTCCCCTCCTCCTCCTCCTCCTCGTCCTCCTCCTCCTCCTCCGTAGCATTGGCTCAAGCTGGCTCAAGGCATCGTACCGTTGGGCTCGAGCTAGCCATGGAGCGCCCAGCCCTTTGCCTTCTCGTGGCGCTGGGGGGGCTCCCACCACAGAACCGTTCTCAACACAGTTGTTGTCGGTGTGGGATGGCAAGACTGGGCGAATTCGAATTATCGCAATGTTGTATTTCCGTTTGTGCACTTTCCAGAGATCACCTCGGCATCCCGTCCGCGCCGTGGGGCACGGGAGTTCCAAGCCTATCTGAGTCCCACTCGGGCGGCAGCCGAGGGGCACGGGGGCTCCGAGCCCATCGAAGTCCCACTCGGGCGGCAGCGTTTTTGCTGGAATGTGGTTCTGGGAGTTTTATCTCAGTATTCCAACTTCCCCCGTATTTCGTTTGGTTGTATCGAAGGGGTGAACATACAGTCGTTGGCTTGCTGTGTTGTGGTCCCTTTGTATTGGCTGTTGGCGAAGCTGTCTGTGGAGGAGGCGATCCGTCTGGGTTGCCCGATGTCCAGTGGTTTTCTCACCCTGTAGTGGGCCGTTTCGAGCCGAATTCATCTCAGCTTAACCTCTGCCATGCTTTGTGACTTTCTGCACCGTGGGCGTTGTCACTGTCCCGAAAGGCCCATTCGTGGTATAATCTCGGCGTTCCATGGGCTTCTGCCGGCCGTGTATGGGTTGAAGTGCGTCTCCTTCCTGTTGGTCGCCTTCTTCGACAAGCTCGGGGGGGGGCGTGTGTTGTTGTTTCGCATCGCGAAGGGTCTATTCCAATCCATTCCATTCCTGCTCCTGCTCCTGCTCCTCCTCCTCCTCCTCCTCCTCCCCTCCTCCTCCTCCTCCTCCTCCTCGCCTCTTCCTCCCCCCTCCTCCTCCTCCTCCTCCTCCTCCTCCTCCTCCCTCAACCTCCTCCTCCTCCTCCTCCGCCTCCTCCTCCTCCTCCTCTCCTCCTCCTCCTCCTCCTCCTCCTCCTCCTCCTCCTCCTCCTCCTCCCTCCTCCTCCTCCTCCTCCTCCTCCTCCTCCTCCTCCTCCTCCTCCTCCTCTCCCTCCTCCTCCTCCTCCTCTCTCCTCCTCCTCCTCCTCCTCCTCCTCCTCCTCCTCCTCCTCCTCCTCCTCCTCCTCCTCCTCCTCCTCCTCCTCCTCCTCCTCCTCATCATCATCATCATCATCATCATCATCATCATCATCATCATCATCATCATCATCATCATCATCATCATCATCATCATCATCATCATCATCATCATCATCATCCTGTTGTTCCTGTTCCTCCTCCTCCTCCTCCTCTTCCTCCTCTTTTTCCTCCTCCTCCTCCTCCTCCTCCTCTTCCTCCTCCTCCCCCTCCTCTCTTCATACGAATAGCATTATTACTCTTACTGATAGTTGTAATACTAGTATTATTGATTATACTCGTAGTATGAATAGTACTATTAAAATTATTGTTAACATTACTATTACTATAATTAGTATAATTACTATTATTAGTACTATGATTAGTAGTAGTAGTAGTAGTAGTAGTAGTAGTAGTAGTAGTAGTAGTAGTAGTAGTAGTAGTATCATCATCATCATCATGTTTTATTATCATTATCATTATCACTATTATTAGTATCATCGGTATTATTCTTATTTTCATTTTCATCACTGAATACTGCCACTTATTTTGTCTTATTATGATTCATAAGTATGTTTATCACTTATGTTATCAGTATGCTTACTCCCTCTGTTATTACAATGTTCACCCGTCGTATGCTTAGTATTGTCATTATGTGTTGTGGTTCTATTCTTCAAAATAATATTCGTGCTGGTGTGATTCTGATTCGCCTGTTTCGTAATAGTCTTTATTGTTGCTCGTATTATGTATGCTAAGTATATTCGTACTATGAGAATGTTCATCCTTATTCTGGTTATTTTTATTATTACGACTAGGCTTATTCGTATTTTTTCATCGTGATATTAATATCATATTTTATTACTATGATGATTAGCATTGTTATCACTGTTAATATCATGCTCATAAATATTAATATCATTGTTCTTATTGTTTGTCTCATTATTGCCCTTGCTATTATCACGTTCATTGTGATTATTATTATTATTCATGTTCTTACTACAAGTAGTCTCGATATTATGATCGTTAATACTATTATTGGTATCGTTATTGTTATTACTAGTACTCTTAATTATTCTTATTGGCATGGCTATTAAATTATTTCCATCATTACTATTATCATTGGTGTCATTATTATTATTATTCTCCTTATGATTCGTTTTTATTATTATGTTTAGTATGTTTTCTCTTCCTCTTCCACCCCCTTCCCCTCCTCCTCCTCCTCCTCCTCCCCTTCCTCTTCCTCCTCCTCCTCCTCCTCCTCCTCCTCATCATCATCATCCTGTTCCTCGCCTTTCTCCTCTGCCTTTGTCCTCTCTCTCCTCCCCCCCCTCGCGGGCCCGAATTGTTTTTGAGAGCGCGCGCCTCGGAGGCCCACGCCGGCAGATGCCGGCAAAGCCCCCTTGCACCGCTGCCCCGCGGTCCCGGTGCTGCCGCTGCGCAGGCGGGGCGCTCCGGCGAGGCGCCCCCGGTCGTCCGTCAAGCGCAGGGCGAAGCGGACCCATCCCTCAGAGCTGACGATGCTTGACGAAAGAACGACTTCGCTCCCCCACATCATCATCCTCATCACCATCATCAGCATCATCAGTTTCATCTGAATCGTCATCATCATTACCATCACCATTACCATCAGCATCACCATCATCAGCAGCATCATCCGCAGCATAATCATTCTCATCACCATCATCATCATCGTCTTCCTGCAAGCCTGGCAGGAGTTTTTTTCACGGAAAGGCGAATAGCACTTGTGCGAAATGTCGGCGGCAATGTTTCGTGATTGGTGGCTCGGCTGTGTTAGGACAGCGGCAACGCTAACGCTTGACAACGGAGCGCGTGGCAATCTTCCTCACCCAGTCGCACAGCCATGTTTAAAACACACACACACACACCCGGCCAATGGTGACCACATGAAGCGACGGGTGACGAACTCATATATACCGAACTGGATACGAGCTAACTGAATGGGATAGGCACGTGGGATGGTAAAAAAAAAAGGAGAGATAACTACGACGATTACAACAAAATCTAGAAAACGCCCTGCGGCGACTGAGTTCAACCCCCCGCCAAAGCGGCACACGAGGACAACCGGATGATGGATTAAGCGAACACTCCGTAGCGGGCATTACTTCGTGCCTCCCTCTAACACTGCGTTGATCGGTGCCTCGCATACGCCTAGCCATATCGTCACTACTAACATTGTTGGTCGACGCGTATGTAAGAGTCTCATGAGTTCCTACTTTGAACATTTTTATGTATCCTCGTCGCAACTTCTCCTGAAACCAGTTGTCCTAATCCTCGCCAGCTCACAATGGCAACGGCCACACTAGTACGACTCATCAACACGATGCTGCAATACCGCAATCAGCACCGAAACATTCGAGAATTGATCGTAATCCTCACGCTGTTGGCCCACCTTCCATCATTCCGCAAAGCCCTGCATCTCCCGAAGATAATGCGACGACGCTCTGAGTTGGACTTCAGCACTGCATCAAATGTGATCACCCATCACTGTTCCTCCACTCGTTGAATAACATGTTTCTCACACCCCGCATAGTCGGCATCTATCCACACAGACAACTTCTTAAGGCATTCTTGATACTAACGCTGAAACACCCACACCCGTTGTTCCCTACCCAGGCTCTGCCTAGAAGGGTTCTTACCGTGTTGGCTTAAAGGGCCGGGCAGTGTTCCACGCCCCGGGCGGTTCCCCCAGGATCCGCCCCGCGGTTCCCCCAGTTGCGCCCCCTGGGTTCACCCAGCTTAGCGTAGCTCAGCTAAGCTTAGCTTAGCTTAGCTTAGCTTATCTCAGCTTAGCTTGCCTAGCCTAGCTTAGCTTAGCTTTAGTTTAGCTTTGCTTATCTCATCTTAGTTTAGCTTAGCTTAGCTTAGTTTAGCATAGCTTAGCATATAGGTGCAGATGTAGGTGTAGATGTAGATGTAGGTGTGAGTCTCGCTGTTGATGTTATGTAGATGCAGATGCAGGTGTAGATGTAAATGTAGCTGCCGGTGTAGATGTAGACGTTGCTTTCCTAACTGCTCCAACTCCCAGGTAGGGTCGCACTTGGGTAATGGTTCTTGAAGTATCTGCCCATCTTCACGAGGCTTCCATATGCCCTACGGGTCGGGTCTGACAGAGCGCCAAAGATCCCGCGCAAGATCGTTGGCTCGAGCCACCAGAGCTTGGCATTTATTGACTTCGTGCTTCGGTAGGGGGCCCTCGCCCTCCTCTTCGGTAGACTGCTTTTCACTGGCATCTCACACTTCACTACGCATAGTTTCGGGCCAAATTTCTCCCACAACTGCCTCAGCCTACCTCTGGTCCCCCTCAAACCATAACCCAGCCAGCTTCCTTTCCGATTGAGAACCCTGATCGACTGGATTTGCGCGGCTGCCCCCGCGCCGCCTCCGAATCCAAAGCCCACGTTCCCTTGAAATTCTCCTGGGAACCAGTCATGGTCGATGGAATTACCCAGCGAAGTAGAATCTCCCCATGTACAAGTAGCCATGTCCGCCCTGCCGCACGTCTAAACACAAGTGGCGATGCCCCCCCCCCGCTGTCACAACCACTGCCACGTGCAAAATCAATGTAGCAATCTTCCCAATTCCCGGCTGCGTCCCGGGCGCCGTCCTCTGGCTTCAGCAACGCACCCATACGTGCCAGCCCCGCGATCGCTCTCGGGCAACCGGATCAAAATGTCCTTCTCGGCCTCGGCGCCAAAGCATGCCCATCCAACGTGCATCAACGCCAATATTAGACCTCATGGCGCCCCCCACGACGACGCCCTATCCGTTCGGTAACAGCCATAGAGAACAGCAGTTGCGGGCCCTCCAGTGCGGGCGCGGCTGCAAGGACGTCTTCTCTTTGGATCTGTACTTAGCTAGTTGAGCCACAAGCCAAGATCGACATTCAGGGTCGGTCTCGCACCCCTCTAGACGAGCGCGTTCCACTACACGCAAAGTAACTACTCGCAAATGGCCTGGATCCGCCGCAGGGGATCTACGACAGTTCCCATCGAAGGACACATTTTTTCTGACGTTTGCGAGTAGGCACTTTGCGAATAATGGAACGCGCTCGGTGGCCCTCGCCAACGTCCATTCACCTCGCGCCAGCGAGGGCCATGTGCCGGCGACCGCCCAGCATACCTCCTCTTTGACTTCCCCGCGAACCCCCCGTCCCCCCCCCCCCCCCCCCCCCCCCCCCCCCCCCCCGAACATTTAACGCGAGCAGTGGATTCAGATCGCACCTAGACACATCACCCCACGCCTGTGCCTTTCCATAATTGCGACGAACTGCGCACGCCACCTCTGGAAACTGGTTGCACTCCTTCAACGCGCCCACGCGCCTCGCGCGCCCCCAGGACTTCAACCACCCTCGGCCTCGGCGCGCCCCGCAGATCCACTGGCGAGGCCGGGCGCCCGAGGGCACTCGGCGGGCGAATATATCAGCCTGCGAACGTGCACACCCCTCCGCGACATTATCTGACCCACACCTTCCCTTCAATTTCACAAACCCCGCTTGTCCTCGAGCACGTGGCCGGCGCCCAAGTCGCGAGCAATTCTGCCGAGGCCAGCGCCCCGCGCCCTGAATGCCCCAGAATCATGAGCCGCGATGCGCCGCAATCTTCCCCGGCCCAGGTCAACGCGGCCCTGTTAACATGCCCGTTTGGATCGCACCGATCTCATCCATTTCTACTCCCCCATCTAGATGATTCACAGTACCCGCAGGAGCGCGAATCCTGCAGGAGCGCCCCGACCAGTCGTCGGCCGCCACCTGACCAACTAGACCCTCAAGTATAGCTCGACAAAGCGAGACCGGATATACCTCTGATCCCCTCGCCCTGCCCCCCCCCCCCCCCCCAGTTAACTTCAACTCGACATGCCAGCGCTGGCCTCGACGCATCGCGCTGGGGGATCTGCCGATGCAGGGGCTACTCTCCATGAACCGCATGGGCTTCTTCATGAACCCTCTGCCCCTTTTACTACCTGCTTCATGTCAGAACAGCACAAGTCCTCATCAAACGCACGCACGCCGTCGCGCACTAAGACGTCGCGCACTGGCGGCGCGGCCCAACCTGGGGCCCACGAAGGGGCGAAGGATGCTCGAACAGAAACCGCGACCCAGTATGTCTCTGACTCTCTCAGTCCACATGAGAAATTGAAGCGTTGAGACCCGCAATGAAGAATTCCCCAGATTTGCCCAGCCCGAGTTTTTTGCATCATACGCCTATAGCCTGCTGAATGCTGCGCACACTGAGCTCACGAGTTGCTGCAAGGCTGCGTTGCTCTCGATTGTTCCCTTTGCTTTTGCTCGCTTCGCCTCGCAATTAAAACCCCATGGGTCCACGGCTAGACCCGGCGAGAATCTCGTTCTAGTCTGCCACGCCTGTAGCCCGGATCGGCGAGTGAGCCGCAGCGACGCGCGCCTGCTCATCATGGGCGACCCCTACCGCATTGCCCCACTGCCCCCCCGATTCCATTCACACGCTGGATCGCGCCCAAGTTGGCGCCGAGCAACCACTCTACCACATCGGCATCAAGGCCCATGGTGTTCAACCTGTTGCGTACCTCCTCAGCGCTCACGTTGTCTTGTTATTCACTTCCCCGATCAGGTGCTCATGATTATGTGTTCTCGTCGTCGGGCGCCTCGCCACCTCCGGCCCCCCGGACATCCTTGCTGCGTCTCCACGTCCTCATCTTCTTCCTCTCGAACTTCTCCGATCCTCTCATCGCCTCCGAGGACCTCTGCTTTTTTGTTGCCGATGCGGGTCGGGGAGGGGCAACGCTGGCCACTCGCGCATCGGCAGCACCTCCGGGGACAAAACGGAGGTTCGTCCATCCCGCCCAAGGCACTCGCACGCCCCTGTCACCTGCAACTTTCCAATCATCGGTCACGTCCTGCATTCCGCCAGTCCCCTTCATCAATTACACGCGCTCGCCTCTAATAGATCAAATGCTTCGGCGCTCTAACCCCCATGTCTCTAGGCGCGTGAATTTGGTTCTGGGTTCGCGATGCTGTCGAATGGCTATCTCGCCATTAATAGCCCAACCATCTACCAACGGGCCCCTCCTATCCTTGTCCTGCTGGAGACTGCTGGGCCCCACCCTCATCCTGGCTGCTGCTACTCTCTATTGGGCGTTCGGGTCGTCTTGTCCTTCCACGCGACTCGATGACACGCCATCGAGATTCTGCACTGCGAAGTCAGCGGTCTGCACCTCCTCCGGCTACAGCTCGGCGCCCAGCACTTCCTGGCGCAGGCCCGATGGCCACGCACGCCGACGTCTCCACTGCGATTCCTCGAGCTGCTTGACGGCCGGGGATTCTACAGATGGACCTCAGCCAGGCACCGCCATCGGCACGATCACTTTGGCATTGACATGAAGTCACGGGGCGCTTGGGCCCGGCTGCCAGGACAACCCCTCCTCTTTGTCAATATCATCTAAATTCCACCTGTCCCCATCGCCCCCTCTGAGACTGAACTGCCGGGCCTTGATGACGCCCCCCGGAGCGCCCACGATCAACTATCGGCTGGTTTCGCGTAGCCCCAGAAGCACACCACCACTCCACGTCGCTTCGAAGTCGCCGCCACCTTTTTGGGCGGAGTCTTCGGGCGCGTGGCAAATTCCCTAGACTCGGACAACGGCTCTGTGAATTCTCGCCCTCGGCAACTCTCGCGGGCCGCCCTGCCATCGGTGTCTATCGCGAGCTCACTGATAACAAGAGATGCGCAAGCCATTAACCAAAGTGCAAGGGCACGCTCATCACCGAATCCAAATCTACATCGGTCGTCCACAGCGTTCTTTTACGTCGCTTTGATTTTGGCCTTTCTACGGATCTGGGCGCCCTCTCGACTTCACCATTAGCTCGGAGGTCTCCTACCATATGAAAACTTACTACCACGTCGAGGTCGGACGAGGCCATAACAGCTTCCGTGAGCACCGATATGGATGACCCCCCATTGCTCGAGGAGCACCGCCAAACACTTTGGCTGAGCACGGACCCGTTTGTTATATGAATCCCAGCTCAAGGCAAGCTGCACCGGGGAAATGCACGGCGCCGATGGGGCGCCCCCCCCCCCCACCCCCACCGCCTCTTCTTTCCGCTTAGCCACGCGCAGTCGACTGGGATCACCCGCGCACCCTGCACCCGCGCCCTCAACTC
>CAUYUJ010019063.1:135509-148009 GCA_963575745.1 Prorocentrum cordatum
CTCGGGCGGATTTCTGTCAAGGCAGAACCCCGAGACGGCGAGCGAAAAACGGAGCGAATTTCGCGCGCATTGTTGTTCTAGTCTTCATCCCTGGCCAAAAAAACCCGCACGAAATTCACCTCGAAATCCGGAACGAAATTCTCCGGGCCACTCCAGGCCAATCCTGTCGTCTTCCGAATGAGAAATCCGCTCTGCGATGTTGGCGCAATGAGACCTGGCCAAGGCGCGCATCGCAGCCGGGAGCGCCAGGAGCGCCCGGCCGCAGGCCCGGCCAGGCGCGGACGCCCGGCTGCAGTATGTAGCAGCGGGGCAGGCGACCCGGCGGAGCCAGGCAGGCGCCTCCCGGCGCGCAGCAGCCAAAGGCCGCCCGGGGGGGCGGCACTGGCGTCAGGTCGGGCATGTCCCCCTACAGGCCGATTCTGAACGAGAAATGAAAAAAATATTCAAAAAAATGATCCCACGAAAATCTTCGAAAATACTGAAAGAAAATCGTCACCATACTATTCTTCACTATTTTTTTTCAAAATTCCTTCTGTAGAGGGACACGCCCGACTCAACACTGGCGAGGCGCACGGCTGACGGGAGGCAGCAGGGGCGGGAGGCGCCACCAGAAGCGGCACTGGGGCCACACCAGCGCCAGACAGGAGCCCTCCAACGGGCCAAAGAGAGTCGACGCGCCAGCCAGGAGCACAGCAACAAGGTCACTGAAGCACCCAGCATGTCATTGAACCGCCCCACCTGATCGGTGCACATACTTTGGCGGCGCGCACAGGGGGGTAGGGGGAGGGGGGAAGGCTTCTTAGAAGCACCCCTGCTTCTTAGAAGGCGCCGCCCTTACATGTATAGAGAAGGCCCGTGCTTTCTAAGAAGCAGGGGTGCTTCTAAGAAGCCTTCCCCCCCCCCCCCCCCGTGCGCGTGGCCGAATGCATCGGTGGCAGCACCCACCTGGGGGGATGATGGGCGCTCCAGCCGGCCCACGCAGGCCGCCTTAGTGGCAGCGCCCACCTGGGGGGGCGGGCACTCCGGCCGGGAACGAGGGGAGCATCCATTTGGGGGGGGGGGGGGGGGGCGCCATCTGGGGGGCAGGGGGGGGGGGGGGCGGAGCCCGCCGCGCTCTCGCGGGACGCGAGAGGGAAGGCGTGCCGCCCGATGGGGCAGCACGCGGGGGGAGGCGCCCGATCGGTGCACGGACGCTGAGAGGGGGCGGGGGGCCCAGGGCAGGCCCGCCCGCAAGTCGTCGCAGGCGCCCGGAGGTGCTGCCAGATCAGGCCCCCGACGGCCCTGCGAGTGCCCACCTCGGGCAGGAGGCCGTGGAGGTCGGGGCCAGGCGAGTCGCGCCTCAGGCTGCGGTCGGGATGCGACCTTGGTCGCAGGCCGGGTGGCAGGGCACCCGCTGGCCGCTGAGGAGCACCCCGTGAGCGATCTGAGGCCGCACAGCCCGGCTGCGGGGCGAGCCCCACAGGGCCGGATCCCCCGCAGGCGGGACGGGTCCCTGGCTGGCCAGGAGGCGCCGCTGGCACGCTTGCCTCCCTGGCATTTCCCCCCACATGCACCCGTGAAGGCGATGCAGGCGCTGTAGGCAGAGGCGCGAATAGTCGGACCCCGAAGGGGGCTCCCGTTCGAGCGGGGATCTCCATCCGACAACACACACACACACACACACATCCCAGAGCACACCCCAGAATTCCACCACTGGAAATCTCGAGGGTCGCATAGATATGGCTGCTGGCTGCCAGCCCGTGAAGACGCTGGATGGGGTATTTATCAAGGCGGGGATTGACCTTCCGACGCAGCTTCCTCCTCCTCCTCCTCATCCTCCTCCTCATCCTCCTCCTCCAAATCCTCCGCTTCCTCCAAGCGACCTCACGTACCCACTCACCCACCCGGCGGATCCAGGGGGGGAGGGGGAGGGGGGGGGAGCGATTATTGTATGTCCCATCCAGAATGGGGGGGGCCTGGCTCAGGGAGGAAAAGCCTCGACCCGGAATCGGCGACACGTCGCCAATAGATCAGCGATAGGCCCTCGATAGCGAAAGCGCTTCCCGCTGCCTATTCCGCCGGCCCCCTTGGGGGCTAACAGGCTGCGAGGCGAAGGATCCCCTGCCACCTGCAACAGTTCCAGCGCGAGGGTTCCGAATGTTATAGCTCTAGATTTTCCGGTTCCAATAATTGGAAACGGTTGAAGAGCACGCGAGGACCCCAGCCCGAACAGCGCCCCAATGCCACGTCGGAATCTCGTTGCCTGAATATCTCGGGGGCCCTGGGAGACGCAAATGGATTGCCCCCCGCAAACATGCGCCGACCCTCTCGGCGTATGTGAGAGGCCGAGCGAGACCCTTGCAAAGTCAGGCATGTCGAAAAATTACCAGCCAAGCCCGAGCTCCGAAGGGAGACCGCCACAAGTCACCAGCCCGAAAGAAGCGCTGCAATGTCGCCAGCCCGAGGGGAGCAGCCGCAAGTCGTAATCAAGTCCAAAGGAATCCCCTTCCTTTTGATCTCCTCCCGCCAGGGGGGGGGATTCGAGGGGCACCCCAGGGGGGGTGGCTGGGGGGGTCCTCCTTCCACCGCCCCCGCCTGTTCATGATCATCTTCAGCCTCGTTCCCATCCTGACTGGCACACGGTCCCACCAAGCCAGCACGAGGATCCCGCCAAGGGGCAAAAAGCCGGAGAGGAAAACATGTGGAAAAAAAGAAGCGGCTCACTTCTTCTTCTGGGCGTCAGCGTCGGTATTCTTGTGGGCCGTGTGGTCCGTCGGCTTCTTGTACATCCGGAGATCCATGACCCTGGGCGCAGCGAGCAGCACTCGGCACCGGTCCTCCTGCAGCGCCCTCTCCTGTCGTGCCTCCCCCTGCTCCCGACGGGGCGACAGGGGGGGGGGGGCAAAGGCAAGCCGGAGAGGAGTCTTCCCCCCTGACCCCAGACCCCCGACGTCATGCCTCTCTCACGCCGAGGACCCCCCCAAAGATCTGGACCCCCTCGCCCGGGCCCGTCCTTCGTCCCGACCCGGTCTGTCGACGGGGCCGGGGCCTGGTGAAGCAGGAAGCGGGGAGCAGGAAGCGCTGCGGGGGGACGGCGCCCCGCGCCCGCTGAACCTCGTTCTATATATATATATATATAGGATATTCATGTGTACATATATATATATATATATATATATGTGTGTGTGGCTTGTTATGCTATTCCTATGCTTTACATATTTTCTCCCCCGGGGGGGAAACAAACTAAGAACAACAAAAAAGACAAAATTGAATACATATATATATATACATTATAAGCAAAAAAACAAAACAATAAAAAAAACAAAAAAAAAAAAAAAAAAAAAAAAAAAAAAAAAAAAAAAAAAAAAAAAAAAAAAAAAAAAAAAAAAAAAAAAAAAAAAAAAAAAAAAAAACGCTCGCGGGGGCGCCTGGTCAGACAGACACCGTCCGGGCGCGCGGGGCCAGGGCCCCCCTCGCGCGAGGGCGGCCGAGCTCTGCCGCGGGGGGGCCTCTCCGCCCGCGGCGCCTCTTGCGGCGCGGCGCGAAGGGGGGGCCTGGCCCTCCGGCCGCCCCGGGCCCCCCTCCAGGCCAGTGAGCGTTCTCTCATATTCGGCGCGGGGGTAGAACCAAGTTGCGTCCCCAATCCGTAGGCGTGTGAGGACACCACGCAGCTCGAAGAGCTGCGGCGACCGTTGTTCAGGAGCGGTCCCTCCCGGCCCCACACGTAACGTCAGGGCATAGCATCACATGCAAATGCGTCATATGGTGTACCCGGCCCGTCTCTTATGTTCGGCGTTTCGGCATCGGGCGGACGGGGAGGGTGGAGTGTTAGGAGACAACTACTGGAAGGTTTTCGTCGGAAGGATGAAAGAGGATTGAGCCCCATGGGGGGGCTGTTACGCCAGAGTGAGCCTCGGATCAAGCCCGATTCAGCGGGATTGAGCGGGATGAAGCCGGATTAAGCGGGATTAAGCAGGATTTCGGACCAGGGCAAAATCAGAATTTGACCTCCCAGGAGTTGCATCCGAAGCTTCTGAGGTGGAGTGTGCGCAGACCCCAATCTGGGAGACGCATTCGCCCGGGAGCCTTTCCGAAGACATAGATCATCGGCGCACCTGAATAGTACAAGTATCGCTCTCCCCTGGGCTACTCGCCCCTATCGTCGCCTCCGAGGGTGCTCCTCGGCACGGGCTCCCGCTGCAGCCGCTCGGAGGCCGTGCGGAGACGTCTCCCGGCTCGGCCGTGGGCCCCCCTGCCCCGGCGCGCGGGGAGCGCGCCAGAGGGGGGGTCCGGCGCCGATGCGGGCAAATCTGCGCGGACCTCCGAGCTGTTGTTGGTTGTCGTTGGTTGGTTGTTGGCTGTTGGTTGTTGGTTGTTGGTTGCTGGTTGTTGGTTGTTGCTTGTTGGTTGTTGGTTGTTGGCTGTTGGTTGTTGGCTGTTGGTTGTTGGTTGTTGGTTGCTGGTTGTTGGTTGGTTGTTGTTGGTTGTTGGTTGTTGTTGGTTGTTGTTGGTTGTTGGTTGTTGGTTGTTGGTTGTAGGTTGTTGTTGTTGTTGGCGTTGTTGTTGGTGTTGTTGGTTGCGTTGTTGTTGGTTGTGTTGTTATAGTTTCTTCTTGGCGGCGAGCGAGGGGGGGAAGTGAGAAGGGGCGGGCCTTCTCAGAGGGCTCGGAGGTCCCTCGGGCTTCTGAGAAGAGATCTGAGCCTTCGCCGAAGACACAGGAAACTTCTCGGAAGGCCCGAGGGCTTCTGAGAAGTCCCGCCGCCTTCTGAGAAGGCCTTCTCCTGCTCACTTCCCCCCCTCGCTCGCCGCCGATCTTCGGCTCGCCTAGGAGTTGGGGCAGCTTCACGGAGCCCTGGTCCGCCGCCGAGAAGCAGAGACAGAAAAGGTTATGGTTGAACACTGGACGCCCCTGCTCTGGCGGACCTCCGAGTTGTTGTGGTTACGTCCTCGTGTGTTCCCCTGCACGTGGAACCACGCTGCGCGGGAGTCCCATGGAGGGGGGGGGGTGGGGGCAGCCGACAGAGGGGAAGAAAACGGGCGCGGCCAAAGAGGGCACGACCGCACGGGGGCGGCGGGAAGTGTGGACGCGCGTGGGCGCACAAACCTGGCCAAGGACGGACCACACCCGCCCTCCTCCTCATCCTCCTCCTCCTCCTCCTCCTCCTCCTCCTGCCTCAGTTCAAGCGGCCCTCATCGACCTTCGGAACGACCAGATAAACCTCGCCGTCGCGAAAGATCTGCTCGATAACTTGTATGCCGATGCCGATAAAGCAATCCACCGAGAAATCCAGAGAGACAAAGCCAGCAACGAGACCAACTGGAAAGAATGGTTTTAAACTAGTATGCAACGAGTTGGCTGGGGGCACGAATGGTCCAAATATGTTTCGTCGTGGAAGCCGCAATACGCTTGCAGGACAGGAGAAGACAAAGGGTCTGGACGGCCCTTCGATATCCTGCAAGCCGGAGCTGAGCGACTATTTGGAACCTGGGACATCTCCCCGCCAGAACACCGAGCCCGAGCACGCCGACCCACTGCCGAAGCGTTCGCCGAGCTGGAGCCCATCACAGCCGCGAAGAGCTTGAAAGCAATTGCGTAAACGCTTCAGCCACGACACGGCCTCCACGCACGACGGCTTCCATCCTGAGGAGGAGGAGGAGGAGGAGGAGGAGGAGGAGAAAGAGGAGGAGGAGGAGGAGGAGAAGGCGGAGGAGGAGGAGGAGGAGGGGGAGGAGGAGGAGGAGGAGGAGGGGAGGAGGAGGAGGAGGAGGAGGAGGAGGAGGAGGAGGAGGAGGAGGAGAAGGATGGGCACTCTGCGCTGCCAGAGCCGAAGGAGCGCTCGAGCTCACCGCCCGCCTCCTCCACGGCCGTGCGAGGCCGTGGGCCTCTCTCTTCCCGGCGCCGTTCGCGCGCGCGGCACGGCCACCGCCCGGGGCCCCGAGGCACTAAGAGCAGCAGGAGGGCTCCCTCCTCCCTCTACCCCCTTGTGCGCACCGCCAAGAAGGGGTCCAGAACTCTGGGGGCCGACGTCATGAAAAAACTATAACGTCGGGGGTCTGGGGACGGAGGTCAATGCAAACGGTCGCTTGTCGCTAAATGTGCCCCTGGCCCAAGGTGCCCCCAGCTTTTCGCTGAAGTTTTCAAGTTTGGAGCCCTGGGGGCCCTCTGGGCCTCGTGAGGGGTGCTCCCTGAGGCCTTGGGGACTCCTCTTTAAATCCTGGGGGCACCTTGGGCCAGGGGCACTTCTGGCACCGAAAACCCCAGCTGCCGAGGCATTGGGCTCATGACCTCTACAGTCGGGGCGTTGACCTACGGAACCCCAAGTAAGGAACAAAGCCCCTGGTCTACATGAGTTAAGACTCGATGTCCAATCGAAAACCGGAAGACAGCCTGAGGCAAGCTGTAAAACAACTAAGTAACACGGAGCCCCTCCCAAGCGAACATGGTTCCTTCTGCAGCGCCCCGACCGTATTTGGAGACTCTGGGCCCGCCTGAGACAGCCAGAAGCCAAAAGGCGGGAACTCGAAAATCGTCGACCCTGCCTCGCCCACCAATCGATGGTCGTGGAACCCTGGAGACGGTGTACTTCCAAGCGTTTCAGGCCGAGTCGGCCCACTGCGAGGGGATCCAGGGATGTACTGCGGTCATCCTCTGGGACCCACCCAACGACGATGAGCATGTAGATAGAGATAAGTAATACTCCCGAGCTGTCTCGACGGGGTACACTCAGGCGATCGCCGTGCTATTATCTGACTAGTACGATGGCCCAAAGCTTGCGGCGAGCCTAGGCCAAGCACTTCTTGTGGGCAGCCCGCAGCATGGCAGACCAGCGGGCTGCAAGTTCGCCGGCTATGTCGCCCAGATGTTTAGCATTGCCCCGCTCGGTGTCTGGGTCCAGGACAATCCGAAAATATACCTCCACATGTTCATAGATGCCCTTCTCCTCCAGGCCCAAGATGAAAACCCCAATAACCTAGTTAAAAACCACTCCGTCGCCGCCTCCTGCCTGAAAGACACGACCAAATAACCTGGGACGCCATATCGATCAGCAGAAGTCCGCCGTCCTGGCTTCATCGATCGTGGCTCGAGATCTCCTCGTAAGATCCTTGGGAGCCCTGGCTGGACCCCAGACCGAGCGAAGAACGGACGCAGCAGCCAACTTAGGCATCGATTTAACGGCAGGAGGCCGAGTACGGCCCCGACAGCGGCGCGCAGTTCTTCGTCAGCGCTTCGCCAAGCTTCACATGAGGCGACGCCGCCCGCAAGCGATCAAGCGGGCGGGCGCCGACATGCGCAAGCTGTACCGCACAGGCCTGGACCAGGCCAACCATTACGGAACCGAGGTGGTAGGCCTAACCAACACCAAGCTTATAATGAGCCAGAACATATATCTCAGTACCGTGGACCCCAGAAGCCACACCAGATCCCGAGCGCTCAGCTCATGCCTCCTTGGGGACCCTTCGTGGAAGGCTGCCTTGGGACCTGTCATATACTGCGGCCTTGCGGTTTGGCGCCCATCTATTCAGCCTGGATTCCTCGGGATGACGCAAGCCGAATCTCAAGAAAGGTTAACAACATCCTGGCCGACCCTCCCACGAAGTGGACATCTGCCCGAGGACCCACAGGAGCCACCTCGGCGGTGGACAAACCTCCCTTTAGTAGACCTCACCTTAGTGAAAACGGCCTGGGACCGAAACCGACGGACCTGGACCCACAAAATGACGGCCGCGACGGCCTCTCGCGAACCGAAAACGGCCAATTCCTTAATCGACGTGTCAGGGTAGGAGGTCTGTCCACCCCCGACCACCATACTGAGCCTTACGAGAACATCCTTGACCCTCAGGAATCCCTTTGAGCCCGTGACCTCGGAGGGCCTGCAGCTTACAGTAATACCCCCAGCCTTGTCACTGCACCGGCCCTGCAGACGTGCTGCAGCGGACTTCTGCGTGGATGTCTGCGCGGATGTTTGCCCGAAGCGGCGAGCGAAAAACGATGTGGATTTCGCGTGGGTCCTTTTTGGTCTTCGTGCTGGGCCAAACAAAAACCGCACGAACTTCACCCCGAAATATCCGGAGCGAAATTCTCCAGGACACCACAGGCCCACCCTATCGTTTTCCGAACGAAATCCGCTCTGCGACGTTGGCGCCATGATACAGCAGTACCCCCAGCCTTGCTGACGTACCGCCGCGAGGAGGCCGGGACGGCGAGCCTAGAGGTGCGCGCGGCTGCCAAAATGGGGCCCGGCCAAGGGGAGGCTAAGCAAGCCCTTGCGGACCCCCTCGGGGAGACGTAAGACTGGGGTACGGGGGACTCGGGTTGGCCTGACGGGGGCCATCATAGAAATGACGAGGCCCAATCTGAAACTTGACGCGGGCTCCCGCTGCAGGCATCCCACGAGAAAGGAACCGTCAAAATCCAGGACGCGCTCGTCAAAAACAAGTCGGCAAACCCGAGTTCCGGCTTACTCGAGTCTTGCGTTTCCCCGACCCTCGCTCAGTGCCAGAAAAGCAGCTTGACGTCCTACCTGACTCAGTGTCTGCGGGCTACGACTAGGCGTGCCAAAGCGGGGCTACGAGATTGACACCACCTGCACGTGCGGGTACGAGACAGATGGCATGAAGTACGGGTTCGACTGCCCCCTGATCTCCAACCTCAAAAGTGAGAGCCCACCCCCCAAGGTGTTGAGCATTTGGGAGGGTACTCCCTAGCCCACGGCTTCCAATTGCAGCCCCAGGCCTGTACAGACAGACCCGAAAATGTCGGTTTCTGCTGAAGGTTTTGGTCCCGAAACGGTGGTCCTCTGGCTGGAGAAGGTTTCGTAGACGGACCGTGTTTCAAACATGGACTGTAGATTCTGGAATCAGACTAGATGGTCAACTGCCGTTCTGGACGAACACGGTGAGTGCTCAGCCCATCTCACTGGCCAAACGCCGCCAACGTCGCGTGCCGTCGAGCACGTCGCTATGGCGATCCGGCACATGTGTCCCCTCCCCACTACCCTCCACTCTGACCACTATGGGGCATAAAAAATATGGCCGGGAGGATTTGTGTAAAGAGGGTGTACGCTGGGCTGGAGCTGCTAGCTAAGAGTCAACATGGTAAGGGGACCCTTCCTAGGATTTGCAAAGTAAAAGCCCATCAGCAGTTAGAAGCCCTAGTTGAGGGCTCCAGGGAAAAGACACCTGGCCAAAGGGAAAAAACACGCACACGCACACACAAAAACACACACACACACACACACACACACACACACACACAAAACACAACACACACACAGTCTGTGGGGAAAAAACACACAGATTGTGAGAAAAAACACACACAGACAGTCTGTGTGCTTTGGTGTGTTTTTTCCCACAGAGTCTGTGTGAGTTTTTTGTGTTCTTTCCCACAGAGACTGCTGGCAGACTGACCCAGAGCTGCCGCTGCCACAGCAGGCGGCCCGGCCGAGGCCGAGGCCCGGGCCTCCTCGGCCGATCGGAGCTTCCCGGTTCGGTTTCTCGCGCTCCCGGCGCGGGCCCTCCGACTTGGCCCGCGCTCGCCCCGGGCCCCCCGAGCGGGAGCCTGGGCTGTGCTTACCGGGAGAATCCTCCCCCCGACCCACTCGTCCCCCCTCTTCAGGCTGCTCATCGTCCTCCCTCTCCTCCTCCCACTCCTCGTTTCCCTCCCTCCATCCTCCTCCTCCTGCTACTCCTCCTCGTCATCAGCATCATCAGCATCATCATCATCATCATCACCACCACCACCATCATCATCAGCATCAGCATCATCAGCACCATCATCATCATCATCATCAGCATCATCAGCAGCATCATCATCAGCATCAGCATCAGCATCAGCATCAGCATCAGCATCAGCATCAGCATCAACAGCAGCATCATCATCATCATCATCATCATCATCATCATCATCAGCAGCAGTAGCAGCAGCATCATCGTCATTCTGGACGGGTCGTGTGCGTGGGGGCAGGGTGGGTGGCACGTCTGGGCAGGTGGGGGGGGTGCAGAAGGGACTGGCCCGTCCTGGGCCGCCTCTCTGCACTGGGGAGGCGGTGGGGGGAAGGCCTCCCCAGGCCCCCCGGGTCAGGCTCTCAGGAAACCACATGCGAACCTTACCCCTGCAGATTAGACTTCGGAGGAACGGGCCAGGGCTCAGGATGGAAAGGATGTCTGCAGCCAGTTGAGCCCCAGCCAGGGCGTCCAATGCCCCAGCGCCGACTGGACCCGCAGGCGTGGGGTTCGCAAGTGGTCACAAAATTCTACTGCAAGCTTTCAGCGGGTCGCGCTTCTTCTGGCAACCCCTGCCGGCCTGAAGTACTCGATGGTCTTGACGAGGCCCTCACGCCGGCTTGGCCCACCCCATCCGCTCCACCCATTCCCCTCTCCTCCCTCCTCCACCCAACCCATTCCCCCCCCTCCCCTCTGCCCGTAGCCTGACGCTCCTCCCTCGACCCCAAGGGAGGGGGAGGAAGGTAAAAAGATGAGGGGGAGAAAGAGGAGAAAAAAAAGAGGAGCAGGAGGAAAGAGAGGGAGGAAGGAGGGAGGGAGGGAGGGAGGGAGGGAGGGAGGGAGGAGGAGGAGGAGGAGGAGGAGGAGGAGGAGGACAAGAAGGCGGAGGAGAAGGAAGAGGAGGAAGAAAGAGAAGAGCAAGAGGCGGAGGAGGAGAAGGAGGAGGAGGAGGAAGAGGAGGGAGGAGGCGAAGGTCTCGAACGACCCCCTGCGATTGCATCGGAATGACCCCCTCCAGAATTAGCTGATCGCGATGCTCACCGTACGGCGCAGAACGACGACACGCAGCCAAACAACCGTCACCTCCACCTGGTCGGTCCGCTTCGCGTTTTCACGATACGAGAGAGCCCGATGCACGAATGTGTTCGCGCCGCCGAAAATGCGAAGGTAGGAGGGAAGAGGAGGAATAATGGCGGGGAGGAGGAGGAGGAGGAGGATGGAGGAGGCTGGTCTAGCCCTCCTCCCCACCCCTGGCGTCCACTCCCATGGCCTGGCCCCGCCCCATATCTCTCCGACTTCAAACATCAGACCTCCTCCCCCCATCCCTCATACATAGGAGGAGCTCGACCACAAGAAAACGTCAACAACAAAACACAAACCCTGAGACCCCGAGACGTCCACTGACTTGTGGTGTGGGAACGTCACGTTTTCCATCGCAAAGTCATCGAACCAAGCAACCCAGGGCACCCTGGAGGCAAGCAGGGTGTTTCTTGGCATGGGTTTCTACTGTAGGGAGTTCGTTTTGCTAACACCCCCTCCCCCTTTGGGGAGGGGGTCCCTCCTCCCCCATACCCCCTCCCCGTGGGTCTGCCCCGCGCGGGGTGTCAGAGGGTCCTTTTTGGCCACAGATGGCCCGAAAAGGGCGCGCCAAAGAGCCCAAGGTGGCCTCCAAGATCGCTCAAGATACCCCCAGATGGTTCAATATCGCTTCCCACATGCCGCCAAGAACCCTTAAGACCGCCCCATGACGGCCCCACGAGAGGACGGATGCAAGGGGGATGGAGAAGGATGGAGCACGAGACACATTAGCAGGAGGGGGGCTGGGAGCGGAAAACACGTAGCAGAGCCAGGCTTGAGTCTGACGGCTGCCCCCGGTCTTCGGATTTATCAAAGCGACTATCGCGAATATCTGCGAAGGGTGGGCTGGCAGGAAAGCGCGAAGATTGGAAACGATGAGGGTGGACGGACCGGAAAAAGATGACTGAGGAATCCTGAGGGATCCCGCAGAATCCTGGCGAACGCTGTGGAATCCTCCGGAATCGTGCAAAAACGTTCACATAAACACACACAAAACAACAAACAAAAAAAAAAAAAAAAAAAAAAAAAAAACGGGGACCCTAGGGTATCCTAGGAAATCGTGAAGCATCCCCCAGGATCCTCAGGAATCCTGCAGACCCCAGTCGGATCCTGAAGAATCCCGAAGAATCCCCAAGTATCCGAAGGGTTCCCGAAGAATCCTCATGGTTCCTGAATGAAGTGTCTTGAGGCTCCTGAGGAGGCCTCATGAGTACCTGAGGAGCCCTGAGGAGCCCTGAAAAAAGCTTGAGAATCTTGCAGAATACTGGTCCGCCCTAATGAGTCTTCCAGAACACGGTAAAATCCTGGGGGATCCTGGGGAATCCTAAGGAGCCCCGAGGAAGCCCAGGAAACCCTTCAGAATCTTACTTAAACCTGAAGGGTCCTGAAGGAGCATGAAGAACCAGGGTCCCTCAGGTTCCCTCAAGATCGCCAGGCTGGGGGTCCTGAGGCATCCGAATGAATCCTGAGGAATCGAGAGGAACCCTGAGGCAGCCTGAGAAACCCGAAGGAATATTGAGGAACCCTTAAAATGAATTCCGACGAACCCTGAAGAATCCTGCGGGATGCAGAAGCAGCCAGAGGCACCCTGAGGTATCATGAGGACGCCATAAAGAACTTGACGAATCCTAAAGAACCCTGAGGACGCGTAAAAAATCAATAGCATGGAATCCTGAAGAACCCTGAAGAAAAGGAACCCTGAGGAACCATTCGGAATTCTG
>CAUYUJ010019063.1:152745-162745 GCA_963575745.1 Prorocentrum cordatum
ACTACTACTACTACTACTACTACTACTACTACTACTACGACTACTACTACTACTACTACTACTACTACTACTACTTAAACTACTACTACTACTACTACTACTACTACTACTACTACTACTACTACTACTACTACTACTACTACTACTACTACTACTACTACTTACTACTGCTATTACTACTACTGCGGTTACTACGACTTCTCCAACTCATATTCCTACTACTCCTGCTACAGCAACTACTACTACTACTAATACTACTACTACGTTCCTACTACTACAACTACTTACTACAACTACTATTACCACTACTATGTACAAAATATTAGTATATTACTACTACTACTACTACTACTACTACTACTACTACTACTACTACTACTACTACGACTACTACTACTACTACTACTACTACTACTACTACTACTACCTACGACTACTAACACCACTACCACTACTACTACTACTACTACTACTACTACTACTACTACTACTACTACGACTACTACTACTACTACTACTACTACTACTACGACTACTACTACTACTACTACTACTACTACTACTACTACTACTCCTACTACTACGGCAGCTTATACTACTTCTGTCATACTCCTCCGCAGCCTGTGTCCGACTGCCTCTGGCCCCGCCTCCTCCTTCATGTGTCCTGGACCTCCCCCTGCCCCTCCACCTCGGCCTCCATCCACTGATGTCGATGCCGTACTCGCTGAACGGACCGGAGACCCAAACTCCCCACGAAGATTGAAAGACGAAAGCCTCTCTTCAGCCAGGGGTTACGTAGCAGCTACAGACTCCCAGCCGTGGTCAGGCTGCGAGCTTCGTTGTTGTTGTCCTGTCCTAGTCTGTGCTACACCTTCCGCTCGCACTTTGACGTGCGCTGCGGCCAGCGTGCTCTTCTGGCTGCCTTAGCACACGTAGCTGAATATTCCATGAAATTGCGCGTGTTGTGCACCCTCTGCTGACAGGCCATCCGCTTCATCAGCCAATCAATCCAAAGACAACTTCTTCCCGCCTCCTGTCACCCCCCCTCCCTTCCCTTGCCTGCTCCCACCCACCTCCCTCACCCCTCTCCGTACTCCAACTGTGTCATCCCATCCCTCCCTCTTCCCCCCATCCCTTGTCTCTCTCTGTCCCTCCACACTCCTTTCTATTCCCGTCTCCATCCTCCCCTTGCTCCCCGCTCCCCCTCCTCACTCATCCCATCCGCCCCCCAGCAGTCGCCCACAGGGTTCAGCCTCTCGCAGCTGCGTCGACGGCTCCCAATTCATGATGGTCCTCGCACGCGTAATGTCTGGCCGGCGCTGCTTCGGGTCGTCCCCGGGCAGGGGCATGTTGACGATCTGGGAGGACGGATGGAGAAATGGCCAGCCGACACCCGGCATCGCGTCGTCATGTGCAACATGCGCGAGAGCAGTTCCCCTCGGCTCTCTCACTTACGAACCAGCGAGACTCTGCCCTCATCGAGACTATGTCCATGCGCGCGTCGGGCGCACTCAGGCTCTCGCCCCTCCAATTGCGACCACATCGTCGACAACACGTGTGAAGTTTCGACTCAAATGCTGATAGCAACCTCATGGTTCGGATAGTCGGTCGTGGTGCCGAACAACAAGCCTGCGGGTCACACCCATGTTTAATCGAGCCATGTAGCGAGGACAGCACACATCGTCGGCAAGACGTGGTTAGGCAAATCTACCGCTCCGCTCACTCCTCCTCCTCCTCCCCTAATTCGCTCCTTCTTCTCCTCCTCCAATTCGTTCGTCCTCCTCCTCCTCCTCAAATTCGCTCCTCCTCCTCCTCCTGACCTGTCCAATTGTCCTAGCCCGTTGAATTGTTTCTGACCCGCTTCGTTGTCAGAGCCCTTTCTTCTGATAACGCCTGATCCTTCCCCTCTTTCAGGTCGTGCTCTTCCTCTGTCTCCTCGCTCTCCTCTCCTCATCCTTATCCTCCTCATCATCTTCCTGCACCCTCCCTCGACTCCCCTGCCCAACCTCATCACCGCCATCGTCCTCACAGCCCTCCTTCTCGTCGCCTGCCTCGCCATCCCTGCAGCACTCCTGCTCAATCCCATGGCCACGCCGCTTTCTCCATTCCTCCGCCGCGGCGACGGGACGCCGCCAAAAGCCCCGAACGAGGACGAACGAGGGCCGCCGCTGTCTCGACCGGCCATCCACCCGCGCCTTGGTTTGTTCCCGACGCCGGCCCCCAGACGTCTCGAGCCCCCTCCCCGGGATCGGTTCTTCATCCCGAGCCGTTCTTGCCGGTCCCGGGGCACGGCGAGGGCCCCCCCAAGGCCGAGAACGGCGAGAAACCTCCGCCCCGATGTTTGGTGCGCTTTTTTTGGTTCGGCGTCTCGACACTGGGCGGAAGCAAGGGCTCCCAGCTTCGCGCTTCGCGCGGCGCGAGGCGCGAAAGGCGAATAGCTTCGCGCTCTCGCGCCGCCTCCCGGGGGAGAAGAGGAGGAAGAGGAGGAATCGGAGCCGAAGCGCGAAGCGCGAAGCGCGAATAACTTCGCGCCCTCCTCGAGGGCGCCCTTGCGGAAGTGGGGGGGGGGGGGGGGGGGGGGGGGTCCGGCTCCGCGCCTCTGCTCCGTGCCACTGCTTGCGGCAGGGCGGCCGACGGGGGAGGGACCCCCGCCCGCTCGGAACAGGCGCCAAAAAACAGCCAAGATCTACTCGGGGGAGGGGGGGAGGAGGAGGAGGAGGAGGAGGAGGAGGCGGGGAGGAGGGAGGAGGAGGAGAGGAGGAGGAGGAGGACGAGGAGGAGGAGGAGGAGGAGGAGGAGGAGGAGGAGGAGGAGGAGGAGAGGAGGAGGGAGGGCGGAGGAGGGGGAGGGGGGGAAGACAAGCTAGGTGCGCTCGCGTCATATCTGACGTCCTACCCCTCCCTCCCATCCCTTACCATGGCGCTGATTTTCTCTATCCGCGGACGCGTGTCGTAGCGGACCTGTGGCTCCGCGCGCGCGTGCGTAGTGGGTGGTGGTGCGCGTGCGTGCGTGCGTGCGTGTGTGCGTGGTGGTGGTGGTGGTGGTGGTGGTGGTGGTGGTGGTGGTGGTGGTGGTGGTGGTGCTGGTGGTGGTGGTGGTTGGTGTGGTGGTGGTGGTAGTGGTGGTGGTGGTGGTGGTGGTGTGGTGGTGGTGGTGGTGGTGGTGGTGGTGGTGGTGGTGGTGGTGGTGGTGGTGGTGGTGGTGGGTGGTGGTGGTGGTGGTGGTGGTGGTGGTGGTGGTGGTGGTGGTGGCGGTGCGGCGCGGTGGTGGCGGGCGGATGGGCGCGCGAGAAAGAGGCCCGCGCTGGGGCGAGAACGCCATCCTGAACGACGGAGGCCAAACACCGATCCGAAAATGAGGCCCACGCTGCAGCGGGAGCACGATTCGGAACGATTCGGGAGCAGAAATGAGGCCGGCGCCTCAACGAGAGCAGCATTTTGGGAAAAAATGACGCCGGCGCCTCAGCGAGAGTCGTTTCCCGGGATTTCCCGGGCATCCTGTGTAAAAAAAACAATACGCGGAGGGTGCGCGGCCATCACCCGGACGCCATCAGGGGAAGAGGGAGAGTATTTTCATATTGAGTAATTGTGGAGGAGGAGGAGGAGGAGGGGGGGAGGAGGAGGGGGAGGGAGGAGGAGGAGGAGGAGGAGGAGGAGGAGGAGGAGGAGGAGGGGGGGGGGGAGGGGGAGGACGAGTAAAAAAACGACCACATGTTTTCGATAGGCCGGCGGTCTGTCTCGACGGGCCCTCCTCCGCGCAGCCCCCATGGGCGGCTTTCTCCCCCCCAGATCTCTCTCGATTGGCAGAGCCCTCTGATACGTTCCTAAAGGGGCGCCAGCGACGGGGACTTCTGAGACCGCAGCGTTGCATCTCGGACTTAGGCAAGTGCGAGTGATAGCGTCACGCGGCGACCTCGTGGGCGAAGCCGAGCGGACTTGAGAAATCGGCATCGTCCGTCTAAAAAAGTCCCTTTTCCCTGGCGTCCCTTCTGGAACCACATTACCCTCGCACTTGGCACCGCCCCGAGAGCCGGCCCAGGCCTTAGGTCGGGCATGTCCCCTTACAGGCGGATTTGGGACGAAAAACAAAGGATACTCGACAAATACTCCAAAAGTGGAGAAACAAAAAAAAAGTCGTCCACAGGCTATGGTTTGACTATTTTGAGTATTCCTCCTGTAGAGGGGCACGCCCGAGTTGACCCAAGCCTTGCTCTTGCTGCCCGTGAGCTCGATGACCAGCTCGGCCAGCTGCTTCACGGTGAACTCGTTGGGGTTGCCCAGGTTCATGGGCCCGACCGTCGTCTCCTGCCGCTCTCTTCTCGGATTCCTCATTCCTCCTCCCTTTAATCGTCCTCCTCCTCCTCCCACTGCTCCTCCTTCTCCCTCGCATCCTTTTTCTTCCTCTCCCAAGTGTTCTCCCAGGGGGGTCAGAAGCTGCCGGGGGAATGCTTAGTCCAATAGCTTGACCAGACTTCGGCCCAACGTTTGGCCACACGGGCGTTTCCAAAAGGCAGCAAGCGGCGGTGACTCGCCGTAGGCGTCTTCGATACGCCGCCCCGTTGATTTATCAGAGGGTTGCCTGGCGTGCCAAACTCGAAGGTTACCAATGGCGTCTCGGCCGATCCCGCCAGCCCCGCGCGGGAAAGGCAGGAGGCAAGACCCTGTGATGGCTCCAAGACGGCCAAGATGGCCCAAGATGGCCTCCAAGACTGTCAAAAGAAACCTCCAAGACGGCCAAGATGGCCCCAAGACGGCCCAAGATGTCCTCCAGACGGCCCAAGGGGCCCCCGAAACGCCCCAAAAGGGCTCCAAGATGAATCCGGCCAGCCCTCTGGGCGTGAGTGGTCCAACGAGCTCGTTCTGCTAACCCCCTTTTTCCTTTTTTGGGAAGGGTTCCCCCTCCCCCCCCCTCCCTCCTCCTGGGTCTGGAGTCCCTCGCCCCGCGAGGTGTTAGAGGTCCTTGTTGGCCCAGGTGTCTCCAGGATGGCCCCAGAGAGGCTATGATGACCTCCAATATCGCTCAAGATATCCCAAGATTGTTCAAGGTAGCCTGCAAATGTGCCTCCAACAGCCCTCACAATCGCCCCAGGACGGCACCAAGTGCCGTCCGAGCCTCCCAAGGAGGCCTTCAAGAGGCCGAAATCCTTCAAATCCACTGTGTACTTCGATGTTACTTGCATTCTCGTCTGTTCGCTTCCGATGTGCTGTGGAGGCCTCACGATGGCTCCAAGATGGCCCCAGAAGGCCCCAAGAGGGGGCCCAGGATGGCCCCAAGATGGCCCCAAGACCGCCCAAAGAGCAGCCCAAGAGGACCCCCAGAAGCGATGTTTCGGGACCTTAGCCGCCACGATACGCACCACGCAACCCGTCGCGTGATGGCACGGAGTCCAACACGCAGATTGAAAACGTACGTTTGGCGCGATACCCAAACCGTGGGCCGACACGTTGAGCCAACACGCAGCGTGTTAACACGGACGTTTTGAGCACGGCACGTGTTGCGTCTCAAGACGGGCGCATCAGGGCATAGCAGGTTCGCGTCGTGTCGACCCTGGCGTTGGTTCGTGACACCGCGGGGATCGTGCAAACTTGAACGATCGGCCCTTTCAAAAAGGCAGGATCGTTCAAGGATTGGCCGATTCTGGGCCACAGGCGGCGTTCAACCTTAAACGCCCGCGCTGGGGTCGCCGCCAGTCGACACGACACGAACCTACCGCAGCTAAGTTCGGGCCCCGACAAGTGTGGCGTACTCGAGTACTCCTCTTCTTTGACAGATCGCTTCCAAGATGGCCCCAGGAGGGCCCCAGGAGGGCCCCAGGAGGGCCCCCGAGGCCTCCAAGAGGGCCCCAAGAGAGCCCAAGAGATCAAGAGAGCCCCAAGTGAGCCCCAAGTGAGCCCCAAGTGAGCCCCAAGTGAGCCCCAAGTGAGCGCCAAGAGGGCCACAAGAGATCCCCAAGAGGGCCCAAGAGGCCGCCAAAAGGCCCCAAGAGGGCCCCAAGACGCCTCCAAGACGCTACCAGAGCAAAAGATCTGCGAAGGCCTTGATGGTCGACTCCTGTCGTCGTCGTCGTCGTCGTCGTCGTCGTCGTCGTCGCCGTCGTCGTCGTCGTCGTCGTCGTCGTCGTCGTCGTCGGCGGCGGCCTCGGCGGCGGCGTCGGCATCGGCGTCGGCATCGGCGTCGGCATCGATATCTCGGCACCGGCGGCGGCGTCGGCACCCGCGGCGGCGTCGGCATCGGCGTCGGCATCGGCGTCGGCGGCGGCGTCGGCGTCGGCGTCGGCGTCGGCGTCGGCGTCGCCGTCGACGTCGGCGGCAACGTCGTCATTCCGCGTTTCCCACGGCTGCTTTCATCGAGCGGTTGCCCGTCGTCGCTCCCTGCTTACTGGATGACCAGCGCTCGTCGTCGGCGTTCGCAGGCCCGGAGCAGCGCACGCACGGCTAGCAACGACGGGCAACCACTCTGCCAAGGCGGCCCTGGGCACGCACGACGCAACATGGGCACCGCAGACAATCACAGGCAGCCACTCAACCAGGATGCTAAACATGATTTACACGTTCTCGCCTCGTCGAGCTCTCCAGCCCCAGGATCGCCCCAAGGCGGCTGAAGAGGGCCCCAAGACGGCCCCAACACGGTCCCATAGGCCTCCAAGACGGCCCATAGAGGCCCCCAGGACGGCCTCCGAAGGCCAGGAAGTCCCTCAGCAGTCCAAGATCCCCCCTCTTCTTCCTGTTCCTACTCTTCGTCCTCCTTCTCCTCGCTCTCCTCCTGCGATCTCTTCCTCTCCCGCGTGATCCCCCCAGGGGTTCCACAACGGCTGGGAGAACACATGATCCAAAAGCTTGGCCAGACTTTGACCCAACGCTTGGCCGCATTAGCGTTCTCAAGAGGCAGGTGGCGGCGGCAGGTTCGCCGCACGCGGTCCCGATCAGAAACGAGCACTGGCGCAAAAGCAAACTTCGCTCGCAAGGCTTGAGTGCACCAACCCGCACAGCAGACTCCAAACCGTCCACGTGGCCTGAAGGGCTTTCTTTTTGCCCAGGCACGGCTGCAGCCCACATGCACCGCAAGGCGGGGGGCGAACAACGTAGCCTGAAGGGGGGAGGGGAGGGGGAGGAGGAGGAGGAGGAGGAGGAGGAGGAGGAGGAGGAGGAGGAGGAGGAGGAGGAGGAGCAGGAGGAGGACGAGGAGGACGAGGGAGGAGGAATGCTTGAATTGCAACATGGACGCAGCGAGATCCTGCTCCATCAGCCTGATCAGGCCGTCTACGGTGTCGTCCACGTAGGTGAACGACCGCGTCTGCTGCCCGTCACCATAGAGTGTGATGTCCTCCAGGGCGCCGCTCTCTCCCCCTCCTCCTCCTCTCCTCCTCCTCCCTCCTCTCCTCCCTCCTCCCCTCTCCCTCCTCCCTCCTCCTCCTCCTCCTCCTCTCCTCCTCGGTGGTATGTACGTGACTAGGTTCGTCACGTCATGTCGCGCCTTGGTAGCACTGACGCCCATCTCCGATGCTGAGCCAATCTTCCTTCGCAATCCACTGCCCTTTTTTCAATCAGGGTACACAATCAAACGTGCTGCTGTCACGTCTGTAGCAGTCCCATTTGCGCGCACACCATCAATCACCGCGGTTTGGAACAAGAGAAGGGATCGACGATAGTGTATACCATCCTCGTTGTGCAAGGCCTGCATAATGAAATTGGTGACCACTCGGCCTCAGGGGAAATATCAAACGCACGAACATTGGAAAGACGTTTTGGCAGCACACACCGCGCTCAACACAATCAACACATCGTGAATAACAGCATGGGAGAGCGCAAAGTCTACACGAGTGTCTTTCGGGGCATTCGAAAAATCCAGATTTGCCACGCGAAAACACGCGCACGCACGCACGCAGGCACACACACACACATACACACATGCATATACATGTATATATATATATGTATATATACATATAGATGGATAGATATATAGATCGACAGATCGATAAACAGCGGGCGCGTGTGTATGTGTGTTCAATGTACACTGCGCCCCCTATGCGTTGCAATCGATGTCTGGCGGCGAACCCGGTGGGAAAGTGAGAAGGGGCGAGCCTTCTCAGAAGGCTCGGAAGTCACCCAGCCTCCTAACAAGTGTTCCAAGCTTTCCCAGAAGATACAAAAAAATCTGTCGCAAGGCGAGAGGGTTTCTGAGGAGTGCCGCCGCCTTCTGAAAAGGCCTTCTCCTTCTCACTTCCCCCCTTTGCACGCTGCCGAGATGTGGTGCAATCGATGTTGTCCAGTCTGTGCTGCACTAGTGCAAAATATGCTGCGAAATATATGTGGTGCACAATCAGTGTACAATCGACGCGGTGCCACATACGTGCTGCAGTCCACGAAATGTAGTTCACCCAGCCGGTCTTGAAATTGTCAAACCCACTAGCTCGCGCTGTCATTCCGCCCACCCACCCGCAACTTGGTTTGCAAAACCCATGCGGCGACGACTGCGATGACTGCGTGGCGCTGGCTGGCGCATCGCTGCGACCGCGCTAGCGCGCGCAGGGTGGTGGTGGGTGGAGGTAGGGGACCAAATAATGGCATGAATATTTTCGGAGGTCCGCGCAGATTTCTCGGATCTGCGCTGGGGCCCCCTGGCGGCGCCTCTGGCGCCGCCCCTGGCGCGCTCCACGCGCCAGGGAGGGGGGTCCAGCGCCGATACGACAAATCCGCGCGGAGCTCCGAAAGTTTATGTTCATGTCTTCGCTGATGCCCCGATTCAGGAAGCAAGCGACCGCGGGCAGGCCGTTGCATGGCGCCGCAGGAGTGGACCCGGCAAGCGGGCAGAGGGAGCGGGCGAGGCGCGGGAGCGCATCCTAGAACGACGCGCAAGCCAACGAGCGGACAATGAGGAACGGGCAGACTGATGGCGCGGGAAAAGAACAAGCAAGTGGCTGGATACTCCAGCGACACCAGACCATGCAAAGAATGCGACTGCTGTCATTGATCACACACACACAAACTAACATACATTGGCGTGCTCATGACCGGAACCCCCTGCGCTCGACAACGAAAATGGAAAGCGGGCACGGATCATGAAGCAGGCGGGTGTGCACCTGGAGACATCAACAACACAAGCTCATGATGTCAAGCCAAGATAAATTTACTAAACTCCCCAGCTGATGTCGCCCCAGGTGCCGTCGTACGGGTGCATACCAGGGCCGTACGTGTTGAAAATGCGCGCCACCCTGTTGCAGGGCATTGATATGGGCACCGCTCACCATCAATGGAGGATGCTCCTTCATTCCCGACTGTTTACTCACCAAAATCGCTGGGAGTCGAACTCTGCGCCAACTTCAACCATTTACTGCTCCTGGCTGCTAGTCCACTGTTCAGCGTCAACTGTAGTCGACCGACATGGCAATGGTGCACTCCTATGAGATGGATCGAAGACAGTGAACAGTGGATCCCCGCGGGGTTTCAACAAGTCTTCCCTGTTAGAGTTCGAACTCTGAGTAGGTGCATGAGCTTTGCAGCCCACATCCTGATGTCAACGTTGTGAGACCGCATGTAATCGAAGCAAAGCGTCTCCGAGACACGCTTGCCTGGGCGGAGGGCAGGAGATGCAAGAAGAGGAGCAAGCTCGGCAAGAAGAGAATTCAATCGTGGGATGGGTTCAAGGCATTCTCCCACTCCCTGCGAGACTCTCGGCATGCGTCCCCCCAGCATGCCGCAATAACACGAGAACAGTAACCTAATACGCTTCGTGCTAGCATCGCGCATGGCAAAAAAATCGAGGTAAGCCTTGGCACGACGAGGACAACCAAACAAAAGAGGGCCGTGCTTTGGCAAGCCCGGCAAAATGATCCCGGAACGTCGCCTGGATGTTGCCCATCGGTCGGGGGCGTCCCGGAGGGGTGCGCCCAAGAGGGGGGTCGCAAACCATGGCCCCGAAGCACGTGCGGGGCCCAGGGGATGCCAGGGGACGTACGGAATTCAAAAAACGGGGCATGAGATCCGGAGAGATATCGTGG
>CAUYUJ010019063.1:167745-188381 GCA_963575745.1 Prorocentrum cordatum
ACAAGACGTCACGCCTCGAATTGCGCGCGGAGCCTGCCCGGCGGGAGCGTCGTTGACAGCGGAGTCACGGCAGCAATCGGCCTCCGAGGCCAGCGGGAGAGCGCGGGCGTCGGAGGCCCCCCGTGGGGAGCGCGGGGGCAGGCCTCCGCCGCAGGTTCCCGCGGGGTCCCCCGCGGCTGCAGCGGCGGTCGAGAAATCCAGCCCCGCGCGGGGACGTCGGTCGGAGTCGCCACAGGGAGCCCTGTGGTCCCGAGTGGGGCGAGGGGAAGGAGGAGGGGGAGGAGCAGGAAGCGAAGGCGGAGGAGGAGAGGGAGCTTCGTGCAGGGCCCACTGGTCGCCCTCGTCGTAGCACGACCGGACACCGATGGTGTTCACGTGGCCCCAATAAGACTCCTGCTGTGGGCTCACCTGGCGGTCAGCAGGAGAAGGGTGAGGAACAAGTGGACGAAGAGAGGCAGAAGGGGGGGAACGACGGGAGGAGGGGGAGCAGGGGCGGGCCAGGAGGACGAGGAGGAAGAGGGAGAGCAGCACCAGGAGGCGCAGCGAGCATCAGAGCTACCAACAGCAAGAGCAAAAGACGAAACCACCATCGCGACAGCAGCGAGAGGCACGATCACACGCACGACAGATTGCGACGGCTGACGGGCAGGACGACCACGACAGCAGAGGGCCTCCTGAAAACCGCGCCGGGAGGCACTGCAACACTCCGAGGCCATCAGCGCAGCGACAGGCCCAACACCCGCAGAGGAAAGCCGGGAGCCCTGCTGCAAAGGAGGGGCAGCGGGCGCGCACGAGAACTCGGGGAACAAAGAGTGACATAAACATAAAAACTCGCAGGTCCGCGCGGACCTGCGAGTTTTCATGCTTATGTCATTCTTCGTTCCCTTAAGACTGTGCCCCCAACCTGGTGGCCCTGTTTTCGTCCAAGCCCCACGGCTGGCGAACAGTCGAATGCGATCTCGCTACGGCAAGTTCGTGTCGTGCCGACTTCGGCATGGTTTCTAACACCGCGGGGATCGTTCAACCTTGAATGATCGGCCGGTTCCGAAAAGTCAGATCGTTCAAGATCGACCGATTCTGGGTCGCCGGCGGCGTTCAACGTTGAACAGCGGCGGCGGGGTCGCCGACGGCCGACACGACACGAACCTACCGTAAACAGATTGAAGCAAGATCGCCGCAACCAGGAGGCGGGGAAAATGCGGCTTGCGCTGCCCAAAAACCACTGGTTCCTGGCAGCGCCAGAGCCATCGAGCAAGACAAGGTGGGGAACCTGGCAAACAATTGGCTTCAGGGTGCCCCCCGGGAGCTGTCTTGCAAGTGAAGGATTCGTAGTCCGTGAGTCCACGGATCCTCCTCCTTCTCCTCCTCCTCCTCCTCCTCCTCCATCTCCGCCGCAAGATGGCCTGCAGCAAAAAAAAAAAAAAAAGACTGCGGGCACGGCGACCAGGCACGTGCTTGTGCCGCCCACAGCGGGCAGACGCTTGGCTCACCCCCTGGGCCCAGGAGGGGCCAAAAGACGGCCCAAGATGGCCTCAGGACGGCCCGAGACTACCAAGACGCCCCAAGAGGACCCACGGGAAAGCCCCCCAAAAAATTGCCCGAGACGTGGCTTCTCCAAGCGAGGCGAATATTTGTATGAATGATCCATGTAAAAGAACACATCGACAGATATGCACGATCATCTCCGCCGTGCCTCCCAGGAACGCACGACCATACAGACAGTTGTGCGAATGGCAGCCTCGCTGGGAGCCGCGAGGCATCCTCCGGGCGCGCGTGGCCCCCGACTCCGCTGGACCTCCCAGGAGCCCACGAAAGTGGCGACAGCTGCGCACTTCGCAACTACCCAGGGAGCACCGAGGTCCAGTCTGGGTCCGCGTGGCCCCCGACTCCGCTGGACCTCCCAGGAGCCCACGAAAGTCGCAACGGTTGCGCACTTCGCGACTACCCAGGGAGCACCGAGGTCCAGTCTGGGTCCGCGTGGCCCCCGACTCTGCTGGACCTCCCAGGAGCCCACGAAAGTCGCAAAGGTTGCGCACTTCGCAGCTACCCAGGGAGCAGCGAGGTCCAGCCTGGGTCTACGTGGCCCTCGACTCCGCTGGACCTCCCAGGAGACCACGAAAGCGGCAGCCACCCAGGGAGCAGCGAGGTCGCCGTCTGGGTCCGCGTGGCCCCCGACTCCGCTGGACCTCCCAGGAGCCCACGAAAGTGGCGACAGCTGCGCAGTCCGCAGCCACCCAGGGAGCAGCGCAGGAGGAGGCAGGAGGGGGGAGGCGGGAGAGGAGGAGGCGGAGGAGGAGGAGGAGGACGACGAGGAGGAAGAAGAAGAGAAAAAAAAGGAGGAGGAGGAGGAGGAGCAGGTGGAGACAGTTCTATATTCAAATCCAGAAACTAACATTACATCAGAGAAACCCCTAACAATGGAATTATGATGTGTTTCGCAGGTACCTCGATCGGCATTCCTTCCGCACTAGTCGAGTTCGAATATACGTTGCAGCCCAGTATAGTTATTAGTTGTTCCTCTCTCTCTCTTGCTTTCTGTCTCTCTCTTTCTCGCTCTCTCTCTCTCTCTCTCTCTATGTCCCTCTCTCCCTCTCTCCCTCTCTCTCTCTCTCTCTCTCTCTCTCTCTCTCTATATATATATACATCTATATATATATATATATATATATATATACCTATATTCCTTCTACCGATGAAATTACACGGGAAAACCCCACAGGTCACCGGCACCCCCCCGCACATACCCCCCAAATATGCGCCCCACGCCCTCCCATTGGTGATCCAAGGAGCCCCTCCCGCAGCCTCCTCCTAACCTTTCCTGGGCCTCCACCCTCCCCAAGACGCCGACGATTGCCCCAAGGCGGCCTAAGAAACTGCAAAACCAGCCCTAGAGCCTGCTAGGACGCCTGCCGGGAGGAGCCAAAGTGACTAAAACCAATGGTTTTTTACCTAACAGCTTTTGCTGATAGGTTTCTAGTAGGGTCAAAAGAGAGCACCATGACTCCTCAGGGGGGTCTGGGCGGGTGCCGGGGAGGAGAACTGGGAACAGAACCGGGAACAGAGCCGGGCTCGCTTTTCGCCAACAGTCACACACCTCGTGCTCTTCGACCTCCCAGAACTCCATTCCCGGGCCACATTCTGGATGCCCGGAGCCATCTGTAGGCCACTTCGTGCTCTTCGACTTCCCAGAACCCCATTCCCGGGCCACATTTTGGATACCCGGAGCCAACTGTAGGCCACTTCGTGCTCTTGGACTTCCCAGAACACCATTCCTGGGCCACATTGTGAATGCCCGGAGCCAACTGTAAGCCACTTCGTGCTCTTCCACTTCCCACAGCTCCACTCCCGGGCCACTGTTGCTGCTGCTAGTGTAGCTATTGTTATTGCAACTACTGGCAGTGCCACTGCGACTGCCGCTGATGTTGCCACTGCGACTGCCACTGCGAATCCGAATGCCAGGCTGAGGCTGAGGCAGGCTGAGGCTGAGGCCGAGGCCGACGGCAGACTGAGGCTGAGGCTGAAGGCAGGCTGAGGCAGAGGCAGGCTGAGGCTGAGGCTGAGGCTGATGCTGAGGCAGGCTGAGGCTGAGGCTGAGGCTGATGCAGGCTGAGGCTGAGGCAGGCTGAGGCTGAGGCCGAGGCTGAAGGCAGACTGAGGCTGAGGCTGAAGCAGGCTGAGGCTGAGGCTGAGGCTGAGGCTGAGGCTGAGGCAGGCTGATGCTGAGGCAGGCTGAGGCTGAGGCTGAGGCTGATGCAGGCTGAGGCTGAGGCAGGCTGAGGCTGAGGCCGAGGCTGAAGGCAGACTGAGGCTGAGGCTGAAGCAGGCTGAGGCTGAGGCTGAGGCAGGCTGAGGCTGAGGCTGAGGCAGGCTGATGCTGAGGCAGGCTGAGGCTGAGGCTGAGGCTGATGCAGGCTGAGGCTGAGGCAGGCTGAGGCTGAGGCGAGGCTGAAGGCAGACTGAGGCTGAGGCTGAAGCAGGCAGGCTGAGGCTGAGGCAGAGGAGGCTGAGGCTGAGGCTGAGGCTGAGGCAGGCTGAGGCTGAGGCCGAGGCTGAAGGCAGGCTGAGGCAGGCTGCAGGCTGAGGCTGAGGCTGAGGCTGAGGCTGAGGCAGGCTGATGCTGAGGCAGGCTGAGGCTGAGGCTGAGGCTGATGCAGGCTGAGGCTGAGGCAGGCTGAGGCTGAGGCCGAGGCTGAAGGCAGACTGATGCTGAGGCTGAAGCAGGCTGAGGCTGAGGCTGAGGCAGGCTGAGGCTGAGGCAGGCTGAGGCTGAGGCTGTGACTGCGACTGCCGTTGCCACTGCGACTGTCATCGCGAATTCGACTACGACTGCGAGAACAGCAGAATTCTACAACTGGATCCCCATCCGAATCTTAAGGGGAATGCTTCCAGATATGCTCCTACACATCGCTGTCAGGTTGCTTTGCCGGGATAATCCTAGGTTCCGATCCTTTCTCGACTTTCTGGGCTTCCCAGTTTTCGCACGCCCCGACACGGCCCAAAAGGATTGCAGAACCGCCTCAACGCAGTCCCAGACACGGTCCACGACAGCCAACAAGATGCCCCCCTGATGGACCACGAACTCCCATGGTACCCCTTCCGCAGCCTCCTCCTAGCCTTTCCTGGGCCTCCACCCCCCCCAAGACGCCGACGATGGCTCCAAGGCTGCCCTTGAAGCCGCAAAAACAGCCCTATACCACTCTAGGACGCCAGGACGCCTCCCAGGAGAAGCCAAAGTTGCCAAAACCAATTGTTTTTTTCTCCACCGGTTTTTGTAATTTCTCACCTTTCCGGCCTCAGTTGCCATGCGCTCCGAGACGCCCCAGTAGCCTTGCAAACCCACCCCAACACAGCGCAAGAGATTCCTAGCACGGCCTGGGCGAGCCCCAAGACTTTCCACAACCACCCCATGCTCGCCCCAAGATGGCCCAAGACGTTCCCATGATGGTCCAGAGGGGCGCCAGGATACCCGAAAAAATACCCCAGAGGCTCCAAGCATACCCCGAAACGGCCTCTGCAACCACTCCACCGATCGCGACGAGCCTCCTACGCTTCTGCCTACAAGCTTGCGACACATCCCAGGACGCACGCACCAGCTTCCGACATGCCCCCACGACACTCCGAGACGGCCCCTGAGGCAACTGACGGGTCTCCTGCACCTTCACGCGGCGCCCGAGTCGCCCTCTTCACGTCTCCAAGCCTCCGTAGCGGCACCCAAAGGGCCCACGGAACCAGAATGTCATGCCCACTTCTCCTTAGGTGTGTCCCCCCTTCACTCATCATTCTTCCCCGCTCCACGCTCTCGCCCTTTTGTCCCGCACCTCCTGCCGACCAGTGACCCGCAGGGACCAAGATGCCACTGGCAGGCGCCCTACGCCTACAAGAGGCCCCCAGGACGCCCCGACCACGACCCGAAGCATCCAGGACGCACGCACCAGCTTCCGACATGCCTCCACGACACTCCGAGACGGCCCAAGAGGCAACTGACGGGTCTCCTGCACCCGCACGCGGCGCCCGAGTCGCCCCCTTCGCGTCTTCAAGCCTCCGTAGCGGCACCCAAGAGGGCCAGGGAACCAGCATTTCATGTCCATTTCTCCTTAGGTGTGTCCCCCCTTCACTTCTCATTCTCCCCGCTCCACGCTCTCGCCTTTTCGCCCCGCACCTCCTGTCGACCAGTGACCCAGAGGGGCCAAGATGCCATTGGCAGGCACCGCACGCCTTCAAGAGGCCCCCAGGACGCCCCGACCACGACCCGAAGCATCCATAGACGCACACAGCACGCCAAGGGAACCCGAACTTGATGCCCACTGCACCTTGGGCCGCCACCCCCCTTTTTCACCTCCCCCCCTTGCCCCCATCCCCGCTATTTCATCTGGGCCCCTCGACAACCGCACGACTTTCCCACGCGGTCTTAATCCCCCCCCCCAAGAGGACCCTCGAGGCCACCTGCAGATCTCCATCGAGGCCCCCCCGCCCCCCCCCCCCGCCCCGAACCCGCATCAGGACAACCAGACTCTGGTGCATACAACTCCACGCGGTATCCAGCGCCCGTTGACCGCCGACGTTCGGGCTCGAAGGGCGGAGCTGCTTTCGTCTAGCAGATGATAATTTCACCCCCACGCCCGCTGCTCTGCTCCATGGGGCCCCAACGTACATCATTCACTAGCAGCGCCTGCAAGAAGGAGTTGCCACGCGAGTGCTTCACGCCCACCCAATTGAACAGAGCCATCAAAAATTGCAAAGACTGCGCCAACAGCCACGGCAGGCAGACATCGTTCACATGCTGCGCCTGCTCCACCGCACTGCCACGAGACTCATTCTCAGCCAAGCAACTGCACAAACAAGTCAGAACATGCATAGCATGCGCCAGCAACCACAACAAGCCAGCTGCGACCCTACTCTGTGCTCGCTGTCACGAGAACCTCCCGCCAGAGGACTTCACAGTTCGGAGCCGACGCAGAACCGACCGCATTTGCAAAGCATGCGTTGCGCAGCCGGCCTCCTTCTTTGTCTGCGTACGACGCGGTGAAACATTGCCGACAGGAGATTTCGCTGCCAGCAGGCGCGAGCGCAGTCAGAAAGTATGCCGGTACTGCGGCCAACCAGGGCGCCCACCAGACGCAACTGCTCGCATAGACTTGGGCCCCATGACGCACACGTGCCCCCATTGCTCTGCCAAGTCGTTTCAGTGCGAAGGCGATGGTTTTTGTTGCGGCGGCGGGACGCATTACGTCGACACGTCGCGCTACTACAAGCCCCCCGCAGGCGCCCTCTTGGACCTCTTCCGCACCACGTGGCTGTACAAGGACCAGCAGGGGCGCCCAGTACACGACCCCACTACAAATGGACCTCGCCTGACGGGGCTTTCCGCCATTAGCAGGCGATGCAATAGTTTGTTTTCGTTCGCAGCTCACGAGATTCAGAGCACCACTTCAGAAAAGGAGCTGCAATTCGGAAACGAGCTGCGACTTTCCAACATCAGGATCCATGGCACGATGTACCGGCGGATTTGGAGCTGCGCAGACACCACGCCTGCACGTTACATTGTCGTCGACCCTCGGGGGCGTGGCACGAGCGCTACTGCCCAGAACGTGGACATCCGTTTGGTTCGGCGCCTGGAGAGACTTATCCTTCCACACAATGGCTATGCAAAGAAGCTCCGACGACTGTCCGCTCCCTCAGCTCGCGGCGCCGCTGATGCAGTCGAGCTACAGTGGGCATCAACGAGCCCGCTGCGATTGTGCACGAAACACCGCACGTCGACGTTTCTGCACGTTCGGTTTTGTTCCGCTGGACCTCGTGCCCCACGCCGCAGTATCTCAATCCGTTGAGCGCACTCTACGAGCCGCTGAGTTACCCACTCTGGTTTCCCCACGGCGGCCGCGGGTGGGGCACCGATATCGTGACGGACGCGGGACAGCGCCTCTCGCAGATGTGGAGGAGGGGAAGGACGAGGATGAGGAGGAGGAGGAGGCGGAGGAGGCGAAGGAGGCGGAGGAGGATGAGGAAGAGGAGGATGAGGAGAAGGAAGAGGAGGAGGAGGAGGAGAAGGAGGAAGAGGATGAGGAGAAGGAGGAGGAGGAGGAGAAGGAGGAAGAGGAGGAGGAAGAGGAGGAAGAGCAGGAGCAGGAGGAGGAGGAGGAGGAGGAGGAAGAGGCGGAGAAGGAGGAGGAGGAAGAGGAAGAGGAGGAAGAGGAGTCGGAGGGACATTCCAATGCCGCATTCTCGCAACCAGGACACAGCCACACTACCACAGCCCTGACAACAACCACCTGGGATCTTATTGTCGGCCCGCCCCCGGGTCCGTGCGCACAAGGAGCCACGTGGGCCCCGTCTTGGCCCCGCAATATACGTATACGTGGCACTTCTAGCAGCGTCGCAGCTCAGTGTGGATATTCGATACAACGCCCAAGCGCCTGCCAGGTACAAGAGCCAAGACTAGAAGGCGAAGCGCAGCGAGCCTTAAAATCTTGTGTGCATATCCATATGTATATATATGTGTGTATATGTATATCCCTCTCTCTATGTCTCTCTATCTCTCTCTCTCTCTCCCTCCCGTGGCGCGTGGGTGTCCCGTGATATGCGATATGCTACCGATCGTGATGTCGATTGTGAAATCGCTAGTGATATCGATAGTGGCATTGATTGTGAGATATCGATTGAAAGACATGGATTATATCGAGTGGCATGGATAGTGAGATCGATAGTGCGATCGATCGTGGGACCGATAGTGAGATCGATAGCGAAATCGACAGTGAGATCGATCGTGAGCTCGATAATAAGATCGATTGAAAAATTGATGGTGAGATCGATAATGAGATCGACCAAAAAAACAGGAACCTGGGAACTGGGTCCCAAAAACTTGAACCCTGGGAACCCCGCCGCCCACCAAAATCGATCCGGAACCAGCAACCGGGAACCCGGGGACCCGGAACCGGGAGCCCGGGAACCCACCCGCCCACCGAAATAGGCCCAGCATTTTCGCCAAATCTTCCAACTTCCGCTAGGGCCCCTTCAATGCAAAGACTGATTCGGGAACAAGAGGGTTTGGAAAAAAATGTGATGTTCCGTAAGTGCTTGGTGGAATTTCTGATTCTCGCCTTATCCGTCTGAAGAGCGTCCAAGACGGCCCAAAGGCCCCCAAGACTGGCCCACGAGGGCCCAAAAGGATCTCAAGAGGGTCTCAAGATAGCCTCAAGGACCCGAAGAGGTCCCAAGGCGGCCCAGAGAGGCCCCCCGAACACCGTCTCCGAAGATGCCAGACGGCCGAAGAGCGCCGCAAGACGGGCGCAGAGAGCCCCAGGATGGTCCGAGGAAGCCCCAGGATGAAGGCCGAAGTGGTGCAAAAAGAAGCCCAGGACACCCCCAGGACAGCTCCAGAGAGCCCCTCCCAAGCGTTCCCCCAAGCAGCTTCCCCGACGGGACTGGTGGAGCGCGCTGTCCACCAGCGCGGCCGCGCTGTCGCTGGACACTTCACGACATGGCGTTTCCAAGGGCAAGGGGCAGCGGGGTCTCGACGCAGGCGTCGTGGATGACCCCCGTACATGTTCCATGGCCAGGAGTAATTACCACTAGTGCAAGACCCTGAAGGGAGCTATCGAGTTTGAAACTCGAATGAGGTGTGTGTGTGTGCGTGTGTGAAAACCGTGGGCGAGAGGGGGGGGAGGGGAAGGGGGGGCGAGGGAGAGGGGGAGGGCGACAATGAGGGGGAGGGCGAGGGAGGAGTTCGAGGAGAGCAGGGGAAAAAGAGAGAGGGGGAGGGGAAGGGGGAGGGGGAAGGGCCGGGAAGGGATGGTCAAGGGGAGGAGGAGGGCCGGAGGAGGCTGAGAGACTCGGCGAGCACGCAAGCCTCAGGATCGCCGTAGACCTCGCTGGTGGACGCCTGCAAGATGCGCGCCTTCACGCGCTTGGCCAGCCCCAGCATGTTCATCACGCCGAGCACGGACACCTCTCTGCCAGAAGACGGAACTTTCTGCGCCGCAGCGCGGCGGCGCGGCGGAGACGAGCCTCACGCGCGTCTGGGCGAGACCGGGGCACGGTGTCACAAGGGAGGGGGGGGGTAGCTTCGAGGACCCCCCCCCCTTTAGCCAGGGCCCCCCCAGCTCATAACTGCTTCCCAAAAAAAGGGGGGAGGGGGGGAGCTTCGGAAGCTCCCCCCCCCTTTTCGAAGGAACAGGGGGGCGGGCAGCTGGAAGCTGGATATCCCCCCTTTTAGTATTGAGTTCCGCACGGGCGCGCTCTTTCAGAGGAGGGTGGGTGGCGAGGAAAGGCGAGGGAGGCGGCCACGGCAGGGGGGGCTGGGCGCGGGGGACACTCACGCAGCAGGGCTGCGGCGAGCGGGCGGGGGCGGAGCACACACCTCGGCGAACGACCCCCACGGCAGGCATGCGACCGGCCCTCTGGGCGAAGGGGGGGCCTGAGCAGCCCCCCGCCCCCTCTCCCCACAGTAGGAGCTCGACCACGAGAAACCTTCGACAGGAAACCCAACCCTGAGACCCCAGCACGCCCCTTGATTTTTGGTGTGGGCACGTCACGCTTCCCACAGCAAAACCATCGACACCCAAAGAAGCCCAGGGCGGCACCCTGGAGGCAAGCAGGGTGTTTCTTGGCATGGGCTTCCACTGTCGTTACCATTTCGTCCGAGGGTTTCGGGCCTCAGAACCACGAGGCGCTGGAGCGCCCAAGGCGCACGGAGTTGAGGACGGGTGCGACCAGGCGGTGGCTGATTCAGACGGTGGGCGTGTACCCTGCCAACTTCCGCACCGCCAACTGATGCTTCCCGAAGGGAAGAGCGGGCTGAGGAAGAAGGCCGACGATATGATCTTTCCGTGCACGGGGCCAGGTTTCCGCTCTGGACCCATGTTTGATGGTCCCCAGGCTCGATAACGGGCCCTGGAGGCTGAAATTGCGGAAAAACGCTCAGGTATTAGAAGAAACACACTTTGCCAGAGATCTGGGAAGCACGTTCCCGAATGTTCACATCAATACGCTGTCCTTCCTCGTTGCCGCCGTGACTCTGCCTCAGTCCCATGTGGGCCCCAGGGGGAGTGCTGCCTTAGTTGTCTTGATCGGGTTGAACTGGTAGTGCACGGGCGACGCTGGGCAGGCCATGTTGTAGATCTGGTCGCACTCGCAATAGAACGGCTCCTGCCCTCACCGTGACCTGACTCCGAGCAGGAACGCGGCTCAGGCTGAGTATCGTTTAACCGATCCCTACCCCCAGCGCCGTGGCCTGGGCCCCGCTGGCCGATTTACCCCCCTAGATAGGGATGTAGGCCGTTCCCTTCGGCTTTCCAGGGGTGCATCCCCAACTGTGCTGGCAATTTGGTGGGGGTCTCGAAGGGGATGGAGATGGGGATGGGGATCGGCTAAACGATCCTGACAGGCGGGGCATTGCCCGAGACATCCTCGGCGAAGGCCCAAGTCCCAAAAAACCGCACGGTCGCCCCAACTCTCTACTGACTCGACCACCACACGGTGTGGTCGCCGCACCGTTGGGGGGTCCCCGGGGATGAGGGGCAACGACACGGGGGGATAGACACAGGGGGGGATGAATCGACATGGAATCGGCGATACATCGTCGATGGGTCGGCGTGAGGCCCCCGATAGTGAGTCCGCACCTTCCTGGGCGGGGTGGGGCGTTGGGTCCCTATCGGCGATCAGTGGGCGATGGGGGGTCGATGTATCCCCCCAATGCCTATCCCCCCCTATCGCTGCCCCGATGGGAGGGGCCAGAGCAGGACGCCGAGGCAGGTGGGGGCTGCGTCTGCCGCACGAGCACTTCTGCCACGGGGGTCAGCGACTCTCTGTTGTGACCGCTGCTGCACGGCCTTGCACCGGCTGGGGGGGCGTCATGTCGGGATGATGCCTGTCTTTCGAGTCTCTTCGCTGGCACGCATCAAGTAAGGTGATGTCCAGGAGGCCGCTTGTTCATATCGTGGCCCGCTCGAAGCTCTCGTCGAGAACCAGTGCCAGGAGCGGGTCAGGACCCTCCACGAGACCATGAAAACAGCGAGCTGTAAGGCAAACGTCTGCTCACCTGCCCCAGAAAATACAAACGCCTGTAGATTTGTGCGTTTTGGCTTGGAGACCAGGTGTCTGGTGCGAAAGCACAGCAGATGTAGAGACTCCCTGCTGCGTGCGACCACAGGGGTGAGCGCACTGCCTTCTGCCTGTGACCATGCCAGTACACTAAGCCATTGAGGCTCTGATGCTACTACGTGCCACTCACTCCCACCAAATCCGCCCAAACCTGCATGCCTCTCTCTGCCCCGCTGATCCGTGACGTCGTGCCGGATAAGCTCGAAGCGTGGATGGCCGATCAGGTCAGAGATGTTCGTGCGCTGGCTTGTGAAATAGTTGTCGAGGCACATGACTTCATGGCCCTGCAGACGGATTTGCACCAGACAAAAAACCTTTGACAGTTGTTTGGGGACATACTTAGAAAGACATGGCCCAACAAAGGCTTCCTCCTCCATCGACCTCCCGCCTCCCTTCTGGCGACAACTGGAGCAGCCGCAACACACCGTTGTCGATATGTCTCTGCAGAGAAATCCCAAGAGATCTGCACCTCACGGGTAGTAAGCCTGAGTACGCTACGAGTGCCCCCAACGACGTCCTTCAAATATCCCTCGGCAACGACGAGCACATGTGTTAGCCAGAAAAATCCAAGCCCAAACAATACGGACGAACACATATTTATGAAACTACGATACCATCACAAGATCGCACAACGTCTTAACATAATAACTGAGCATGGCGCTCCGACATAGTGAGTGGCGATGAGGGCGCTCATTCTGCCGATGATCCAAGCAAAACATGAATGCCTTCCTAAATGCAAGATTGCCCTGCAAGACATGATTGGCTCCACGGCTCACTCCTTCCACACGCCAGCGGACATTTCGGACGCGCAGTGCAGTCTGCTCTGTGTACGGAGCGCGCGCAGACGACAGGATACAAGGTCAAGTGAAGTCCAGCGACGATGTCTTTCTTTGTTTGAAGAGCAGCCCACGATTGCCCTCATCTTCCCCTCCTCCTCCTACTCCTCCTCCTCCTCGTCCCCTACATTCTGGGCCAGGATGATTCGGGTCAGGACGAATAACTCTCTACATTCTGGCCTTTGGCAACAGTCCACTGCTGTACGCACATTCCGTGCCGTCCTTCTGCACACGCTAGAGCATCAATGATGCGTCAGGCTCAAAAATCCACACACTGCGATCCGAAGTAATCAACGCAGCACATTCAGACACGCGTGGCAGAGCTCATCCGGTCACCTGGCCTTCACGATCTGTGGCTGGCGCAGCCAACGCGACTTCTCAAACTCGCATCGTACCCTTACTCTGGTGCATGTCTGGCACGAACCGTGCTCGCACAGTGAAGATCATTTAGCGTTCATAGAGATGCATGTGATCAAATGCCCGTCACGTTAGTCCACTGTTTGTCAGTTCTAACGCGAAGACAGTCTCCCCAAAGCAATGCTTGCACTTAGGGGTATTACATCTTTTCTCAGGACCTGGGCTGGATTGTCGGTTTGGTGGCTATGTTGTCGCCGTCGCCGCCTGGTCGCCGCCTCGTCGCCGCCTCGTCGCCGCCCGTCGTCTGGGCCTGATTGACGGTATGGCGGCTATGTTGTCGCCGTCGCAGCCCCGTCGCCGCCTTGTCGCCGCCCTTCGCCTGGGCCTGATTGTCGGTCTGGCGGCTGTGTTGTCGCCGTCGCCGCCCCGTCGCCACCTCGTCGCGGCCTCGCATACTTGTGCCACATTAATTGCATCACATTGATTGCACCACATAGGTTGCACCACATCGACTGCATCTTATAGATTACACCATCTAGATTGCACAACCTAGATCGCAATACATCGATTCCACAACCTAGATCACAACGCCGAAGTTGCACCACATGGACCACACGCCCTGTATTACAACACCTAGATCGCACCGCATGCATTGCACCACAAAGATTCCACCACCTGTATTGGCTGCAGCACATAGGTTGCACAACATGCACTACATAGATTGCACAACATATAATGATCGCACAATCTAGACGGCACCGCATATGTTGCACAACCTAGATCGCACAACATAGCATCACATAGATCGCACCGCAAACATTGCACAACATAGATTGCACCACGTCGACTGAATCAGATGTATAGATTGCACCACATAGATTGCACTACCTAGATTGCACAGCCCAGGTCGCACAACCTAGATTGCACAACATAGGTCACACCGCTCATACAAAGCGGATGCAACCGCAAGAAACCCTCGGAAGAACGCCAGCTCTGCAAGCCCACGCGCGAGTTGCGTACGCGGGGGGGGGGGGGGGCAGATCACCCTTGACGTACCAGCTTCTTCGACGGCCGCGAGAAGTCACCGCGCAGCGCGCGGAGCGAAGAAAACCAGATTACCCTGGCGGAACGCATCTGGTTTCTAGATGCACGACCCCACTGTATTGCACAACCTAGATCGCACAGCACAGGTTGCATAACACAGATTGCACAGCATAGATTGCATCGCATAGATTGCACCACATAAAATGCACAACCTAGATTGCACCACGCACAACAGATGCTGCACACAATAGACTGGACGATCACGAGATATATCGCACAACATAGACTGCACAGCAAAGATCGCTCCACATACATTGCAGCACATCGATTGCACCGCTCATACTGCACCACATAGATTTCAAAACACATGCTTGCTCCACATAGGTTGCAAAAAATATGTTGCAAGAACCACACTGGCAGGGGTCCATGATGGCTAACATATTCACCATTGCTGCGAACATGCAAGGTTGAGACCGTGATCCGTATATCCGCCGCCGCGCCGACTGCACGTCGAGGCGTGTCAGAATGCCTGTGTCAGCTGCCTTGGAGGATTTCTGTGTTTCTAGGGGCGATGCCCAACCCCTAAGCACACAGACTTGGAAGAAATCCCCCCACACACACCACACCTGCCTGTTCTTCCCCTGCCCAGAGCTTGGCGGCCTAGAGACCAGCCAAGAAGCCTCAAAGACGGTGCATGAACGCCCCACGGCGCCTCAAGAGAGCCCAAGAGAGCCCCAGCAGGCCAGCAGATGGCCTCAGGAGGCAACGGAGGCGTCCAGGAGGCTTCTGGAATGCTCATGGTCTTGAACATCATACCAGCGCCTGGGCCCCAGACAGTGAAAGGGCAAGGGGCTGACAGAGCAACGAAGGACAGGCTACGGGTGGGGCCTCATAGCAAACAACCACGACGCCCGACGTTCAATCATAGCAACGGTCAGGCCGCACGGGCTCCGACGGTCAACCAGAATTAAGCCCGACACGCGGGGGCAACTCTGGGCGGGGACCCCGTGGCAGGATCGTGTTGCCAGCCACCACGTAAGCAAAACTCTCTCTCTATCTCTCTCTCTCTCTCTCTCTCTCTCTTTCTTTCTCACACACACACGTGCACATTGTAGCCTATGAACCCGGCCAACAGGAGAAAATGGTGCCAGAAAAGGGCGGGCCCCGTGGCCGACCACCACAGAGCACAACACGCACCAGCAAGCCTTGGCCTTCACAAGCAAGAAACGACCTCCAACAACCACGATACCTAAGACACGTGTGCGATCAAGTCGGGGCACCTGGGTGGACTCTGTGAGGGCGACTGCTCCACCACCACCTCCTCCTCAACCTCCTCGTCCTCGTCCTCGTCCTCCTCCTCCTCCTCCTCCTCCTCCTCCTCAACCTCATCCTCCTCATCCTCCTCCTCCTCATCCTCCTCATCCTCCTCCTCCTCCTCCTCGTCCTCCTCCTCCTCCTCCCTCTCGTCCTCCTCCTCCTCCTCCTCCTCCTCCTCCTCCTCCTCCTCCTCCTCCTCCTCCCCCTCCCCCTCCTCCTCCTCCTCCACCCACTCCAACGTCTCGCGTTCGCACCGAGGGTCCAGCGTCCGCCGCCCGAGCGGAGCAGCTCGCCCCGGCAGGCTCAAGGATGTGGCGTCGCCACGGGCCCCGAGCACGCGACGCGCGCAGCTGCCCGGACATCCTGCGCCAGGTCCGTGCGGCGTCGGCGCGCACAGAGGTTTTGACACAGGACCCGGCAGGATCTTTTGAGAAGTGTTCAAAATCGGCGGCGAGCCTGGGGGGAAGTGAGAAGGGGCGGGCCTTCCCAGAAGGCTCAGAAGTCCCCCGGCCTTCTGAGAAGTTGTCTAAGCCTTCCCCGGAGACACGGAACACCTCTCAGAAGGCGCGAGGGCTTCTGAGAAGTCCCGCCGCCTTCTGAGAAGGCCTTCTCCTCCTCACTTTCCCCCCCTCGCCCGCCGCCGACAACGGGAGTCCCGTTCGAGCGCGGCCACGCCGCCCCACCCCCTTCGTAGACAGCACCCTCCGACGACGACCTCCCCCACGAGCTGGACAGATGGCCAGTGGAACGTCTGCAGGGCGCTAGGTTCGTGCGGCGTCGGCGCGCACAGAGGTTTTTGACACAGCGTCGATCGTTCAACCTTGAGCCGATCGCGGCACCGATCGTTCAAGGTTCAACTCTGTCGGATCCGGTGGCTTTGCCGCGTCCCTGGGTGCGTCCGCGTCGCAGAATTCGACATTGAACGCCTTCGCAAGCATCGCCGAGGTGCCAACGCCGCATGAACCTACCGTAACCCTCCATCCCCCTTCCCTCATGTGCTGCTCCCAGCCACCCTTCTCCCTTACTCACCGATCGGAGGAAGTGGGTAGAAACGTGAAGTAGGAAGACGTTGACAGCAGATTGGGCTTCCGCCCGCCCTCTGGACGGGAAGGAAGAAGGAAAACCATTCGGCGATTGCAATAGGAAGGCGCCTAAAGTAAATTAGAATCTGGGAATCCAGAAACGCCTGCTTTCAACGAACGATGAGTGCCCCTCTCAAGCCATCGCCCTCCTCCCATCTTCCTCGCTGATCTGGGCCCCCGCCGCATCCCTTCACCACTTCGCCCTTCCCCCTTCCCCCTTCTCGGCGGCGAGCCTGGGGGGAAATAAGAAGGAGCGGACCTTCTCACAAGGCTCGGAAGTCCCCCGGCCTTCTGAGAAGGTTTCTAAGCCTTCCCCGAAGACTGAAAAGGCGGATTCGGGGCGAAAAATGAGAAGTAGTCAACAGAATACTCAAAAATAGCCACAAATAATCGAAAAATCGTCCCGATATTATGTTTTGACTATTTTGGGATATTCCTCGTGTAGAGGGACATGCCCGACTTGACCCCAACCCCCACAACAACTTGTTTCCGAGGCCCAGCGCCTGAGTGCAGCTCGCAGTGTGCTGCTAGCACGGCACTATGCGGGGTCTCCGAGGCAGCATCCTGCGGTTTGGGGAAGATCCACAGCGTAGGCCCGTCCACAAGAAACCTTCAACAAGAAACCCAACCCTGAGACCCCAGGACGTCCATTGACGTTTGGCGTGGGAACGTCACGCTTTCCATGGCAAAACCATCGAAACCCAAGAGACCCAGGGCACCCTGGACTACAATCCCGCCCCCACCGCCCAACCGACCGACTGACCGACCGACGCCATGGACAGCCACAAAAAGAATGGAGCGAAGATGTTGACTCTCCTGGGGTGCCAAGCCACACATTTGCAGGCCCGCCCCTGGGGGAGTGGGTGCGCCTTACCTTCCCCTGCCCCCCCCCCCCCCCACCCCTCTCCCCCGACTCTTGTGTTGCATCTTTGAGGGGCCTCATCTGTCCCACCGCGCCAGCCATCAAGTCAAAACCATGTCGAACGCATCGAGTCTGTGTCGAAAACACGTTGAATCCACGTCGAACCCGTGCCGAACCCATGTCGGGGCACAAGAGAAGACTGCCACAGGAAAAGTCCTTCGAAGATACAAAAAACATCCCTTGCAACACAGACGCCATGAAACGGATCTGGCCTGCGATAGCAACCTCCTGCACAGGTGTGAGCCCAGAAAGCCAGCGCCGCCAGTGACTAGGATGCGCTTGAACTCAGCGGGCTTCTCCTGCGGCAACCCGCGCCCACGCAGCCAGGAGATGGGAAGACATCTACTGGCGCAAGCTCCACGAGGGATTGAAGCAACCAATCGGAAAGAGACACATACTCTGGATGGGGCAATAATCGCCCCTCCCCCGTGGATCCGCTGGGTGGGTCGGGCACATGCTGTCGGAACGGGTGGAGGGGGGTTGAAGGAGGAGGAGGAGGAGGAGGAGGAGGAGGAGGAGGAGGAGGAGGAGGAGGAGGGGAGGAGGAGAGAGAAGGAGAAGGAGAAGGAGAAGGAGGAGGAGGAGGAGGAGGAGGGCGAGGGAGGGGAGGAGGAGGAGGAGAAGGAGGAGGAGGAGGCGGAGAGGAGGAGGAGGAGGCGAGGAGGGGAGGAGGGAAGAGGAGGAGGAGGAGGGGGAGAGGAGGAGGAGGAGAGAGGGGAGGGGAGGAGGAGGGAGGAGGAGAGGAGGAGAGGAGGAGGCAGGAGGACGAGGAGGAGGACGAGGAGGAGGAGGAGGAGGAGGAGGAGGGGAGGGGGAGGCGGAGGAGAGGAGGAGGAGGACGAGGAGGAGGGGGAGGAGAGGAGGAGGAGGAGGAGGAGGATGAGAGAGGAGGAGGAGGAGGAGGAGGAGGAGGAGGAGGAGGGGAGGAGGCAGAGAGGAGGGGGGGAGGAGGAGGAGGAGGAGGAGAGGAGGAGAGGAGGAGGAGGAGGGCGACGAGGAGGAGGAGCAGGAGGAGGAGGTGGAGGGCGGGGGGGGGATGGGCAATCTCCGTGGGAAAGTTAGTCGCCAACCCCTCGATGAATACCCCCTCCGGAGTACGCCGGGAAGTGCAGCAGCGCGAGAGCGCGACGGGCAGGGCCCAGGAGTGGTGGTGCGTGCCCCGCCTGGCCGCAGGCCCTGCCCTGGCCGCAGGCCCCAGCCCTGCCTTCCGCCCTGCCCAGCCTCTGCCAATGCACCGCCTTCCCCTCTATACCGTGCCATGTCTGCCCTGCCTCTGCACCGCACGTGCCTTGCCTTCCCTCCGCCTCCCTCCCTCCCTCCCTCCCCTCATTCCCCCCCTCCCCCCCCCCTACCCTTCCCATTCCTACATCCCCCCTCCCCTCCCTACCCCCCCCCCCCCCCCCCCCCCCCGCCCAAACCCCCCCCCCCCACCCCCCCCACCACCCCCCCTCCCTCCCTCCCGGACGCTGCACCTCCGCAGCCCTCGCCAGCCCAGCGATGCCGTCACCTGCCCTGCCCCTCCCTGCCCTGCGCCCTCCCCGGCCTGGCCGTGCCCTGCCGTGGCAAGCAAGAACGCGACCAAGCAGCACACGTTGGCAAGCGAGCGAGCGAATGCGAAAAGCAGCCAAAAGATCGGACGTGCAAGCAAGCCGAACAGGAGTGGTCAGCATCATCGGCACATCAGACAGACAGAGCCCGCGCCGAGGCACCTACGAGGGTGCGGCGGGTGGGCGCCAGGGCGCCGATAAGGGTTGGCCGCTCAGAAACAGCCGGAGTCGGAGCGGTAAGAGCGGGAGTCGGAGAAGGAAGCGGAGGAGTCGGAAAGAGCTGGGAAGATGGCAATGGCTAGGGGGCTGGAGTCGGAGAGGTGCGAGCTGGAGTCCGAACAAGAGAGGGGCTGGAATCGGAGAGGTGTCACCGAAAGTGCGACCCCATATCTTGCCAATAATCCGTCGACGCGGTATCGAGAACAGCTACAATACCCATGTCGTCACACCACATCGTATCTTCGACATGCTTTTTAATGTCGTCGTTCCATCTGGTTTTGGGTCGTCCCGTCCTCCGTCTCGCATGGTATGCGGGGTCATGTTGTGGCGTCCAAAGAATTACCTGTCGAATCCATTCGTGCTCTCCGGCTGTACTCAACTTCAGTATCCACTGCCATCTCCTTTGCTGCACTGCATAGACCCTGTCGTTGAGCCGCAGTCGTGACATTGCTTCTTCAGCTGCACGGGAACGGGCCCAGCAGGATCTTTTGAGAAGTGTCCAAAATCGACGGCGAGCCTGGGGGAAAGTGAGAAGGGGCGGGCCTTCCCGGAAGGCTCAGAAGTCCCCCGGCCTTCTGAGAAGTTGTCTAAGCCTTCCCCGGAGACACAGAACACCTCTCAGAAGGCGCGAGGGCTTCTGAGAAGTCCCGCCGCCTTCTGAGAAGGCCTTCTCCTTCTCACTTTCCCCCCTTCGCCCGCCGCCGACAACGGGAGTCCCGTTCGAGCGCGGCCACGCCGCCCCACCCCCTTCGTAGACAGCACCCTCCAGCGACGACCTCCCCCACGAGCTGGACAGATGGCCAGTGGAACGTCTGCAGGGCGCTAGGTTCGTGCGGCGTCGGCGCGCACAGAGGTTTTTGACACAGCGTCGATCGCTCAACCTTGAGCCGATCGCGGCACCGATCGTTCAAGTTTTAACTCTGTCGGGTCCAGTGGCGTTGCCGCGTCCCTGGGTGCGTCCGCGTCGCAAACTCGACATTGAACGCCTTCGCAGGCATCGCCGGCGCGCCAACGCCGCATGAACTTACCGTATGGAAAGAGAGGCAAGGATACCCATGACCTCCAAATCGGATCCTCATCATACAATGACAGTCGGCCGCTTCAGTGCTGAGCCAAAAATACCACTGGTGTACTGGCTCACGACGGGAGACGCCAACTCTCGGGAGCGCTCAGCCAGAGTCATTCAACGACCCATAGCCAGTGGCGAGAGAGGGGCTAGGTAGAGCGCGCTGGAGCCGCAAGTAGGCAGAAAAGACTACGAAGAGCTGCGACGAGGCTGCTGCTGAAAGCCACAGCAATGTGTCAGGTCCGCGACGCACGAAGCCCACAACGGTCAGTCCGCACTGGCTAGCGCTAGCAACAGTTGGAAACTGATCATGGGTTCTAGTCCTGTCCCCAACAGGACTGACACTAAACTTGGGCCTGCTTCTGCACCGGGGCGCCCATCTCTGAGCTCCAGAGCCCGCATAAGAAATACTACAGTAGCACGTCGGGGATTCTGGCAACATCTGATCTGCATTCGGCAGTTCTGCAAATGAATTGAGGTTGGAGCTCGTGAATGGCCGACCGTTAAGCTTCTGAGCTAATGTCGTGACGAGCAGGTGCGGAGCGCGTGAAAACCCAGCCGTGTACTCAGCCGCTCAGGCCACAGACGTCACTGTGCAAACTAGCGGCCGCGCCCAGCCCCTTCAGCCGCGCGAGCTCACCGTCATAG
>CAUYUJ010019064.1:0-22500 GCA_963575745.1 Prorocentrum cordatum
GCCCGATTGAGATTCCAGCTGCCCAGTCGGATCCCCTTGAACGTGTTCGGCGTCGTCGTCGTCACACCCTCCTGTTGACTTCCGTCTCGATATCCGTCTTCGTCTTAGTAAACGCAGGTATGATCTGATGCAGCCTATCGATAGTCTCACTCGATACTTCCCATGTCGCCCGTGTCGTGGTAAATTCTGCAAGAAGCATTGGCCTCGGGGCGGCCGTCGTTGGCATTGTCCATATAGTCGATTTGGGCGGTCCCATCTCCCCTCGCACAGCAATAACCTCTATGCCAATCTGTGTACACATGCTCCGAATAGTACCGCAGAATCTCCCCACCGCCTTAACGTGGTCCCTCTTCCACTCGGGGCACTCGACACTGACTTTGATCAACTCAGGGTTGATCACCTGCTTCATATTCTCAATGAGGCACTGTGGTGCTGCAATCTGGATTCCTGGAGGAGGCACGGGGCGTTTGGCAGGGGGTACCGTCACAAGGTCGATGCACCGTTTGACCCTCCAGATGATATCCCTGTCGGTCCCTGGCTTGAATTTGATTTTGGCCGATCCGAACATGTAACGGCCAGCGTTTATGCGCTCCGTACCGTCAACACACACGTGCACACGATCATCCTCCGAAAGACAATAATTTGTAATGTTATCGATGAGCACCTTCACATCCTCCCACATGAGCATCTCCTGCGACCTCCTATCCCTATCGATCCAGTTGGTGACCCATCCCTTGAGTTCCACATAGCTTGGAGAGAAGTATGTGGTTCCAGGAGCCTGGTATCTTCCCGTCCTGGTATTATCAGGCCTAGTCGAGGCGTCACTGGCAACGGAGCCCGCACGAACCTGTCCCTGGAGTCCCTGGACGATTGTCTCAAGTCGATTATGTTTATTCTCAAGCCCCTGAACACTCGTCTCCAGATTAGAAACCGCAACACCCTGCTTCTGGACCTGGGCCTGAACGTCGTCGATTTTGTTCCCCTGAACTCCTATGGCATCCTGGATCCTTTCAGTGTTATCATCCATCTTGTGCATCATTTGCAACAGTAAACTCTGCATACCATCCTTCCCCTCCAAGGCAGCCTTCCTTTCTGCAAGAACCTCCTCACGATTACGCTTCACAGGGGGGGCGCCACCATCCACCGTCATGTTATCGGCATGCTCGGGCATTGCTTCTATACACTGAGGTCCGTATCCCCACGAGTGCAACCACTGACGATTCGTCTTCCGTTCACAGAGAGGTACAACAGAATCACTATCTGGAGTGGAGTCCGCCGTATTCAATCTTCCGTCCAATGGATAGTCTGCTGGGGTCTTCTCAATTTCCAGCAGCTGTCTTTTACGAGAGGCTCTCTCGATAGCCGTGTCTGGATTCTGACCGTAATCCTGTGAGTACTGCACGTATGGTACTGTCGGTGATATATCCTCCAGCTGAAACCTCCTCGCAAGAACAGAAAAATCGTACCCGTCCGTCTTCACACACAAACAATGAAAGATGACAAGTGCAGCAAACAAAGGAAGCAGCCTAGCTGACCTCGAAATGCCGTACTCGTCGATGGCAGCAATGGCTGCCGCGCCGTTACCCCGCGACGCCGGCCCCCCTGAGCACCAGTGGGATCCTGGAGCCCTGGAGCCGAGATTCTTGAGCCGGGGGACTCGTAGAGCTTCCTGACTATATATAATGTAGAAAATGAAGTGCAGAGAACGCATAGTTTTTCAGCCCAAGCGATTTCAGACCTCTCGATGCAACAGCCGAACGCCCCCTGATGCTTCTGGATTGTCTTCTGCACGAGCTCTGTAGCTCTGCTACAGCCCGAGTTACGCGCGCTAATCAACAGCACCTCTCAAGATAACTCGAACAAAACGAATAGTTTACTAAACCCAGCTCGAGTATCAGACCGAGCTCAGGCCTCTGATTGCGACAGGCGGACGCGTCTGATGTCTCCGAATCGATGCCTGTGATTACCAGCCCTGCAGCTCCCCTACAGCCCGAGTTAAGTGCAGAAAACCGACAGCATCTTTCAGGATGACTCGAACAATACGAACAGGTTCGCGGACCGAGTTCAAGCAGCAGGCCGAGTTCCGAGCTCTGGCTTCCACAGGCGGACGCGCCTGATTTCTCCAAATCGATTGCTGTCCCCACCAGCACTGTAGCCCCCTACAGCCCGAGCTAAGTTTAGGAAGCGACAGTACCTCTTCAGATAATTCGAACAATACGAATAGTTTCGCGATTCTAGCTCGGGCAGCAGGGCGAGTTCAGTGATCTCGATTAACAGACGAACGCGTCTGATGATTCCCAATCGATTTCTGTGACTATGAGCTCTGTAGCTGCCCTACAGCTCGAGTTAAGCACAAAATACCGAGAGCGTCTGTCAAGATGACTCGGATAATACGAATAGGTGTTTGAACCTAGCTCGGCTAGCAGACCGAGTTCAGGCCTCTGGGTTCAACAGAAGAACGCGCCTGATCATGCCACATCGATTAGTTGTGCTTACTGGCCCTGTAGCTGTCCTGAAGCTCGAGTTATGTTCAGAAAACCGACAGCGCGTATCAAGATGACTCGAAACGGCCGATCCCGCCTGCCTGCTTTTTGGCAGTAAGAGGTACCCGATCGAGCTGAGATCAACATGACGAGCGGAAATAAGATCGAATATCATGGGGAAAAACACTAGAGCTCTAACGAATTGTTGAATTTTAAGAACAAAATTTTCAACCGACCAAAAGTCACCAAAAGGTCCGTCGAGATTTGTCTTGCCAACTGGCGCCGGCGGTGAACCGTCAACGTGGTCAACGCCGGGAACCTCGTAGAGCTCCTAGCACGCGAAAGAGTGCTCAGCATCAAAAGAGAGGGCTTCTGGAAGCATTTCTCGAAAAAGAGAAAACATGATTTTTTTGATGTTGACGTGAAGTTTGGGACAGGTATTCTATCTTTGTGCAAACTTTGAAAATTCGTTGTACAAACAAGAATTTTTCCCACCTATAGCGGGTTATGCTGCGTCTGCCAGTTAAATTCCCAGGTCTGTAGCTGTAATATTACTATCAAAAGACTTGAGGGAACTGTCGACCGTTTCGAGTCATCTTGACGCGTTGACGGCTTCTGTACTGAACTCGTGATTTGAAACTCATTGAGAATCATTAGGCGCGCTCGTCTGTCTCATCGAGAGGTCTGAACTCGGTCTGCTGCTCGAGCTAGGCCCGCAAAACTATTTGTAATATACTATCATTTTGACGAGTGTTGTCGGTTTCACTGAAGATTTAGAAGAGCTACAGAGCTGGCACGCATATAAACCGACACAGTATCACCGGCACGATTTTTCTCGCATCGAGAGGTTCGAACTCGGTCTGGCACCTGTTCACGAAGTGACGATGCAAAATTTAAAAACATATCTTTCGATATTTCTTCTTCACGCTTGAGGAAGCTTCTTTCGTGTGCTTCGAGCAGCGCCGCGCCAGAATAGAGCTTTACGAGGCTCCCGGCGGTTACCTGGTTGACGGTTTACCGCCGGATCCCAGTCCAGTAACTCGTAGAGCTTCCCGTAGCAAGTTATTGCTGGAAGCTGAAGATCAATTCTGGGGCGCTGGAGAGCTAGTTGGCAAGAAAAATCTCGACGGACCTTTTGGTGAATTCTGGTCGGTTGAAAATTTTGTTCCCGAAATTTCAACATTCGTTTGAGCTCTGGTATTCTTTCCCATCATATTCGATCTTGTTCCCGCTGGCCATCTTGATCTCAGCTCGATCGAGTACCTTTTACTGCCAAAAAGCAGACAGGTGGGATCGACCGTTTTAAGTCATCCTGGCACGCTATGACGGTTTTCTGAAGATAACTCGAGCTTCAGGACAGCTACAGAGCTGGTCAGCACAGCTAATCGATACCGAATGATCAGGTGTCTTCGCCTGTTGAACCCACAGTTCTGAACTCGGTCTGCTAGTCAAGCTAGGTCCGCAAACCTTTTCGTACTCCGAGTCATCTTGACAGACGCTCTCGGTTCTCTGTACTTACCTCGATGTACAGGACAGCTACAGAGCTGATACGTACAGAACCTGAGTCAGAATCATCAACTGGCGCCGGCGGTGAACCGTCAACCTGGTCACCGCCGGGTACCTCGTAGAGCTCCTTGCATCCATGAGAAAGCTCTGGATCAAAGCGAGAGCTTTTGGGAGCTTCTCTACAAAAACTTCAAGTTGATATTTTTCGAAGTCAACACGAAGTCAGTTGCTCCAAGTGAACTGCTACTCAAAATGGCTCTAAAGAGCTGAGCTGATCAGGGAACAAAGTTTATATGTCAGTGCTCGGAGTAAAAATCTGCTTTCTCAAAATGAACTGTCAAATATCTTTCAAATATTTGCAAAACCACCCAAAAGTTACCACTTTGTCCTTTCTCGCCGGGTCGGCCAACTGGGCGCCGGCGGTAAACCGTCAACCTTTGTTGCCGCCGGGGGACTCGTAGAGCTTCCTGACTCGTAGGAATGTGAATAAAAAATCCAAAGAACGCCTAGTTTTTCAGCCCAAGCGATTTCAGACCTCTCAAGATGACTCTAACAAAAAACGAAAAACTCCAATAATACAATAGTTTCGCGGACCTAGTTCGAGCAGCAGACCGAGTTCCGAGCTCTTGGTTCGACAGACAGACGCGTCTGATGTCTCAGAATCGATTTCCGTGACCAGCAGTACTGTAGCCCTCCCCAGCACGAGTTGAGTGCGGAATACCGAGAGCACTTCTCAGAATAACTCGAACAATACGAATAGTTTGCGAACCTAGCTCGGGCAGCACGCCGATTCCAGACCTCTCGATTCTACGCACGAACGCGCCTGATGATTCCCAATCGATTTCTGTGACTATGAGTTCTGTAGCTGCCCTACAGCTCGAGTTAAATACAGAAAACCGAGGGCGTCTATGAAGATTACCAAAATGATACGAATATGTTTGCGGACCTAGCTCGGCTAGCAGAACGAGTTCAGACGTCTAGATTCAACAGGCGAACGCGCCTAATTATTCTGAATTCGATAGGCGTGCTTACCAGCTCTGTAGCTTTCATGTAACTCGAGTTAAGTACAGAGAACCGAGGGCGTCTATCAAGATGACCCAAATAATACCAATAGGTTTGCAGGCCTAGCTCGGCTAGCAGACCGAGTTCAGACCTCTAGATCCAATAGGCGAGCGCGGTTAATAATTCTAAATGCGATGGGTGTGCTTTCCAGCTAAGTAGCTGTTCTGAAGCTCGAGTTAAGTACAGAGAACCGAGGGCGTCTATCAAGATGACCCGAATAATACCAATAGGTTTGCAGACCTAGCTCGGCTAGCAGACCGAGTTCAGACTTCTAGATTCAACAGGCGAACGCGGTTAATGATTCTGAGTGCGATAGGTGTGCTTACCAGCTCTGTTGCTGCTCTAGAGCTCGAGTTAAGTACAAAATACCGATAACGCATATCAAGATGACTCGAAACGGCCGATCCCGCCACCGTGCTTTTTGGCAGTAAAAGCTACCCGATCGAGCTGAGATCAAGATGGCGAGCGGGAATAAGATCGAATATCACGGGAAAAAATACTAGAGCTCAAACGAATTGTTAAATTTCGAGAACGGAATTTTCAAGCGACCAAAAGTCAGCAAAAGTTATTTTTCTTGCCAACTAGCTCTCCAGCGCGCCAGAATTACTCTTAGCTTCCAGCAATCATGGGCGCCGGCGGTAAACCGTCAACCTGGTTACCGCCGGATACCTCGTAGAGCTCTTTTCTTGCCCAGCTCCTCGGAACACGTGAAGCAAGCTTAAGCGAGAGCCAAAAAACTCTAAAAAAAATCGATCGCAGACAAATAGTTTTGCGGACTTAGCTCGAGAAGCAGACTCTGTTCAGAGCTCTAGATGCTTGAGCCAAACGCCCTTGATGATTATGTGTCGGTTTCTGTGCGTACCACCTTTGTAGCTGTGCTACAGCTAGAGTTAAGTGCAGAATACCGACAGCGCCTCTAAAGAGAACTTGAGAAATACGAATAGCGTTGTGGACCTAGCTCGACTAGCAGAACGAGTTCAGGCCTCTCGATGCAACAGACGCGAACGTCTGGTGATACTGAATCAGTTTATGTGCGCACCAGCTCTGTAGCTCCTCTGAATCTTGAGTTGAGTACAGAAAACCAGCATCACTGGTGAAGATGACTTTTACGGACCTAGCTCGAGTAGCAGACCGAGTTCAGGCCTCTGGATGCAACAGGCGAACGCGCCTGATCATTCTGACTCGGTTTCTGTAAGTATCAGCTCTGTAGCTTTCAAAATCTCGAGTTAAGTACAGAAAACCGTGAACGCGTGTCAGGATGACTCGGAACGCAGTTGGTTCCAGCAAGTCTTTTGATAATAATATTGCAGCTACGGGCCTGAGAATTTAACTGGCAGACGCGGCATAACCCACTACACGTGAGAATAATACCGATTCTCAAAAGGAATTGTCAAATATCTTTCAAATCAAAGCAAAACCGACCCAAGGTTATCACATTGTCTCTTTTGGTCGGGTCGGCCAACTAGCTTCACCCCGCGCCGGAATTCCTCTAGCTCATCGATGCCGAAGAGCTCTACGAGGTATTTTTGGACTGCCAACATGAAGTCGGTCCCTGGCTTCGCTCGGGAGACTTTTTCGACGGAATGAACTCAGAATTTGTGAGGTAACTTCTGTAATGCCAAGCTTTGCTCTGCGCGAATAGCAGCCAAAACGAATTGTTAGAACTGCAAAATCGGCTGAGCCAGGCCGCGGAAGGTATGATCGCGTCCCTTTTCGACATTTCGCCAACTAGCTCCACCCTGTCGCCGAATTCCTCTAGCTCTTCTACCCTCAGAGCTCTACGAGGCACTAGAAGTGCAAGCAGACGCCTGAGAGAACTAGAAGTGCAAGCAGATAGCTTCTGATGGCATTTTCTGCAAAACTGGAAAATTGCATTTTTTTGACTGCCAGCGTGAAGTCGGTCCTGGCTTCGCTCGGGAGAATTTTTCGACGGACTGAACTAAGAATTTGTGAGGTAACTTCTGTAATGCCAAGCTTCGCTCTGCGCAAATAGCAGCCCAAACGAATTGTTAGAACTGCAAAATCGGCTGAGCCAGGCCGCGGAAGGTATGATCGCGTCCCTTTTCGACATTTCGCCAACTAGCTCCACCCTGTCGCCGAACTGGGCGCCGGCGGTAAACCGTCAACCTTTGTTACCGCCGGAGGACTCGTAGAGCTTCCTGACAACATATAATGTCGAAAAAAATTGCAGAGAACGAATAGTTTTTCAACCCAACTCGAGTATCAGACCGAGTTCAGACTTCTGAATTGATGATGATGATGATGATGAAGCGCCTTGAAAGGTCGGTTCTCCCAAAACACAAACCTGAGAAGCCACCAATACGCCAAATGCGTACGGTAGAGAAAGAGTGAAGCGGGGAAGAGGCGGGAGAGGAAGGGGCAGAACAAAGATGAATCCCAACCCAGGATTGAAACCCATGATACTGAACGAAATCATGAATGCAGACTGTCTATCCAATACTGAAAGAAATCATGATTGAAACCCAAGATACTTTTTTTTTTTTTTTTAAAAAAAAAAAAAAAAAAAAAAAAAAAAAAAAAAAAAAAAAAAAAAAAAAAAAAAAAAAAAAAAAGTGAATGATTGAAACCCATCTTAAATTGAACCCATGATACTGAATGAAACCCACCACCAGGACCCTCTCGCTTTGAATAAAGTTGGGAGCAATGAGAAACGCAATGCAAGGTAATGGATTATGCTTAAATTGATCAAATATCTTCGTGACTTGAGTAACTCGAGTAACTTGAGTAACTCGAATACCTTGCTTAACTTGAGAAAATCAAGAAGTGAAGTGAAGAGAACTTTCATTGAGTCCCTTGAAGCCCAATATACATAAGTGGCAACCCATTCGAATAAATGTGGTGAAAGAAATCCTGGCATTAAACTGAATGTCCCAAGCACGCAATAACCCAGAAGATATGGAGGCATACAAAGAGAACTGTAAAGCCGAGTGAGCCCAACTGTGAGAACCCACCCCAGGTGGATCAAGGCATATGAGGTAGTTGAATTCAAGCAAGTATGACGCGAGAAGGCTGTGAATGTTTATGGTTTTGTATTTTGCCAACTACCGACGTTGAAGAGCATGCAAGGGAGAATGAGGGGGAACTGAGAGACCTCCAAAAGCCGCAGGCCCATGCACCGCAGATGCCAAGAGGTTCAGACTGTAGGAGTCCCAGGAAAGGTCTTCACGGATACTTCCAACGCCACTTTTCCACAAAGAAGTCTCCGTCCCACCAGTAGTCAGACAGGTACCAAATCACTGGGTAAGGCCAGCCAGATTCGGGGTCGAACCACGTATCATAGTACTCCGTGTACCAGACTTTGGTGTAGACCTTTTCTTCTTCACAGTAGTTCCACATTCCACCTGAGCCGTGAATCCACTTGAGGCGCTTCCTGGATGCCAGCTTGGCTGGAAGGCAGCGTTTGACCATCCCCTGAATTGTGTATGGATGTTCCCAGCCGTTTCGGACAAGACTTCCGTCAGGGTTTGAGGCGAAACGGCTACTGACCAACAGCCATATCTTTCCAAGGGACTCTCCGAGCCCTTTCGTCGGGTCCCCTAACGTTTACATACAGTCTATTAAAGCCGCTGTCCCGACAAGCTTTGAAGAGCGGAATTTTGCACCAGTCATATGTGAGATGTGGACCACCAAGGTCCGAAGGTATAAGGAACCGAGCTGGCAACTTGACCGCCCTTTGGAATAGCAGCGTAGAGCAGTAAGAGAGTGCTTCCAGGTCTTGTTTGGACAGGAAGCAGATCTTGCGTTTAGACCTGCAAAGCTTCCCCTGAAAGATAACGTGAGGATCTGACGCCTTGGGAAGTAGCATACCGAAAGCTTGAGCCCGAGACTGCAGGGGGGCGACAGGAGGCAAGGGACGAGAAAGGGCCCACCAGAGGCAGACAGAGGGAGGCGGGATTGTTGCGAAGCCACGGTGTCCCTAAGATCGCAGAGATCAGGCGGGTCCCAGATAGAATCGCACAAGTGACATCTCCTGGTGTCAGCCAATCCCGAAGGCGTGAGACAAAGAGAGAGAGAGAGAGAGAACACAAAGAGGTCTCGAAACAGACCCAAATGTAAATTCCGTGGGGTGTCAAATACCCCTGCTCCGTTAGTATTGGAGCCTGTTCTCTGAGGCTGCAATCAGATAAGATACCCATACCTCTGAGGATTCCGTCACATTGAATTTGTGCACTTGCATTCCATGGAACATTGCCACGGCAAACTTCCGAGTGTGGGGAGCACATGGGCCGCGAAAAAGGCGCCGGTCTTTCCCGGTCCTAGCGAAAGACCCATGTTGATCAGCAAACATCAAAATGGACCGAATGGAGCAGATGATGGGAGAAATCTCCTGAATGATGTTCCAGAACCGATCTGGCTCAACATACCCCACTCCCAACCCTAACTCCATCAAATCTCCGATGAGCTCTAACCACCGAGAAGTGTCGGGTTCCCTGTTCCACCGTTCTCGGACCATCCTCTGTACATCGGTGACACGACCCGCAACTGATCGAAGCTCCTCCATGGACTTGGACGAAGCACTGGTAGGTTGTCTTCTTTGAAGATACCTGGCCATTTGGCCCCAAATGTTCCACCAGACGGTGTAAATGAAATTCCCGGGATCTGACCAGCGGTTGTCGTAGAACACGGCGCCCTTGTATGACATTGTCTTGATCTGTACAAAAGACATAGAGCGTACTGCAATTCCCACAATCCCAATAAGGTCTTTGCAAGCCTTACTAGAGAAAAACGCCTCAAAGAGATTCCATAGCTGCCTGAGAGGTATCTCGAATTCGCGTCCCTTCTCGTACATGTGGAGTGTGACACATCTCCGTGGGTTGTACGATCCTGAATTTAAAGGAACGATCTCGGAACTTTCGATTGCCAGTGCACGTGGGCAGGCGGATGCCCATGCCTCGAAGATACAGCACTGGAGCGACTTTGAATTCCATGGCCTGGCAACCCTCTGAGGGGCAAGCATGAGTGTGTTCCCAGCAAACTTGAGAAGAGGTTGGGGCAGAACGTGCAAAGCTAATTGAACCAAAATGACTACAGAAAGCAGCCAAGCCAAACAGGCCAACCGAAAGACAAGGACCCGAGAGATGGAGAGATAGAGAAAAGAGATGCACTTTATCAGGGATCGGACGGCAGTCATCGTCCTGGCCAGCAAGGTGAGATTAACAATCCCAGGCCGAACCCATTTGTACTGAAGTGAAGAGGCAAACTGAACGCCAAACTATCCCAAGAAAGAACTTGAAACATCGAGAACTTGGACAAAGGGTGAGCAACAACCCCACTTAACCCCGTCAGCTGAATTGAGAAGAATAAGATGCAGTCCCAGCTCCTGCAAGGTGACCTGTGGGCCTCATGCCCTGAGACACTCATGATTCCAAGCATTCCCAGATTGGAACGAAAGCCATAATCTTGGCAAAGTGAAGACGTTGACAATCCCATCCAAACCCGTTTTGAACTAAAGTTACGAGTCAAGTAAGGGCAAAGCGATCCCAAGTTGAGAAATGTCCCATCGAGGCCGTGGGCAAAGCAAGAAAAGACTCCACTACTTTGGCCCTGACGGAAATTGAGGAGAGCAGAACTTAATTCATGCCTCAGAGGAAAGTCCTGGAGTCCCCGATTGAACCAGAGTTGAACCAAAAGAGCGCTGAGGACCCGAAGGGAAGAAGAATTTATTCGTATCTTCTGAACTGCCTCGGTCACATCAGGAAACGAGGTTTGCAGAGCAAGTGGCACCTAACATTGGCACCGTTGTTGCCAGACTCCACCGTTATAAGATCTCCAACATCTTCATACATGTCCTTGACGTAGAGGAGTGCCACAATACAGCTACCAGCGAAGATCTGAGATTTATCGTGTAGCCTCTCCTTCTTAGGGCAGACCTCAGGGCCAATGAACGCTTCTTTGGTATAAAACCGCGCGTTAAACAAGTGGATGTCCTTGGAGCGAAACGTGTTAAGCCCAAAGTGCCAGAGAATCTTCGTAACGTCCCTGGTGGTGAGATAGCCGTGCTCTTCCAGAACTGGGATACTGTCTGAAATCAGTGGACCTTGATTATCGATAATGAAAGGTGTGAGCTCACGAACTGTGATGATTTGGAAGTGCTCCCCAACCTTTGCCTTGAAGGTGTTCAAGCCCGTAAGCTGGGGAACGAAAACCATAATGTAGCGCCTTGAGCTGGCATGGTCTGTGCCGCCCTTTGGGGCGAAAATTGGGCATCCAGAATGATCGTACTCCAACTGGGACTTCAGCACTGGAGGGCCTAACTTGCTGATCCAGGGCTTCTTATCCTGTTCCCAGCTCTTTGGGGCAGGCTGCGACTTTCGGTCAGGCGAGTCGACTTCCGCTTCAGAGCCAGAGGAGGAACTCCTGGAGCCTGGTGATTCCGAAGACGGTACTTCCCAAGTAGTGCCGCCCACCGGTTTGACAGGTGTTTCCCCACGGTAGTCCTGCGTATCTGGTAGGGCATCATCCGAATCGGGCTTCGACCCCGACCCGCCGCCCTGCGGTTGTTTCTTGAACCCAATTGAGTACTGCATCTTCCTGGCAATCGGCGAACGGCTCCGAGAGGCAGAATCTCCCCTGTGCACAGGTGCTGGGGGTGGAGTGGGGAGAATCCTTGCTTCGCGAGGGTCAGCACTGGAGGATGCCTTGGCTTTGAGACCCTGATTCTTGAACTCGACTGATCTTGCTTGGTCCTCCTTCTTCTGTTCGAGTTTCTTCTGCAACTTGACTTTCTTCTCATTCGAAGTAAGAATGGGCTTCGTTTCCATCTTGACCAGACGATTCCGAGCCCAACGATCTAAGGCGTGGCGGTCGAAGCCAAAGAAAAGGGGGATAGTTGGCTGAATCTGATTCCCAGTCCAATCCAGGTCCTGAGAGTAACAGGTGTCCGTGGTGAAAGTAAAGGAGGGCCCCACTGGGCGCAGTACGATAGCAAAGTGTGTCTGGTTGCACCAGACAGAGCCGATGGCTACTGAAGGCGAAGGTGAAGCGGTTGCCGAACCCAATCGAGCATTTCTTTAGCGAGGCCCAAACGAAACTTTTTGTCCCGAGAGCCCTGCGGAGAAAATAAGGTGGTCCAGGCATCCTTGTCATACCTGAAAACGTACCCCCTATGCGAGCGGGAGTGGGTACGGCTGCCACCAGAGTGGTCAAAGGAGCGATTCTGAATGACCCAATGCTTGCAATATTGAAACAGCCTCGACGAAAAATCTTCTGGATGTCTTTGCATGTGTGAAACCCAACTAATAGCAGAATCCAAATGGAAAATAGCCCATGAGACTTCTTTGAACCCCTTGGTTTTACGATTTCTGCGTAAACTGAATTGTTCGGGGGATTCCCCTGGGAGCCTTTTGAGTTTCAACATGATCCTGATACATTGATTCTGTGCCTTGGTAATCAAACCCGCCGTCGTCTTACAGGGGACCCAGGCAGCACCTCTAGATCGTATAATCCCTCCCGCCATGCAGTTAAGTTTAGAGAGGCGTTTAGACATGGGAATGTGCTCATTAATCAAGAACCTACTGTTAGCCCAAAAGGCTTTGTTGATCTGTGAAATACCCTGCTTGACATCTTCGTGGCAGGAGCCAGTGGCGGAGAGAATAGGGCCCAGCACCTTGGCCTCAGGTACTACAGACCAAGTTTTCCCGAAGGGGTCAGACCACTTGTATCCTTGAAAGAAGTAGGGGTAGGCCGGAAGGATTTCCCGATCGTCTTTGAGTTTGAGCCGATGTTCATTCCATAGCTCCGACTCTACCAGGGCAGTCAGAGTTGCAAGATCTTGTTCCGAGGAAGCCACCACGAAGATATTGTCTGACCAGCTGAGAAGAGCAATCCTGAAGTCAAAGCCCAACTGCTCGCAGCGAATGGAGATTCCCAAAGAAGAATGGGTAATTTTCTCCAGGGTGGAGGCGAAGCAATCTTCAACAGAAACGCGCGCCAGTATGCATGCTGTCCCAGCTCCTTGCATCAACCCACGGTCTCTTTGGATAATCCCAGTGTTTGAGTCCAAAAGTGAAATGGAAACTCGAGGGTTCCTGTGCAACCTGATGCAGCCCACCGCTAAGAAAAGAGGGACTCCCCGTCCCAATAAACTCCGTAAAACCAATCCATAACGAATCTGGTCGAGGTGAGCTTTGATATCAGTAATCCCAACCATTCCTTTGTTAAAGTGATCTCGGCCATATTCTAAAATGTGGTAGACACTCGTGTGAAGTTCTTGTAATTGTCCATCTTTGCTTAGCCCAAAAATCAGGCCCTTGAGACCTTTGGAGTCAGTATATGAATCCAGAACTGGCAAAATGGCCCTCGCCACATATGCGTGCCCAACCTTGGCAATAGCAGGCTGAGGAATAACAACTCTAGTTTGAGAAGGGGTTCCAAAACCCTTGATCTTGTTACCCAGGTGGCCCCCGAATGTGACGTCTTTCCAGAATTCAGGGTTGCCTAAGCAGGCTTGTATACACCCCGTGAGCCTTTGGGACCAGCCCGAAACTTTTATAACAGCCGTGCAGGCAAACTCTGTGTCGATCTTTCGGGGGGCCTTGATGTCGTCCAGCGCGTCCTCTAGCAAGGCAGGGATGATGGGGTCGTCGTAGAAATTGAAAAAAAACCCAAAGATCGGAGCCAGGCGATGTCCTCCTGGCGCTCCGATTCTGAGAGTCCCCACCTCTCTCTGTATTCTTCAGCAACCAGTGTGGTACAGCGGTCCACTTCAAAAATCTTGACTTGATCTACACAGAAACCCAAAATGGGTAGGAGAGACTTGCGTGAGGCCCAGACTCGTTTTCCTTGAGAGGCGTTGAGCGCAACCTGGGCCAATTCACGTTGAAGTTTCGTTATCTTGAGCGCTTTCAAGAGGAGCTGACCCAAGGCGACCCTCGAGGCTTCGTTAAGTTCGGAGTTGAACCGTGTCCTGAGACTCTTGACCCAAAATGGCTCTTCGGCAAATCTCATAAAACTCCTCGGGAGGGCCTGAGTCGCTTCATAAACCTGTCCCAACATGTTTTCCCAGAAATCGAAGGAGAGGGTGAGGTCCCTTGGATCGTGATACCTTACCGCACATGAATCAGGCTGTTCTTCGTCATTTAGACGAGTAAGTTCCGCTGATTCGGGAAACAGGCCCTGGGCGATCTTCCTGACCTCCAAAATGTTGGTAGGGGTCCAAAGGAGCGGTCTTCTCTTACGAGCCCGCTGAGGGAAGGCCAGGACATCACATCCAATGAGGGCATGGTCCCCAGGGACGCCCGCCCAGCAGGCGAAGCAGTCAAAAGATAGACCACCCCTGGCGAGAGCAATGTGATCGATCGTGCTGTTGGCTTGAGAGAGCGCCTGCTCACCATCGGGCTTCCTAGTGAATTGCATGGAAGTCTCCTGGAACCTGAGAGGGCACCAATGGAGGTCGAGGTGGGAACAGGCTTCGCAGAACGACCGAAATGTTTGGTCTCCGTTGCCTTGATCTGCATTCATGTCCCCCAACCAGGAGAGAGTGGACCCCACAGGGCGGGATCGACCGAGTTGGATGGCACAGTTTAGAGAATCATGGAAAAAATCATGGGCAAGATGAGAGAAGAGAAAGGATCTGGCATGATGGTGGCATCCATCGAGACAGTCAGGACGAAGATCAACACGAATAGATCTCCAATCGCAGACAATGTCTTTCACACGTTTTCTCAGTGATTTGTGCACAAGCACGCCCATGGCCCTACACCCAGGGCCAGAATGATGACGGTAGTAAGCGTGGCCGTTGAAAACGGGGCGAAGTAGCCCATCGTTTTGAAGGCAGCCCTTGAAATCCGCCTCTAGGATACAAATTAAGCCCCAGCACTTCAGCTCGAGCAAATCTAGGTTGGCTTGCATTAGGGTCTCGTCTGCCCACTTGCCTTGCACATTGAGTGCACAAACGAGGCCCCTCACGTAGGCCTCTCAAAGAGAGAGTGCCTCGTCGATGGTGTCTTTCAGCGTCTTGCGGAGCGCTTCATCGGGGATTTCCTTAAGAGACTCGTGCCACTGAAATTCCCCATCCTTGATAACACCAATCTGATGATCCAAGACAAAAAATTTTCGAGTCCGAGAGCAAATCACGTAACTGTCTGAGCGATCTCCCATTGCCTTTTCCAGTGCACTTGAAACTGTCTTGAACAATTTTGCTGGGCCCCGCTCCTCCTTAGTACTGATTTGTCCACACCAGATCAAATTTTCTAAGTACCCAGGAATCTTGAGATCACGGATCGTGGCTGCCGCTTGAAGTCCCACCGTAACCGAGCTCCATTTGATCTCAACGCAGCTCCCATATCCAAAAGGAGCAACAATATGCGTGGGCTGGGGAACGTCTGCTCGGCGCAGGATCGCCCGCGCCTTTTCCAGAGCCTCCTGCTTTTTGAGATTCCAGCCCAAGTTAGTGAGAATGAAGATATCTCTATCTGCTCTTGGGGTGCTGGCCCAAGGCGGACCCTTTTTCCTGGAGGGACCCTGACTTGACTGGCTTTCCAGTTGTTTGGCTGCCATTTCTGCGCGCAGAGACTTCTGCTCCAGTTCGACCGCCTGAATTCTTTCGTTGAAGGCTTTCTGCACCTCAGTCTCACCTGCCTCAAGGTTGGCAAGCTTTACTTCGTGGTCGTTGATCAAGGTGACGGCTACTGAGAATTCCTGGGCCAAGGCCTTTTGAGTTCCCAGAACGTCAAGTTGTAACGAGTCGATACGGTCCTTGATGGGAGCGATCTTTTTATCGAGGAGCGACTCGAGTTGCATCAAAAAACCGTCAGCCCCTGTGGCTGTTGAGGCAGCCCCTGAAGAAATTGAACCATTCTCTCCCAGGCCCTTACCCTTAGCTGAACCCTTGGCCACCAATGTTCTCATAGCTTTCGAGGCCTCTTGCTGATTTTCTTTATCTTCATCTGCCATCCGAGCGTCGTCTCTCAGTCTTTTCTGCTTATCGATATCTAAAGACAAGAGCTTTTGCATGGTTTCTCCAATCTGCAAGGTCGGCATGGCCGAAAGTGTAAGTACGATCCAATTATCCAAACTTCGATATGAAATGAAGCGCCGAGTTGACAAAACCCAATAAATTCGCTAATTCGCCAAATTGAGTCGATATCCCACCAATGAGAGTGATATCCCACTGATAAATCTCACCGACTGATCCCAAATTGAACCAATCTCGCTGACCTCGACGAAGACGGAGGCAGCAATGGCAGCCGGCACCCCCCCGCGGCCGCCCCCCCCGCAAGACCCCTTGAGCCCTTGAGCCCTTGAGCCCTTGAGCCCTTGAGCCCTTGAGCCCTTGAGCCAAAATGGCTACGGACGCGTCTGATGTCTCCGAATCGATTCCTGTGATTACCCGCCCTGCAGCCTCCCTACAGCCCGAGTTAAGTGCAGAACGCCGACAGTAGCTCTCAAGATGACTGGAAGAATACGAGTTTCGTGATTCTGGATCGCGCAGCAGACCGAGTTCAGAGCTCTGGACTCGACAGACAAACGCGACTGATGATTCTGAATCGGTTTCTGTAACTATCAGCCCTGTAGCTGTCCTATAGCTCGAGTTAAGTACAGGAAACCAAGAGCGCCTATCCAGATGATTCGAATGATACGAATAGGTTTGCGGACCTGGCTCGGCTAGCAGACCGAGTTCAGACCTCTGGTTGGACCAGCCGAACGCGCCTGATGATTCTGAGTCGATGAGGCGTGCTTACCAGCTCTGTAGCTGTCCTATATCTCGAGTTAAGTTCAGAATACCGACAGTGCGAATCAAGATGACTTGAATAATACGAATAGGTTTGCGGATCTAGCTCGGCTAGCAAACCGAGTTCAGAGCTCTGGATTCAACAGGCGAACGCACCTAATCATTCTACATCGATTAGCTGTGCTTACCAGCTCTGTAGCTGTCCTACAGCTCGAGTTAAGTACAAAATACCGACAACGCGTATCAAGATGACTCGAAACGGCCGATCCCGCCAGTGTGCTTTTTGGCAGTAAAAGATACCCGATCGAGCTGATATCAAGACTGGGAACCGGCGGTAAACCGTCAACCAGGTTACCGCCGGGACCCTCGTAGAGCTCTTTTCTCACGCCGCGCTCCTCAGAACACAGGGAGTAAGCTTCTGGAGTGAGAAACGAAACAATCGAAAAATCACGTTTTTCTGTTTTTATCGAACGTCGGTTCCTCCAAGTGTTTTGATAGAAATACTGCACCTACGGACCTGAAAATTTACTGGCAGACGCATCTAAACCCACTACAGGTGCGAAAAATCTGCTTTTCCAAAATGAATTGTCAAATATCTTTCAAATATTCGCAAAACTACCCAAAAGTTATCACTTTGTCCTTTCTCGCCGGGTCGGCCAACTAGCTCCACCCCGCGACGGAATTCCTCTAGCTCATCGATGACGAAGAGCTCTACGAGGTATGACGAGCGGGATTGAGATCGAATATCACGGGAAAAAATACTAGAGCACAAACGACTTGTTGAATTTCGAGAACAAAATTTTCAACCGACCAAAAGTTGTGAAAAGTTCAGTTCTTTTTTTTCGAGCCAACTAGCTCTCCAGCGCGCCGGAACTGGGCGCCGGCGGTAAACCGTCAACCTGGCTACCGCCGGGGACCTCGTAGAGCTCTTTTCTCGCCCAGCTCTTCGGAACACGTGAAGCAAGCTTAAGCGAGAACCAAAAAACTCTAAAACATCGATCGCATACAAATAGTTTTGTGGACTAAACTCGAGAAGCAGACTCTGTTCAGAGCTCTAGATGCTTCAGCCAAACGCCCTTGATGATTCTGTATCGGTTTCTGTGCGAACCACCTCTGTAGCTGTGCTACAGCTAGAGTTAAGTGCAGAATACCGACAGCGCCTCAGAGAACTTGAGAAATACGAATAGTGTTGTGGACCTAGCTCGACTAGCAGAACGAGTTCAGGCCTCTCGATGCAACAAACGCAAGCGCCTGGTGATACTGAATCAGTTTATGTGCGCACCAGCTCTGTAGCTCCTCTGCATCTTGAGTTGAGTACAGAAAACCGGCATCACTGGCGAAGATGACTTTTACGGACCTAGCTCGAGTAGCAGACCGAGTTCAGGCCTCTGGATGCAACAGGCGAACGCGCCTGATCATTCTGAATCGGTTTCTGTAAGTATCAGCTCTTTAGCTCTCGAAATCTCGAGTTAAGTACAGAAAACCGTGAACGCGTGCCAAGATGACACGGAACGCAGTTGGTTCCAGCAAGTCTTTTGATAGTAATATTGCAGCTACGGACCTGAGAATTTAACTGGCAGACGCGGCATAAGTGAGAAAAATACCGGTTCTCAAAATGAATTGTCAAATATCTGTCAAATCAAAGCAAAACCGACCCAAGGTTATCACATTGTCTCTTTTGGTCGGGTCGGCCAAATAGCTCCACCCCGCGCCGGAATTCCTCTAGCTCATCGATGCCGAAGAGCTCTACGAGGTACTGGAACAGACGGTAAACCGTCAACCTGGTTACCGCCGGGAACCTCGTAGAGCTCTTTTCTTGCACAGCGATCGTCGGAACACATGGAGAAAGCTTCTGAGGCGAGAAACGAAAAACTCGAAAAATCACGTTTTTCTGCCTCTATACAACCGCGGTTCCTCCAAGTGTTTTGATGGTACTACTGCACCTATGGTCCTGAAAATTTTACTGGCGGACGCGCCATAGCCCATTACAGGTGCGAAAAATCTGGTTTCTCCAAATGAATGGTCAAATGTCTTTCAAATAATCGCAAAACCACCCAAACTGGCGCTGGCGGTGAACCGTCAACCTGGTCACCGCCGGGAACCTCGTAGAGCTCCTTGCATCCGTGAGAAAGCTCGGGGTCAAAGCATGAGCTTCTGGGAGCTTTTCTACACAAAATTCAAGTTGGGAGTTTTCAGAGTCAACATGTAGTCGGTTCCTCCAAGTGAACTGGTACTGAAAATGGCTCTTAGAGGGCTGAGCTGCTCAGAGAACAAAGTTTATATGTCAATGCTTGGAGTAAAAATCTGCTTCCTCAAAATGAATTGTCAAATATCTTTCAAATATTTGCAAAACCACCCAAAAGTTGCCACATTGTCCGCCTCGGCCGGGTGGGCCAGCTAGCTTCACCCCGCGCCGGAATTCCTCTAGCTCATCGATGCCGAAGAGCTCTACGAGGTACCTTGCTGAGGGAAGCTCTACGAGTTACTGGGCGCCGGCGGTAAACCGTCAACCTTTCTTACCGCCGGGGGACTCGTAGAGCTTCCTGACAGTATATAGTGTGGGGAAAAATCCAGAGAACGACTAGTTTTCAGCCCAAGCGAGTTCAGACCTCTCAAGATGACTCTAACAAAAAAACAAACAGTTTCGCAACCCAGTTCGAGTATCAGACCGAGTTCAGATCTCTCAATGCGACAGGCGGACGCGTCTGATGTCTGCGAATCGACTCATGTGATTACCAGCCCTGTAGCCCCCCTACAGCCCGACAGCATCTCTCAGGATGACTCGAATAATACAATAGTTTTGCGGATCTGTTTCGAGCAGCAGATCAAGTTCTGAGCTCTCGAATCGACCAACGAACGCGCCTGATCTGTGCAAATCGATTTCTATGACCCGCAGCACTGTAGCCCTCTCCCAGCATGAGTTGAGAGCAGAAAATTGAGAGCACTTTTCACGATGATTCGGACAATACGAATAGTTTCGCGGACCTAGCTCGGGCAGCAGGCCGAGTTCAGAGCTCTCGATACAACAGACAAACGCAGGGGAATAATTCCAACCGATTTCTGTGACTCTACAGCTCGCGTTAAGTACAGAAAACCGAGAGCGTTTGTCAAGATGCCTCGAATAATACGAACAGGTTTGCGGATCTGGCTCGGCTAGCAGACCGAGTTCAGACCTCTGGAGTCAAGAGGCGAACGCGCCTGGTGATTCTGAATGCGATGGATGTGCTTACCAGCTCTGTAGCTGCCTTACAGCTCGAATTGAATACAAACTACCAACACGCGTATCAAGTTGACTCGAATAATACGAATAGGTTTGCGAACCTACCTCGGCTAGCAGACCGAGTTCAGACCTATGGATTCAACGGGCGAACGCGCCTGATGATTCTGAGTGCGATAGGTGTGCTTACCAGCACTGTAGCTGCCCTACAGCTCGAGTTAAGTAGAAAATACCGATAACGCGTATCAAGTTGGCTCGAATAATACGAATAGGTTTGTGGACCTAGCTCGGCTAGCAGACCGAGTTCAGACCTATGGATTCAACAGGCGAACGCGCCTGATGATCCTCAGGGCGATAGGTGTGCTTACCAGCTCTGTAGCTGCCCTACAGCTCGAATTAAGTAGAAAGTACCGACAACGCGTATCAAGATGACTCGAAACAGCCGTTCCCGCCGGGACGCTTTTTGGCAGTAAAAGGGTACCCGATCGAGCTGAGATCAAGATGGCGAGCGGGAATAAGATCGAATATCACGAGGAAAAATACTAGAGCTCTAACGAATTGTAAAATTTCGAGAACAAAATTTTCAACTGACCAAAAGTCACCAAAAGGTCCGTCGAGATGTTTCTTGCCAACTCTCTCCAGCGCTCCGGAACTGGGATCCGGCGGTAAACCGTCAACCAGGTTACCGCCGGGACCCTCGAAGAGCTCTGAATAGAGAAGTGAGATTCGAGATCACAGCAGAAGAACGCTTCTCAATACCAGCTTCAAACATAAAGGAATTTTATGTTCGGTCGTACAGAATACTGGTTCCCCGCAGTCTTTTGATCGATATAATGTAGCTAGAGCCCTGAGACTTGCATCATCGTAAGCGCCGTGATTCGCTGCATAGAATAAAAATTCGAATTAGCAAAACGAATTTCAAAATATCTCGCTAGCTTTGGAAAACTGGGCGCCGGCGGTAAACCGTCAACCTTTCTTACCGCCGGGGGACTCGTACAGCTTCCTGACAATATATAATGTGGAAAAAGGATTTCAGAGAACGACTAGTTTTCAGCCTAAGCGATTATAGACCTCTCAAGGAACCTCTAAGAAAACAAACGAAAGGTTTTCTAATCGAGCTCGAGTATGGAATCGAGTTCAGACCTCTGAATGCGACGGGCGGACGCGTCTGATGTCTGCGGATCGATTCCTGTGATCACCAGCTCTGCAGCCCCCATACGGCCTGAGTTAAGTGCAGAAAACCGACAGCACCTAGCAGACCGAGTTCCGAGCTCTCGGTTCGACCAGCAGCACTGTAGCCCTCCGATTTAAGGACAGAAAACCGAGAGCACTTCTCAAGATGACTCGAACAATACCAGTAGCTTCACGAAAAACCGAGGGCGTCTGCTACAATGACTCGAATAATACGAATAGGTTTGCGGCCCTAGCTCGGCTAGCAGACCGAGTTCAGACCTCTGGATTCAAAAGGCGAACGCGTTGTTCTCAAGCTCGAGTTATCTTGAGAAAACCGACAGCGCGTATCAAGATGATTCGTCCCCGCCTGCCTGTTATTTTGGCCTTCAAAGTTACCCGATCGAGCTGAGATCAAGATGGCGAGCGGGAATAAGATCTAATATAAAAAAACTAGAGCTCTAACGAATGGTGAAATTTTGAGAACAAAATTTTCAACCGACCAAAAGTCACCAAAAAGTCCGTCGAGATTTGTCTTGTCAACTAGCTCTCCAGCTCCCCGGAAATACTCTTAAGCTTCCAGCAATAACTTGCTAAGGAAAGCTCTACGAGATACCGACCCCAGGTTACCACATTGTCCGCCCGGGCCGGGTTGGCCAACTAGCTCGCGCCCGCGCCCGAATTTCTCTAGCTCATCGATGCCGAAGAGCTCTACGAGGTAAGTTGCCACATTGTCCGCCTTGGCTGGGCCAACTGGGCGCCGGCGGTAAACCGTCAACCTGGTTACCGCCGGGGACCTCGTAGAGCTCCTAGCCACGTGTCATAAGTCCATGCAAATCTCTGGAATGCGCACGGTGAATATATCTCCAATGATAAAATGAACACATACATGTATGAGTTTCAGTACGTCTTCCAGCGCGCGAGAGCGATGCTGCCGTGGCACCGCACATGTATGTAGACATGCACAGATGGACAAGCATGCGAAAATAGGATCGACGTCAGCAGGCGCGGCAACGCACCGGGCACGAGCACGCGCGCGGGCAAACGCACAGTCTCACGCGCGCACGCACTCACAACCACGCGCGCTCACTCACGCGCCGGCACCCCCTCACGCACACACATGCACACACACGCACGCACACACACACACACACACACACACACACACGCACACACACACACACACGCACACAAACGCACACACACAAAAACACACACACGCGCGCGCGCGCGCACACAGACACTAACACAGACACAGACACAGACACACCCACACGCACACGCACACACACACACACAGACGCGGCCACACACACACACACACACACACGCACACACACACACACACACACACATGCCTGCCAGACACA
>CAUYUJ010019064.1:25000-107500 GCA_963575745.1 Prorocentrum cordatum
CCTGCCCCCCCCCCCCCCCCCCCTCTACCCCCACCCACCCCCCCCATCCAATCCCGCCCCCCCACGCCACCACCACCACCACCACCACCGACCACCACCACCACCACCACACGACCACCACCCACCACCACCACCACCACCACCACCACCAACACCCAACCACGCACCACCACAACCACCACCACCCCACCACCACCACCACCCACCACCACCCCACCACCACACCACCCACCACCCACCACCCACCACCACCCAACCACCAACCCACCACCACCACCACACCACCACCACACCCCCACCCACCACCACCACCACCACCACCACCCACCACCACCACCACCACCACCACCACCCACCACCACCCACCACCACCACCACCACCACCACCACCACCACCACCACCACCACCACCACCACCACCACCACCACCACCACCACCACCACCACCACCACACACACACACACACACACACATCCCCTTCATTCCCTCTTCGAAACCCAAAATCCCTGCCCAGCCCTGTCCTATCGGCCCGAATGCCAGGCGGACCCCGCCGACCGATCCAGCTCATTCCCCTGCATATCCACGGCCAACCCCCGGGCCCCCCCCCGACACCCGCTGCGACGCGCGCGACGCATCCGCCCGAGCGCGGGCGCGCTGGAAAGCAGCCAAGTCGTCAACCCTTTCTGAACCGAAACCTGTCACCACTCGGTCGGCGCCGCCTCCGCGCGGAGATTCCGCCCGCTCCACGCGCTTCGGGCGCAGCAGCACCCCCGCTCGAATAAACGCGCCCTCGCCCGCCCCCGCCCCCTCACCCGCGACCGCGCCAGGCGCAGATTGCGCCGCCAGCCGGGCAGACCTGCGCGGAGCCACTGCCTCTGGCACAGTCTCCGGCTTTCTCCCCCCTGGCGCGGACGCCCTGGCCGCCCCCAGCAAGCCTCTCCCCGCGCGGACTCCCGGCTCCTCCACAGCCACCCCTGCGTCGCCCGACGCAGCCGCGTGCCCCCCCGCTTTGCCGCGGCCTTTGCCGCCCACGCGCAGCTTCGCAGGGCCGCCCCCACCTCGCGCATGTCTCCCCGCGGCGCCATCGTTCCCTCCGCCAACGTCCCCAGACTCTACCGCGCCATTGGCGCAGCCAACCAGCCTCGCGTCGGCGCGACCACCGACTCCGTCGCCAGCGGAGGCGCAGCCTGCGCCAGACGGCGACGCCGCCCTCTTCCTCCGCACGCGCCTCGCGGCGGAATGCGGCGCAGCCCCGACGGGCGAGCCCGCGGCCCACCCCCCTCCACCCCCTCCTCCACCTCCTCGCACACCTCCCCCTCCTCCTCCCACACCTCCCCCTCCTCCTCCCCCTCCCCCTCCTCCTCCGCGCATAGAGCCCGGCCCCGCAGCGACCCCGCCGCTCGCGCCCGAGCCGCCCGCCGCGCCCACGGCACGCGCGGCGCCGAGCACCCCGCCCTTCGCCGTCGCCGCGCCACTCCCGGCGACCCCGCTGGCATCGACGCCGCGCATCTCCCCGGACGGCGAAGCCGGAGTCTTCCGCCGCACGCGCCTGGCCGTGGCCGGCGAGCTGAGGACACCATCGCCCCCTTGGCGCTCCGGCGTAAGCGGGGCACCCGCCCGGACTGGCACCGGCGCCCGCACGCTCGCCCCCGCCTCGCTCTCCGCTGCGACCTCTGCAGGCTGCCGCCCCGCAGCGCGGCAACGCGGGCCGAGACCCGAGGCGCTCGCGCCGCCGGCGCCACCGCCACCGACGCCAGACACCTCACTCCCGCCAGCCCCCACACCCCCGATGCCTGCCCCGCCTCCCCCTCCACCGCTCTGCTCATCTGGCGCCCCGCCAACCCCTGGCGCCCCCGCGTCGGCGCTCTGCCCCTGACTGCGCCCCATGCGACAGTACACCGCCATGTACGCCTCCTTCGGCTTCACGTGCGCCGGCTCGCCTCGCATCCTGCGCGGCGCCTTGTCGTCGTCAAACAAAACGTACCCCCCGTCAGGGACGCGGCACAACGTCGTATAGTGACCAGTATGCACTGCTTGCCCATTGTGGTACACAACGCCAACCAGCTGCATCTGGGGAAGCCCATGCAGCCTCAGTTGCTCTTCGACCCACACGGGCTGCCGCGCCTCATGGCCCCTCCTCAATTGAACCACCAAAACGCGCGGCACGCCCGTGAGTCGCGTCTGCTGGTCGTGCCAAACCCGGTCGGCAGCCGCGCGGCAACACGCTGGGCAGCTCTTCTCAACTTGTTCAGGCGCGCAAAAGTCGGAGTACATTTCCGACAACATCATCGGCCCGCCGGGCCGCGCGTGGACCCGCAGCTTCAGAACATCCTCCGCCTCGTACGAGACGGACAAGTGCCCGCACTGACGGCATTTCTGCCGCTTCTCCATCACAAACCCGAACATCCGATCCACGTGCGTCACGCGCATGTTCGTCGCACGAATGCTCTCGGGGTCCCACGACGCAAAGCGTCCGGCCAACTCCTCTCCGCGGCGCGCAGCCGACATCAGCTTACCCCAATACGCAAACACATCATGCTGCTGCCACTCGTTGTCGAACTCACTGGGCTGCCCGAGGAAAACGTCCTCGCTATCAACATTCGTTCGCCGCCGCACGCTCACGGGTCCGCCCTGCCAGCGTCGCGACACCAACTGATTGTGCGTGTCCCACATCCCGCAGACGCAGCAACGCCCACTGGCCCTCTCCTCGCAATCGCCCTCCGAGTGCCATCGAAGCCACTCCCAGACGGCAGGCGTCCGCAGCATCAGCTGCGTCACGCTGACCACGTAGCAAGAATGTCCAGGCCGCGGCATCCCACGGACGGGCACGCTACTCACGCTGTCCCACGAAGCCGCGCGAATACCATCCACGCGAGGCACGTCCATCTCTCCAGGGCTCGGCGGAGGCTGAGCCGGGCGCTCCGACGCGAACAAACTCTGCGGCCCGAACGCCGCGGACACCAGCTCTTCCCGACGGCGCTGTCTTCGGGCTGCCTCGCGTTGCTGCGTTCGCAAGTACGCCTCCCGGTTTCGGTCCTGCGCCTGCTGCCTCGCCAAGGCCGCAGCCTCCCGCCCCTGCTGCAACCGATTCTGGACCTCGGCACCCTCCAGCCGGTGCGACCGATCGCGCGTCGCCTGGAGCGCGAGCCGGCAGCGCTGCGCCAGGGCCCTCATCTTATGCTCGCGAGAACCGAAACACGCATGGGCACGCACATACCCGAACAGCCCAAAGTGGTCTGACACATGGAATTCGCAGCCCTCGAAGAACACTTTCCCCTTCCCTACCAAATGCACCTCCGCCCAAAGCTCCGCCCCGAACATAACCCGGTCCCGTCTCTGGCCGACAGCCCCCCTCTCGCCGAGACCCGAGTAAAACTTGTTCCCGGGGCAGCCCCAAGAACGACCCTCGTACCAGGTGTCCTTCAAACGCAGCTGCTCCACGGCGGCCTGCACCTGGGAGTCCGTGCTGTTCATGTCGCCCACAATGAGCAGCCGGTCGCAACCTTCCGCGCAAGTCCTCGTAATCTTCCGAAGTATCGCGTGACGCCGTTCCCATGCCGCACCCGCGGGCAAGTGGACCGCCGCCACGTTCACCCACCCCGCGCCGCCCGCGCCCCCGCCTCCGGGAACTTCGACCCGGCACAGCACGCACGGGTCCTGCCCTGACAAAGCCTTGCCTTCCGCACGCAGACCGCGCCTCACGTACAGGTGCACGTACCCCCTGGACTCGTGCGCATGGGCCACGCCAACCAATTGGAATTCCGCCTCCAGCTCCTTGTACGCCTCCTCGCCCTCGCATTCCTGCAGAGCAACGACATCAACCCCGCGCGCCTGCCTCCAACGGAGCACTTCGCCCAGGACCGCCGCGCGCTGGTCGCGGTCGCTCCAGGAGGGCGGCGCCACGGCCGAGCGATGCCCACCAGCGATATTCCACGTGGCAAACGACAACGTCGACGCGCCCTCCAGGCCCTCCTCTTCGCCAGCCTCACCCGCCGCTTCCCCTGGCACAGCCGCCCTCGGCAAGCTCGCGCCCGTCGCGCTGGGCGCCGAAGCACCCGCGCGAGGCACGACGCCGAACGCGCCCAGAACGTCGCGGCATTCCTGCTCCGAAAGCAACAACTCCATGACATCCCGCGCCCCCCGCGCGCCGACGCCCGCCCGGAACGACGCGAACGCGCCCCGCAGCACGCGACACACGTCAGGCACGAAGGACTCCGCCGACGCATCCAGCACGCCCGCATTCGCCAAGCGCCCAACACGGCCCAGCAGAAGCCCGAGCGCGCAGGCGATCCTCTGCGAGGGAACACGAACGCGCGGCGCGTCCCCGAACTCCACCGCCGGCGGGCGCCGCCCAGCACTGGCACCGAGCGGCCGCAGCAGTGCGTCGATATTCCGGGCGATTCGCCCTGCCACGCCCTCCCTGCGGGCCCGATCGTGCACGCGCACTGCGAGAGACTCGGCTCGCCCGAGTGCCTCCCCCGGCCGACCAGACGTAACACTCACAAACATCCAGTCCTGCGCGACACCAGATCCGCTCAGTGAGTCCACGGCGACGACCATGAGCAACTCCTGCTTGTCACTCACGGAATTTGCATCCCACACGCTCGTCCAATTGTGCGCAATCCGGGCAAAATGCTCCGGGGTCTCCTCCGCACCAACGTGCCGGCCTACCTTTGCCGAAGCCACAGTCATCGGCAGCTCCAACCCCGCGCACAACTGCTTCGCCACCTTCAAGAAAAACTCCAGCGCCTGGCCCTCCAGCCTGCCCTCTGCCAGCGCGCTCTCCGCTCGCACGTTCACGACCCACTTGTCCATGCGCAGCGCGCAGCCACCGCGGACGTCCCCGAACGCGTCCTTCATCCTCTTCGCCGCCTTATCCAAACTCTTATGCAGGCGCGGGGTCACCAAAGCGCCCATGGCCTCCTTCACGGCGCTCATATGCAGCGGGCCCATGCTCGGAGCCACGGAATCGAGCACTCGCTCATCCCACGCCCCAGACGCCTCCCACCGCTCCACAACTAAGTCGACCACGCCGCGCAGGAACCCCTCCCTGTCACCCGAACCCGAAGACTCATGCGTCAGGCGCCCGGCAGCAGCCGCCAGACGTTCGCGCAAATCCTCCGGGGACGCACAAGCAGCGAGGGCACCGACATCAACAAGCAGATCCCGCGCGGCGCCCTTTTCCTCCCGCGTCGCGAAGCGCACCCGCCTCCGGTCCAGAAGCCTTTCGGCCACGGCACGGAGGCGCCGCGCCGCGACGTCGTCCTCTCCAGCCTCGGCAGCAACGGCGCTGTCGAGCTCGGACGCGAACGGCGGCCCCTCCTCACCCCACAGCCAAGTGTCCTCATCCACCGCTCTGCCCGCCCCTCTCAACCTCTCCGCCTGAGCCGCGGCAACGGTCTTCAAACGACCCAGCAATGTCTCCGCCGCGCGTTTCTCCTCCTCAGTCCAGCAGTCCGCCTCGCAGTACCCGTATTTCCGCAACGTGCGGGAAGCGCGAGCCTCCAGTCGCAACTCGAAGCGTCGCCGCTCCCGGAACGCCGTCGTATGCCTGGCCCTCATGAAGTCCACATACTCCGGCAGGTCCTCCTCGAACACCAAATCCCAGGGATGCTTGACGCGCGTCGTGGCGACGAAACCGATCCCTGCAACGGCCGCAGTCTTCGCTGACAGGTGCACGCGGACTTTCGCCAACGTCATCCCCTGCGCCTTCCAGTGCGTCAACGCCCATGCCAGCTGCAACGGGTAGTTCTCGCGCCACACGCCCTCCTCCATGGTGGAAGACACTCTCTGCCTCCAAATGGGCACCCAGTTCCGCCGCTCCTCGTCTCCCGGGAAAAACGACCGCGGCCGACCCTGCCCGTCTGTCCCTAGATCGATATCATCGAACTCGACGAACACGCAAAGGGGCGCCTGCAAATCCGGCCGAGCGCCATTGTGCGGGTCGGCGCCCTCGGGCCACATGTAGCCGCGCAGCGTACCCATCGCCCCGTTCATGAGCCCCGCCTCAACCCAGAGGTTCTGAGTCAACAGCACGCGGGCCCCTTCGCAGACGTACAGCTCGTTCTCGAGTCCGCGGAAGTCCTCGGACGCCATCTGGTCTGGCCTAGACTTCTGCTTTTTCTCCTTTTTGTCGTGGTAGGCACGCAACGCCGCGATGGGCTTACCACTCGCAGCGGCTACCTGGTACAACCTCTCCATGTTCACTCTATCGGCGCCACATGCACCCGAGGCCCGATCCTTCCTGCCGTCCATCAGCAGCGGGGCCGTCTCGAAGGCCGCCAGCTCCTCCCTCCCCTCCTTGGTCATCTGCAGCACCGACCTGTTCCGGCGCTTCAACCACGCATGATCCCGCTGCTCCCAGGTGCACTGCGCCATGCCTTTCGTGACCTCCAAGAAGCGATCAGCATCCTGCCTGTACTCCGCCTGCCGCTCCTTCGACAGCCCCTCTTTCTCACCGCGCCACCGGTGCACGCGTCGGAGCACGGCCACGTCCTGGAACGTATCGCGCACGAAACTGCCATTATTCACTAACCTGTCCGTGCTCCAGGCGTCGTCGGGGGTCCGCTCCGCCCCCCTGGGCTTGTTCTTCGCAGACCCCCCATACGCGCCCATCCGGTACAGGGGGTCATCGCCGATTGGCGGCGCCTGCTGCGGATCCCCGGCGAGCACGGCATCCTTCCCGCCGAGATACACTGGCCTCGCACCCTGCGCCGCACGCTTCGCCGCAACACCAAGAGTATCCTGCACCTTGAACTCGATCTTGCCCAGCATCTGCCGCCCGATCATGCTCATCTCATCCAACACAAACAACCTCGCCTGACGCAGTCGAGTCTGCGTCTTTTGAAACCGGTCCCCGTCCTTGCGTACCCAAGGGCCGCAATATCCCACCGGCACACCGAACGCCCTGTGCAGGGTGGTCGCGCCATATTTCAACTGGAACGAGGCGCACCCGGTGGGAGCGGCGAGCAAGCAGCAATTCCGCTCCTCCTCATCAATCTCTTCAGGCCCTCGCCGGATTTCGCGCACGCCGCGGCGATCTTGATCCAGCCTCGTCCTCGGGGCAAACTGCCGCACCCGCTTTCGCCTCGCGGCTACGAAACTGCGCACGGTGCGCGATTTCCCCGTGCCGGCCACGCCCGTGACCATCAATCTCAACGGGTCGGCCTCCGAATGGCGGTCGTCCATGACGATGTCGTGGGCGAACTTCTGCCAGGGGTCGAGATCGGCGCGCTCGACGACCTCGGCCCCGTCGCCTACCTTGGCCTTTCCGTACCACTCATCCCGGAGCTTCTCCAGACGCCCTCTCTCGCTCGTCGACACATTGCACGCCTCGTTCAACCAATTGAAGTCCTTGGGGTTCACCCGGACCCTGCCGCGCACCTCATCGCCCGCAGCATCCCCGACGCGCACGTCCGCCGCCTGCACAGCAGGGCCTGCCGCGCTGACGCGCTCATCGGCTGGGCGGCGCTCCCACTCGGACACCTCCCCCGCGGCCGCAGCAGACTCAGCGCCCTCCCCCGGCCGCGCCTCGCGTAAGACAGCATCCCGAGCCTCCTCGTTCGGGTCCTCGTCGCCGCGCAGCACGAGTCTGTCCACCAAGTCCTCCACTTCCTCCCCCGACTCCGCCTTCTCGCTGTCTCTGTCATCGTCGCCGCGCCCGTCGCCATCGTCGGACGCCTGCCCCCCGGCGCCGCCCGCCGCCTCGTCTGCCCCCGCGCCCCGCCCCAGCTGTCGCGCCTCATGCCGCCTCACCATTTCGCGTCGCGTCCGGCGCAGAAGCTCCCGGTTGCTAGCGACCCCGTCCTCCAGGATGGCGCCGAGCACTTCCTTGTAGAACGGGTTCGCGCGCTCGTACTGCTCCACGACCCACGCCGGAACCCACTGGCGGAGCATGGGGTCAGTGAGCATCTCCATCATCATATGCCCCCAATACTGATCGCTCTGCACCCCCCAAGCCCTTCCCCCCGACTTGAGCCAGAGATCCTGCACGCCCAGGAACCGCTCGCTCCCAGCATCCTGGCCAGCACCGCCCGCCAAAGGCTGAACGAACTCCGTGGCCCCAATGCAAGCCGCCGGCACCGGCCGGACGTCCCTCAGCATCTCCTGTTCGATCATGGCCTTGCGGTCCGCGGTCGCCATGTGCCGCCAGTGCGCGATGACGTTCGCCCGCGCGTACGCCTCGTGGCAGGCGTGCTGCACGTTCGCGCACTCCGCGCTATAGCCAGGAGTCACCTGCAGACACACCGCTGGGTTCCCGCGCCTCAGCTTCCCGCGGTACACAGCGTACTTCCAATAGAATTCGAACAACGACACATCGCGCACCTCTTCCACCGAGATGGACTCGTCCCCCCTGGCACGCTGCCGACGCACAAACTCCAGGCGCTTGTCGAACTTGTCCACTTTGCTATCCCAGTGCACAGGCTCGTCATCTGCCTTGTCCCGCAGCGCAGACGCAGGCTTCAGCGCGCGGGCCCCCGTCGTGTTGAGGGTCACGACGGGCAGCATGGACAAAACCATGGGCAGGCGCAACCCCAGCAGCGCCACCTCGTAACAGTGGTAGTCCCGCTCCCCGAGCATCCGAGCAAAGAACTTCTGAATGGAGCGCCGAAGGAAATCAGTCCCTTCGCCCTCTGGGACGTAAGCGCAGACCTCGTTGACGGCGTCGTCGAGCACCTCCTTGATCTTCCGCGAGCCCTTGGGCGCCTTCGTCGCGTACTTCGTGACGTACTCCACGACCGCCCACAAGTTCAGAACGGGACGCCAGTCAATGTTCCCCATGTTGGCCAACAGCACGTGCTCCTCGTAACTATTGCAGAGCCTGTCGTTCCGCGGAAACACCGCCTGCCAGTGGCCCTCCCGGCGGCCCTTCTCCATGCGGAACGGCCGGGGCCCGACGCGGCCCCACCTGTCGCGCGGGAAGTCATATCGGCAGAACACGCACCCCTCCTTCCCGCGAGCACACGCGTGAACCCCGAGCCGCGGCGGCCCCATGCCATGCTTCGTGTGCCGCGCCACCCTGTTCACCAGCGCAGCCACCAGTCGCCGAACGGGTTGCACGTCCAACTTCCCCGACGCCTCGGACGCAAAGGCCTCGTCCAGAACCTTCCGCAAGTTCAAGCACTCCGGCGCAGAAGCGGGCACGCTACGCACCGCCCGGCCCTCCGACGTCTCGCGCGCAGCCTCGCCCTCCATCTCCACGTCCACGTCGAAGGCGCCAACCTCGTCGTCCCACGTGTACCTGCACGCGCCCGCGTCGTCGTAGCACGGGTTCCACTCCGAGACCACGTGCCCGAAGAACTCATAGAACCGCTTCTCCAAAACGCTCTGCAGCGCGACGTCCTCATGCTCCGGCTTCAGCACGCCGAAGTCGAAACCAGCACCCCCTAGTCGCTGCCCGCGGGCCCCGTGGGGGACCCCAGCGGGTCTCGACCCCCGAGCAGCACCGGGGCCCTCAACGCCATCACCATCCTGAACGTCCTCCACGGGATCACCCCCCGCCTCGTCCTCCGGCGCTGGATCCTCTGGCCCGACGCGCTCGAAAGCAACGTCGGCCTCCGCCCCCTGGCCGCGGGCGCCCTCCTCCCCTTGCACGAGAACCAGCCACCCTCGATCCACCAGGGCGTCGAGGAGCGCAGAAGCCCTGCCCACGAACTCATCCTCGTCGTCGCCTGCGCCATCTTCACTACATGATCCCGAAGCCGCAGAGCCCTCACCCGCAGGAGCCCGCGGCGCACGCTGGCCAGGCCGGCCGGCAACGGCGCGCAGGACCTGCTCCAGGGCAGCGAGGGCAGCACCACGACGCCTCCGCTCCTGCAGGGGCCAGGCCAGCGGTCCTGCCTCAAGCGAGGGCAGGCACGCCGCCACGTCGCTCGCCACGCTCGGCGGAAGCATGTCCCCCTCCCCGTCCACGTCCGCGCGAACCCGCGCAACCGCCGGCCCAGGCAGCCCCACGCTGAACCCGTGGTAATGCAGATTGCCACCCGCGCCACACTCGGCCCTGGCCATGGCCATGTACTTGAACTGCTCCGAGTGGGGCAGCACGGCGGGCATCACCATCCGCATGTTCAGCTCCACCCGCAAGGCCATCATGTAGGCCACCAGGTCCGGGTTGTCCCGCGCGAAACGGAAGCGCTCCTCTCGCCCGTCACCAACCCAATCACCCAGAGCACGGTCTCCCGCCGCCCGCGCCCCTGGACCTCCCCCCATGCGCTGAATGTCAAACGCGGCGTTGTAGAACGGATTCTGCGTCCACCAAATGGACGGGTGACGGCCGAGCCCGACGACATCCGGCACAAGCGCGCGCCCTCGCTGAGTCCGGCCCTTTCCCGCCGGCAAGTCCAGCTCGCGGAGGAACCGCCTGCCGACCGGCTCGGCGCCGTCCGCCAGAGTGCCCTCGACCCAGGGCGGGTGCCAGGACAGGTGCTTCACGGTGCTCTGCAACTTCTTCGACTCGTACGACCAGTGCATGGTGGTCGAGGGCACATCGCGCCCCACGTTCGCGAGCTGGCCCACCAGGATCCGCACGCGGTCCTCGCTCTCGAGGATTTGCCTGAGCCCGCCCTTCGTCATCACACTTGGGCCCTGGACCCCGAGGCCCGCGCGCCTGTACATGGTCCGATACACCCCAAAGCCCTTGCCCCGCGCCTCGTTCAGGAGCAGCACGTTCACCATGGCCCACATCACGCGCTGGCCACGCGGGCCGCCGACGAACTGCCCGGTGCGGTAGCGCATCAGGTGCTGCACCCAGTCCTGCACGGACACCCGCCGGGGACGGTCGTCGAAGAGGTCGCCGATGCCCATGGGAAACTCCAACGGAAACGCCCTCGCGAAACGCCCGATGGCGCGCGCCGGGACCGGGTCCTCGCTCTGTCCGGGCCAGCCGTAAATCAAGCGCTCACCCGTCCGCGCAACTGCCTCGTCCTCGTCGAACTCCGGCAAGTTCTCCTCAATGCACCCCGTGTCCCTATCGCGCGCAGCTGCCACGAACGTTCCCGCCATGGCCAGCTCCAGCATCACCTCGTCCAAGACCGACTCGCGAGAGACGCCGCCCTCCGTGCCGGCGAACTGGCCCTGCACACGGGGTCGCATCCAATCGACGAGGAACTCGACGCGCACGCAGTCCACCGCCACGCGGTCCCTCTGCACGGACTTCACGGCGTTCTCCTCCCGCGCCGCAGCCAGCAGGCGGCCGAACAGGTCCTCCGTCGTCTCGTCGTCACCGAACTTCAACCCCTCCACCAAGCCCTCCGCCTCCGGCTGCAACCCCGCCCACCATCGCTGCACTGCCCCACCATACTCAAACTGCGCCTTGTCGAGCCACGCACTGAACACGTCGTGATCGACGGCCATGGCTTCATCTTCCACGCCGACGTCGAACTCCCCGTCAGCCGCCGCGTCGGCATCACCCTCGGCCGCGGCCTCCGCGCCGCCATCGTCGCCTCCCCGCGCATCGTCGCCCTCGCGGCCAGCAGGCTCGCGCCCGGCGTCGTCGCGGGGCCCCACGAAGTGCACGTCGAAGCCCGCGGCAATGAACTGGCGCGGCGTGACGACGTCGACGCCACAGGGGACGCAATCCCGAGCAATGGCCTCCGCTTCCGTCACGGGCCCAAGCTCCTCCGGCTCCCCGGCCTCGCCCCCCGACGGCAGGACGCCGTCTTCGCTCTCTCTCGGCGCGTAGGACGCGAGGATCTCGTCGTCCGGGAGCACGTCAAACAGGCGCGGGTCGTAGTACTTGTGCATGGGCTCGTCCGCAGTACCCCCCAGGCGCCAGGGCCCATACGTGCCCGCAAACGCACACAACGCCCGGAGCACGTGCCCACAGTAGCGCCAGCGCACGTGCAGGCCCTCCACGACCTCCTTCCCGAACCCTACATTCCGCCGCAACATCAAGCTGAAGGGCACTTTCCGGGGGTGCCAGGGCAGCACCACCCGCGGCTCCACGTGCTCCTGGAGCTCCCTCCCCCTGCCTCCATGATCGTACTCGATGATCACGTCCCCGCTGAGCAGCACCTCCACGACGCGCCCTGGGAAGACCAGGCGCCCGTGCAGGTCCACGCCGAAGCGCTGCCGCTCCTCGTCCGTGCAGCCCGCTGCCATGCGCTCGGGGCGGCGCGGGTCGTCGGGGCGCTCGCCGGGCCCGCGCGCCGAGTTCACGCGGTCCCCCACGCGGAACCCCTTCATGAGCTCGTGGCGCCGCGAGAACCCTGCCACGTCCTGCGGGAACGAGATGATGTTCTTGCGGAACTTGCGCAGCCCCGTGCGGGACACCGTGGCCAGGTGCACCTGCATGTGGTCCAGGGCAATGAGCAGGCTCTCCGTGAGCGTAGCCTGGTCGAACAGCTCGCGCAGGTCATCGGACGGGAAGCGGAAGCACGGGTCCATGTGGTTCTGCGCGGTGCGGAGACCCACCAACTGATACAGGTCGTCCTCCGTGGCCGCGGCCGCAACCTGCTTGTCCAGGTCCTGCCTGCACCGCATACACACGCCCCTGCACTCCAGAGCGAAGCCGTCCGGCGGGTCGCGCGGCGGCACCTCGTCCCACTCGGCCACCTCCGTGCTGCACGCGGCCAGCCCGTCCCCGCCGCGCCGCAGCAGCAGCATCTCCTCCGCGAGCTGCTCCGGCGGCTCGAAAGCCGGGTGGAACGCCGGGAACCGCTCCTGGCACTCGTTGCACGTGAACTTCACCATCCGCGTCAGGATCGCCTGCGCCGCCTGCACCGCCCGCACGGACGCGTCGCGCAGCTGCACGTCGTACTTCGCCACGCGCAGCGGCACCGTCTTCAGCGCCAGCAGCATGCACTTCTGGTGCACATCTCCCGCGGCAACGCGCGCGCGGTGGTCCTTTTTCTGCGCCGCCGAGCCACTGATCCCCACGCGGTCACACAACGACGCTTGCGGTCGGAATTCCCACTGTTCGGCCTCCGGCGCCCCAGCAAACATGAACACTTCCATTGCGGGGGGGCGACCGGGCGGGGCTGGGGCGCGGCCCGGAGCCCCTCCACTTCGGACCACGACCCGCAAATCATTCCCGTACCTACCGCGCTTCTTCGCCCGGCGCCCTCTCCCCCGACCCCCGCGACCCGCCCCCCTGGCGCCCTGGGCAGCGACCTGCCGCAGCGCGTCGAGGCCCTCTATTGCAGTGCGCTCGCCCGCGCCGCCCTCGGCCAGCAGCCCCGCCACTCCCACGTCCTCCTGGAGCTGGCCCACCCAGACGCGGCCTGGGTCCTCGCCCTCCTCCGCCCTGCGCTCGCGGGGGCCCTGGCCCCGCCACCACGCGCCCGCCATATCCGCAGGCTCCCGCCACCCTGCAGGCCGCTCGACGGGCAAGACGACCACGTCGTCGCCCGGGACCACGTTCGCCGCGAAGCCCACCGCAACGCGAGACTCGCGCTGCCACAAAGCCTGGAAGTCGTCCGCGTCTCCCCCACCCGGCTCATCGCAGCAGCGCACCGCCCGCCACTGCGTCGCGCCACCCTCGCCCACGACTGGCGTCTGCAGCATGCTACACTCGAAACGCACCCGAGGCCACTGGGAGCGCCAACGGAAGTCTTCCTCCACGGATACCTCCTCCCACCCCGTGCGCGCCTCGCCGGGGTCGCGACCTTGTGCGCGACCCTCCAGCTGCAGCAACGCGCGCCCGAAGCGGCCCGGTTGCCCCGGCTCCATCAGCGCACCCCACAGCGCGTCCCCGTCGGACCCCTGGATGCGCACGGCCACCCGATCGCAACCTCGCCGCGACACCAAGTACTCGCGCACGGCATCGACCAGCTGCGGCAGCCGCTTCTCCTTCAAGTGCGGCACGGACGCCACTGCCCACGCGCGCGCAGGCCCATCCCCGCTTCGAAGCAAGGCAGCGCGGCGCGGCGCGCGCCCCTCCGCGCCCTCCGCCGCTCGCGACGCCGCCAAGTCTGCCTCCGCCGGCGGCCCGGCACCATCGAGGCGCACGAGCTCCGAGTCGAGCGCCGCGCGCACCTCGCCCGGCAGCGCCACGTCGTCCTCCGAGGCGACCTCGCGGTCCGACGCGGACCGCTCGTCGTCGTGCTCCGACGCCGAGAGCTCCGCCATCTCGGCGACCAGCTCGCCTCCGCGCGCCTCTGCCGCAGGCCCGCGCCCCGCGCCGCTCACCTCGCCCCGTTCTTCGGCGGACGACTTGCGCCCGAGCCTCCTGCGCTTCGCCGGCCTCGCCGCCTCCGCCGCGCCCTCGCAGGCACCCCCGCAATCGTCAGCCCCGCTCGCAGCACTGGCACCGGCCGCCTCTGCCTCAGACATCTTGCGCCCCAACCGCCGCCTCCCCGCGCCGCGCCCCGCGCCGCCCCCGGCAGCCTCCGCCTCGGACGTCTTACGACCCAGCCGCCGCTTCCCACGGCCCCCGCGCGCCTCCCCGTTGGCCTCCACCTCCGACGTCTTGCGCCCCAACCGCCGCTTCCCGCGCCCCCCGCGCGCCCCCCCCGCGCCACCGCCCTCGCACACCGCGCCGCCCGCCGCGTCGTCGCCCTCGCCGCCCCGCGCAGCGCCTTGATCCTCCGACGCAAGACTCGCCTCAGCGCCCACCGCCCGGTCGCGCTCCTCCTGCGACGTCTTGCGCCCCAGGCGCCGCTTCCGACCACGCTGGCGCACGCCCCCTGCGGCGCCGCCCTCCTGCGGCCCTTCCCCCGCGGCGTCGCCGCCCTCTCCGCGGAGCGCAGCGCCCTGTTCCCCCGACGCAGCAGCCGCCGCCCCCGCGCACCGCGCCGCCGCCCCCCTCAACCACTCCTCCCAGTCCAGGTCGGTGTCGCGAACCTTATAGTACTCATCCCCACGCGCACGCGCAGCGCAGGCAGGCAACAGCAGGCGCCAGCAATGGCACCGATCGCACTGCGCCCAGTTCCGCATGCAAAACAGGTGCGACGCCCCGTCGTCGGCGCCCGCGCACCCCCCGAGCCCGCCGCCGCCGTCGGCCCCCTGATCCTCACCGTGCACCTGCCCCGCACTCTTCTCGTTCGCGTGCAGCCTGTTCCCTTGGACCGCGGATCGATGTGCGGGTAGCACTGCGGCCCTGCAAAACGCACCAGGTACTGCTGCTTCATTGGATACCTCCAAATTTCGTCGCTGGTCAAACGCAGCGCCTCCATGCAGTCCTTCTCGCTGCAGTCCACCTCGCTGGTCTGCAACTGCGCCAAGTACTTGTTGAAGACTGGCCTGCTGTACCACATGAACACCCTGCCCCCCTCCCGCCCATTGTACGACTCCCTCTCGGACCCGAACCGAGTTTCGCTCTCCACGCAGCGATCCTGCGCGGTCCGCACCCCTGCGCCCTGGTCATACACGAACCCAGAACGACGACTGTTCTTGTGGTGCCTGAGGTTATCATGCACATGCTTCAGGCACTGCTCATACTCACTGTTCGACAGCACGAACCGCCCGTGATCGTCCACCTCACACAGACACTTCAACTCAGGCTTCATCTTCGCCGCCGCTTCCCACATGGCGTGCCGCGCGTACCACTGCTTCGAAGGCTTGTTCGCTTTCAAAGCAAACTCCTTGAACTTGTCCAACGCGAGCGCAGGAATCGGACCCCTGACGCGCCCGTGCGGACACCCATATCTGGCACACTTCCCGCACACGTCGCTCCCTTTCTGAGGCCGAAACCGACACTGCTCCCGCCCCCAGCCGCCTCCCCACGTCATCCCTTTGCAGCGGTCTTCATCAACGTAATCCGGCTGGAACTGCCTGGACTCCGCTTCCGTCGCGAGCGACCCGTCCGCGGCCCCGCGCTTCCGGCGCGCCCCCCTGCCCCTGCGCGGACGAGAAGCTCCGCCCTCTTCGGGCCCAGCGGGCGCGCCGTCTTCGTCGTCACTGAAATCCGTGACGCCCGGGATGCGGGGAAGAACAGCCGCCCTGCCCGGCCGCGCCTCCGCGCCCCCCCTGCGACCGCCCCCCCCGCTACCCTGCTCTTCACCGACAATGACCCCCAGCTCGTCTTCAGCGCCAACGAAGCCGCCCTCATCGTCGCTGCTGAAATCGCTCACACCTGGAATGATGCGACGGGGGCCAGCAGCCGCCCGCCCTCGCCCGGCACCCCTGCCCAGACCACGACCACGCCCCGCGCCGCCCCGCGCCTCACGGCCAAGGACACCCGCCTCGCCCTGAGCGCCAACGAAGCCAACATCCTCGTCGCTGCTGAAATCAGTCACACCTGGAATGACACGACGCCGAGCAGCCGCCCGCCCGCCGCTCCTCGCCGCCGCGCCGCGAGCACGGCCGCGACCACCGCCTCCGCGCCCTTCGCCACCAGCGTCGCCGCCCTCGCGCCCAGCGCGAACAAGCCCGCCATCGTCGTCGCTGCTGAAGTCGTCAACCCCGGGAATGATCCGTGCCGCGGCGCTGCCAACGCCAGCGCTCCAGCGAGACCCCGACGCGCGTCGCGTCGACCCACCTCCCGCCTCCGCCGCGCCACGCCGAACTTCGCCATCCCCAGCGCCGCCCGCCGACCGACCGACCGCCGCGCCTGACTCCTCCGCCCCCGCTGCCCCGTCGGCTGGGCCCACCTGGCCCATCGCGCGTCTCTTCCGCGCAGCCACGCTTGGGTTCTGCGCGCCGCGCAGATTCGCTCCTCGCTGGCTCTTCGCCTTCGCGGCCGCCTTCTTCTTCGGCACACTCTTCTTCGGCGCGCCCGCAACGGACCGCAGCCACGGCGCGGCGTCGGCGGCCCCGCGAGGAGCGCCATCGGCCAGGCGCCCATCGACATCCACCACGCGCGCGACATGCCCCTCCGGATACCAGACGACGCTGCCGATCTCGAGGCCGCCCGCCGATCCCAAAAGCCACGCGCCCGAGCAGCGCCCCCGCAATAACTGGCCCGCACTCTCCGCCTCGTAGACGCGCACCCGCGCCCGTCCCGCGCTGAGCCACTCCTCGACCTTGGCAAAATTCATTCGTTCCGCGACGTCACCGCGCGCCCCAGCCCCAGAATCATTCGCGCACTGCACTTCGAAGCCACGCTCCGCTTGCGCGCGCGCGGCAGCACCGCCCAGAGCAGCCACGCTCAGATGCAAACACTTCTTCCGCCAAGGGCCCAGGAGATCTCCCACGTCGACGACGCCGAGACGCCCCGAAGCGACGCCGCGACGAAGGCGCCGACGCCACGCACGGGACGAGCCAGACGCCGCGGCAGGGCCCGAACCCACTAACGTTGCCCCGTCGACAGAAAAAACGCCCAGCGCGGCGAAGACCGAAGCCGCACGCAGCGCAGCAACGCCGACGCACTCGCCCGAGCCCTTCGGCGCCCTCCAAGAAGCATCACCCATGGACTCGCCCGCGCTCCGCGCCGCCCTGCACTTCGCGGCGCTTATCCCGATGCCAGGGGAGAACCTCCGCGCGCAGACGCGCCGCCCCCCGCACTTGCGCGCGAACAACCCACGCAGACCACAGTAGAACCACTTGGCGACCGCCACCGACGGGGCAGCTTCTGATGACGCCTCAACGTCGCGCCAGAAACAGTCTCTCTCCTGCCACACGCGCGCGCGGGCCGTCGCGCGCGCGACCCCCGCTTTGGCCGCGGCGCCGGGCTCCCTCGCAAATGGTAGACCGCACGCGGCGAAGACGCACGCTGCGATCAAAGCTACGTCGCCGACAGACCTCTCGCCATCGGGCACCGCGGCGACACGGCGCGAGACGTGCCGATGCGACCCCGATTCCACAACCTGCGACGCCCGAGCATTGAGAAATCGCTTCGTGGTCTCCTGCGTCGCAGAACTCTTCGGGGAGCCCACCCGCAGCGGCGCCTCCTCCAACGCGCGCGCCTGCGAACGGGAGCGCGCGGATACGTTCGTTCAACTCTGCCGCCACCGCCGCTCGCTGCGCCCACGCCGTGCCCCGCCGCAAACAAAGTAATCGCCGCCCGGCTGCGTGGCGCGCTTTCCGCAACGCCTTCTCGCGCTGCTCCGCTGCGTCGAACGCCGCCGCGTCGAAGACCTCTCTCTGGAGTTCGATCTTCTCCGCACGGAGACATTCCTGCAGCGTCCGCGCCCACGTCACGGGGCCAGAGCCTCTGCCAAACCTCCGCGCCGCCCGCCGGCCCTGCGACCTCAACCCCCAACCTGCCACTAATGACACGGGCGCCTCCGGAAGCTCCGGGGCCGGGGCCGGGGCCATAGCCGGGGCGGAAAACGGCGCTTCGTCGACCTCCGGGCGCCGCCGAGCAGAAGCTGCAACAAAGGTCGACGCTGGGGCCGGGGCCCGACGCAGCGCGGAAGCCGACCCAGAAGCCGGGGCCGGCGCCAAGACTCCAGCCGAATCCTGCGCCGCGGCCAAAGCCAGGGCCAAGGCCGAGGCACGGGCAGGGGGTGGACAAACGGCTTCATCAGCGTCGGGCCGGTCGTCGTCAGCGTCGCCCCAGTCGTCTACGCAATCGTCCGCGTCGTTCTCGCCACCGTCATCGCTGGCGTCGAAAGCGCGCACTTCCCCTGCCAAGAAACGCTCAAAAAAATCGCGATGGCCGCCTCCCTCCCCTTCCTCCTCCTTCTCCTCCGGGGCCGGGGACGAGGCGGAAGCGGGAACCAAAAACGAAGATTTTCCGACCTCCGGGCACCTCCGGGACTTTGATCCGCCTCCCTTCAAAGTTACCCGATCGAGCTGAGATCAAGATGGCGAGCGGGAATAAGATCGAATAGCACGGGAAAAAATACTAGAGCTCTAACGAATTGTCAAATTTCGAGAACGAAATTTTCAACGGAGCAAAAGTTATCAAAAGTTTCGTCGAGATTTTTCTTGCCAACTAGCTCTGGGGCGCGCCGGAATTACTCTTAGCTTCCAGCTATAACTAGCTAAGGGAAGCTCTACGAGTTACATTGTCCGCCTCCGCCGGGTGGGCCAACTGGGCGACGGCGGTAAACCGTCAACCTTTCTTACCGCCGGGGGACTCGTAGAGCTTCCTGACAATATATAATGTGGAAAAGAATTTCAGAGAACGACTAGTTTTTCAGCCCAAGCGATTATAGACCTCTCAAGATGACTCGAACAAAACAAACGAACAGTTTTCCAATCGAGCTCGAGTATGAAACCGAGTTCAGACCTCTGAATGCGACAGGCGGACGCGTCTGATGTCTGCGGATCGATTCCTGTGATTACCAGCTCTGCAGCCCCCCATACAGCCTGAGTTAAGTGCAGAAAACCGAGAGTACCTCTCAGGATGACTCGAATAATACAACAGTTTCGCGGACCTCGTTCGAGCAGCAAACTGAGTTCCGAGCTCTCGGTCAGTCGAACGGACGCGCCTGATGTCTCGACATCGATTCCTGTGACCAGCAGCACTGTAGCCCTCCCCCAGCACGATTTGAGTACAGAAAGCCGAGAGCACTTCTTAAGATGACTCGAACAATATCAATAGGTTCGCGAACCTAGCTCGGGCAGCAGGCCGAGTTCAGAGCTCTTGATTCAACATACGAACGCGCCTGATAATTCTCAATCGACTTCTGTGATTATCAGCTCTGTGGCTGCCATAGAAATCGAGTTAAGTACGAAAAACCGAGAGCGTCTGCTACAATAACTCGAAAAATACGAATAGGTTTGCGACCCTAGCTCGGCTGTCAGACCGAGTTCAGACCTCTGGATTGAACAGGCGAACGCGTCTGATCATTCTGAATGCATTAGCTGTGCTAACCAGCTCTGCAGGTGTCCTCAAGCTCGAGTTATCTTGAGAAAACTGACAGCGCGTATCAAGATGACTCGATACGGCTGTCCCCGCCCGTGCGCTTTTTGGCCTTCAAAGTTACCCGATCGAGCTGAGATCAAGATGGCGAGCGGGAATAAGATCGAATATCATGGGAAAAAATACTAGAGCTCTAACGAATGGTCAAACTGGGCGCCGGCGGTAAACCGTCAACCTTTGTTACCGCCGGGGGACTCGTAGAGCTTCCTGACAACATATACTGTCGGAAAGAATTGCAGAGAACGAATAGTTTTTCAGCCCAACTCGAGTATCAGACCGAGTTCAGACCTCTGAATGCGACAGACGGACGCGTCTGATGTCTCCGAATCGATTCCTGTGATTACCCGCCCTGCAGCCTCCCTACAGCTCGAATTAAGTGAGAACGCCGATAATAGCTCTCAAGATGACTAATACGAACAGTTTCGTGATTCTGGATCGCGCAACAGACCGAGTTCAGAGCTCTGTATTCAACAGGCGAACGCGCCTGATGATTCTCAGTGCAGTAGGTGTGCTCACCAGCACTGTAGCTGTCCTTAAGCTCGAGTTAAGTAGAAAATACCGACAACGCGTATCAAGTTAACTCGAATAATACAAATAGCTTCGCGGACCTAGCTCGGCTAGCAGACCGAGTTTAGACCTATGGATTCAATAGGCGAACGCGCCTGATCATTCTGAGTGCGATAGGAGTGCTTACCAGCACTGTAGCTGCCCTACAGCTCGAGTTAAGTAGAAAATACCGACAACGCGTATCAAGTTGACTCGAATAATAGAAACAGGTTTGCGGACCTAGCTCGGCTGACAGACCGAGTTCAGACCTCTGGGTTGAACAGGCGAACGCGCCTGATCATTCTGCATGCATTAGCTGTGCTTACCAGCTCTGTAGCTGCCCTAGAGCTCGAGTTATGTTCAGAAAACCGTCAGCGCATATCAAGATGACTCGAAACGGCCGATCCCGCCACCGAGCTTTTTGGCCTTCAAAGTTACCCGATCGAGCTGAGATCAAGATGGAGAGCGGGAATAAGATCGAATATCACGGGAAAAAATACTAGAGCTCTAACGAATGGTCAAATTTCGAGAACGAAATTTTCAACCGAGCAAAAGTCACCAAAAGTTCCGTCGAGATTTTTCGGGCCAACTAGCTCTCCAGCGCGCCGGAATTACTCTTAGCTTCCAGCTATAACTAGCTAAGGGAAGCTCTACGAGTTATTTCGAGAGCAAAATTTTCAACCGACCAAAAGTCAGCAAAAGGTCCGTCGAGATTTTTCTTGCCAACTAGCTCTGGGGCGCGCCGGAATTACTCTTAGCTTCCAGGTATAACAAGCTAAGGGAAGCTCTACGAGTTACTAGCTCCACCCTGCGCCCGAATTCCTCTAGCTTATCGATGCCGAAGAGCTCCACGAGGTATGTCTCTCAAGCTTCCAGCAACTTAGTAGCGTCCACCTTGTAAGCGTCCAATGGCGCCGGCGGTAAACCGTCAACCTGGTCACCGCCGGGAACCTCGTAGAGCTCCTTACACGCGTAAGAGTGCTCAGTATCGAACGAGAGGGCTTCTGGAAACATTTCTCGAATAAGAGAAAACACGTTTTTTTTCATGTCGACATGAAGTTGGTTTCGCCAAGTGTTTTGATAGTAAAAGTGCATGTAGGAAGCTCATATCAACGACGCTGGGGCCCTCATAATCGTCTACAGGTGCGAAAAATCTGCTTTCTCAAAATAAATAGTCAAATATGTTTCAAAAACTCGCAAAACCACCCAAAAGTTATCACATTGTCCGTTCTGGCCGGGTGGGCCAACTAGCTCCACCCCGCGCCGGAATTCCTCTAGCTCATCGATGACGAAGAGCTCTACTGGCGCCGGCGGTGAACCGTCAACCTGGTCACCGCCGGGAACCTCGTAGAGCTCCTTGAATCCGTGAGAAAGCTCAGCATCAAAGCGGGAGCTTCTGGGAGCTTTTCTACAAAAACTTCAAGTTGAGATTTTTTCGGAGTCAACATGAAGTCGGTTCCTTCAAGTGAACTGGTACTGAAAATGACTCTAGATGGCCGAGCTGATCAGGGAACGGAGTTTATATCTCAATGCTCGGAGTAAAAATCTGCTTTTTCAAAATGAATTGTCAAATATCTTTCAAAAAATTGCAAAACCACCCAAAAGTTGTCACATTGTCCGCCTCGGCCGGCTGGACCAAAGTTCTCACTCCCAGCGAAGCTATTCATATGAAGTCTCGCGCTCTCAGTGAGAGCGCGAGACCATTCTGCGTCGACAAAAATGCACCAGAACTCTCTAGGTCACCCATAGATCGATATAAATTAGAAAAAAATCATCCGACACAAAAAATATAAAATTGTACAAATCGATATTTTTCATTAATTTTGAAAATTCTAATCAATTTGGGCACTCTCGAGGCTCATTCGATGTCTCGCATGTCGCTGCTTCGATTGGAATGCACCTGGCATGCATAGCATGCACTCAGCTCGAATTATCATCGAAACACCGTTCGCAACACGCATACATAGAGACGGTATTTCGATCATAACTCCTGACTCAGCCATTTCTAGGAACTCTCGAGCTTCCAGTGTGACGCGCCAGATCATTATGCATCGACTGGTGTGCGTGAGAGGTCTGTAGCTTGCTGACAGCTCGAGTTAAGTAAAGCCAACCACCGTCACCTGCCAAACTGCACTGCAGGCAAAGTCGGTTCCTGCAAGTCTTTTGACAGTAATATTGCCCCTAGAGCCCTGAAAATTTTACCAGCAGGTGCGTCATAGCTTACTGTATGTGAGAAAAATCCGTTTTCTGAAAACGAATTGTCAAATCTTGCACAAAGTTTCAAAAACCGACCCCAGGTTAACACATTGTCTCTTTTGGTCGGGTCGGCCAACTTGTAAGCGTCCAAAACCCGGATAGCGAAGCCAAGAACGCCGTACGGGGACCTCTGCCTGGCCTTCTGAAACGATGCGCGGGACGCTGGACTGGCGCCGGCGGTGAACCGTCAACCTGGTCACCGCCGGGGACCTCGTAGAGCTCCTTGAATCCGTGAGAAAGCTCAGCATCAAAGCGGGAGCTTCTGGGAGCTTTTCTACAAAAACTTCAAGTTGAGATTTTTTCGGAGTCAACATGAAGTCGGTTCCTTCAAGTGAACTGGTACTGAAAATGACTCTAGATGGCCGAGCTGATCAGGGAACGAAGTTTATATCTCAATGCTCGGAGTAAAAATCTGCTTTTTCAAAATGAATTGTCAAATATCTTTCAAAAAATTGCAAAACCACCCAAAAGTTGTCACATTGTCCGCCTCGGCCGGCTGGACCAAAGTTCTCACTCCCAGCGAAGCTATTCATATGAAGTCTCGCGCTCTCAGTGAGAGCGCGAGACCATTCTGCGTCGACAAAAATGCACCAGAACTCTCTAGGTCACCCATAGATCGATATAAATTAGAAAAAAAATCATCCGACACAAAAAATACAAAATTGTACAAATCGATATTTTTCATTGATTTTGAAAATTCTAATCAATTTGGGCACTCTCGAGGCTCCCATTCGATGTCTCGCATGTCGCTACTTCGATTGGAATGTACCTGGCATGCATAGCATGCACTCAGCTCGAGTTATCATCGAAACACCGTTCGCAACACGCATACATAGAGACAGTATTTCGAGCATAACTCCTGACTCAGCCATTTCTAGGAACTCTCGAGCTTCCAGTGTGACACGCCAGATCATTCTGCATCGACTGGTGTGCGTGAGAGGTCTGTAGCTTGCTGACAGCTCGAGTTAAGTAAAGCCAACCACCGTCACCTGCCAAACTGCACTGCAGGCAAAGTCGGTTCCTGCAAGTCTTTTGACAGTAATATTGCCCCTAGAGCCCTGAAAATTTTACCAGCAGGTGCGCCATAGCTTACTGTATGTGAGAAAAATCCGTTTTCTGAAAACGAATTGTCAAATCTTGCACAAAGTTTCAAAAACCGACCCCAGGTTAACACATTGTCTCTTTTGGTCGGGTCGGCCAACTGGGCGCCGGCGGTAAACCGTCAACCTTTCTTACCGCCGGGGGACTCGTAGAGCTTCCTGACAATATATAATGTGGAACGAATTTCAGAGAACGACCAGTTTTTCAGCCCAAGCGATTATGAACCTCCAAAGATGACTCTAACAAAACAAACAAACAGTTTTCCAATCGAGCTCGAGTATGAAACCGAGTTCAGACCTCTGAATGCGACAGGCGGACGTGTCTCATGTCTGCGGATCGATTTCTGTGATTACCAGCTCTGCAGCCCATACAGTATGAGTTAAGTGCAGAAAACCGAGAGTACCTCTCAGGATGACTCGAATAATACAACAGTTTCGCAGATTTCGTTCGAGCAGCAGACCGAGTTTCGAGCGATCGGTTCGACGAACGGACGCGCCTGATGTCTCGAAATCGATTCCTGTGACCAGCAGAGCTATAGCCCTCCCCCAGCACGATTATGTACAGAAAACCGAGAGCACTTCTCAAGATGACTCGAACAATACGAATGGGTTCGCGAACCTTGCTCGGGGAGAAGGCCGATTTCAGAGCTCTTGATGCAACAGACGAACGCGCCTGATAATTCTCAATCGATTTCTGTTAGTATGGGCTCTGTGGCTGCCCTATAGATCGAGTTAAGTACAAAAAACCGAGAGCGTCTGCTACAATGACTCGAATAATACGAATAGGTTTGCGACCCTAGCTCGGCTAGCAGACCGAGTTCAGACCTCTGGATTCAACAGGCGAACGCGCCTGATGATTCTGAACGCATTAGCTGTGCTGACCAGCTCTGTAGGTGTCCTGAAGCTCGAGTTATCTTGAGAAAACCGACAGTGCCTATCAAGATGACTCGAAACGGTCGTTCCCGCCCGTGTGCTTTTTGGCCTTCAAAGTTACCCGATCGAGCTGAGATCAAGGCGAGCGGGAATAAGATCGAGCAGCAGGCCGAGTTCAGAGCTCTCGATACAACAGACACACGCGCCTGATAATTATCAATCGATTTCTGTAACTACAGGCTCTGTAGCTGCCCTACAGCTCGAGTTGAGTACAGAAAACCGAGAGCGTTTGTGAAGATAACTCGAATGATACGAATAGATTTGCGGACCTAGCTCGGCTAGCAGACCGATTTCAGACCTCTGGATTCAAGAGGCGAACGCGCCTGATGATTCTGAACGCATTAGCTGTGCTGACCAGCTCTGTAGGTGTCCTGAAGCTCGAGTTATCTTGAGAAAACCGACAGTGCCTATCAAGATGACTTTTGGTGACTTTTGGTCGGTTGAACTTTTCTTTCAGGAAATTTGGAGATTCGTTTGAGCTCGAGTATTTTGTCCCATGATATTGCAGCTGGCTATCTCGATCTCAGCTCGATCGGGTACCTTTTACTGCGAGAAAGCAGACAGGCGGGATCGCCCGTTTCGAGTCATCTTCACACGCGGTGGCAGTTTTCTGAAGATAACTGAAGCTTCAGGACAGCTACAGGGCAGTTAAGCAGCTAATCGATTCAGAATGATGAGTTGCGTTCGCTCATTGAATCCAGGGTCTGAACTCGGTCTGCAAGCCGAGTTAGGTTCGTAAATCTATTCGTATTAATCGTAGCAGACGCTCTCGGTTTTATGTACTTATCTCGAGCTGTAGGGCAGCTAGAGAGCTGATACTCACAGACATCGATTGAGCATCAGGCGTGTCCGTCTGTTCAATCGAAAGCTCTTAACCGACCTGCCGAGCTGGGTTTGCGAAACTATTTGTTGTTGGAGACATTTTGAGAAGTGATCTTAGTTTTCTGCACTCAACTCGTGTTAGGGAAGAGCTACAGTGTTGCTGGTTAGAAACATCAGGCGCGTCCTTCTTTCGAACTGAGAGCTCGGAACTCGGTCTGCTGCTCGAACTAGATAAACTATTGTATTATTCGAGTATCCTGAGAGCTGCTGTCAGTTTCTTTGCACTTAACTCGGACTGTTGTGGGGCTGCAGGGCTGGCTATCACAGGAATCGATTTAAAGACATCAACCGTCCGCCTGTCGCATTCAGAGGTCTGAACTCGTTTCTTACTTGAACTGGGTTGCTAAACTGTTCGTTTCTTTGTTAGAGTGATCTTGAGGGGTCTGAAATCGCCTGGGCTGGAAAACTAATCGTTCTCTGCAATGTTTTTTCCACATTATATACTGTCAGGAGCTGTGCGAGTCCCCGGCAGCAACAAAGGTTGACTGTTTACGATCGGCGCCGAGTGAACGTTCCCGGAGAGCTCGCTGAAAGCTAAAGGGTTTAAGATTAGAAGCCGGACGGTGGTGGTGCCCGCCAGGAGCTCCTTTCCGTCGCTCCAGAATCCTCGCAGCGGTTCGTTCGACTCGGCAACTGGGCGCCGGCGGTAAACCGTCAACCTTTCTTACCGCCGGGGGACTCGTAGAGCTTCCTGACAATATATAATGTGGAAAAGGATTTCAGAGAACGACTAGTTTTCCAGCCCATAGACCCCTCAAGATGACAGTTTTCCAATCGAGCTCGAGTATGAGACTGAGTTCAGATCTCTGAATGCGACAGGCGGACGCGTCTGATGTCTGCAGATCGATTCCTGTGATTACCAGCTCTGCAGCCACCAATACGGCCTGAGTTAAGTGCAGAAAACCGAGAGTACCTCTCAGGATGACTCGAATAATACAACAGTTTTGCGGATCTCGTTCGAGCAGCAGACCGAGTTCCGAGCTCTCGGTTCGGCGAACGGGCGCGCCTGATGTCTCGAATCGGTTTCTCTGACCAGCAGCACTGTAGCCCCCCCCCCCAGCACGATTTAAGTACAGAACCGAGAGCACTTCTCAAGATGACTCGAACAATACCAATAGGTTCACGAACCTAGCTCGGGGAGCAGGCCGAGTTCAGAGCTCTTGATTCAACAGACGAACGCGCCTGATAATTCTCAATCGATTTCTGTGATTATCAGCTCTGTGCCTGCCCTACAGATCGAGTTAAGTACGAAAAACCGAGAGCGTCTACTACAATAATTCGAATAATACGAATAGGTTTGCGACCCTAGCTCGGCTAGCAGACCGAGTTCAGACCTCTGGATTCAACAGGCGAACGCGCCTGATCATTCTGAATGCATTAGCTGTGCTGACCAGCTCTGTAGTTGTCCTGAAGCTCGAGTTATCTTGAGAAAACCGACAGCGCGTATCAAGATGACTCGAAACGGCCGTTCCCGCCCGTGTGCTTTTTGGCCTTCAAAGTTACCCGATCGAGCTGAGATCAAGATGGCGAGCGGGAATAAGATCGAATATGATGAGAAAAAATACTAGAGCTCTAACGAATTGTCAAATTTTTAGAACGAAATTTTCAACCGACCAAAAGTCACCAAAAGGTCCGTCGAGATTTTTCTTGCCAACTAGCTCTCCAGCTCCCCGGAATTACTCTTAAGCTTCCAGCAATAACTTGCTAAGGGAAGCTCTACGAGTTACGAGTCCGGTGGAGCTCCCAGTACGCTTCCACGCTTGCCTGCATGCGTGCAGGCACGCATTGAAGCGTTTCTGGCAGCGCTTCCGCAGCCCCCCAGGGGGGGGGGCCCTCCTAGGCCCTCCAACCCCGAGATTCTCTTCGCTCCTTGGTTTTGGACGCGCAGCCCTTCAGAAGCTGGCACCTCCGCGCACGTCCAAAACGTGCACCTGGCCATGCGCATGCAGCGTGTGAAGCACCTGAGGCGAGCGCAGTCTGTGGCTTGGCTATCCGGGTTTTTCCCGGAGAGCTCGCTGAGAGCTAACTGGGCGCCGGCGGTAAACCGTCAACCTTGGTTACCGCCGGGGAACTCGTAGAGCTTCCAAGCTTAACTTAAGTTGAGAAAACCGAGAGCACCTACCAACATTCTGACTCATAGTAAATATTTGTTGACCTCTGAATGCGACAAGCGAACGCGTCTGATCAGACCGAGTTCAGACCTCTCAATGCGACAGGCAGACGCGTCTGATGTCTGCGAATCGACTCATGTGATTACCAGCCCTGCAGCCCTCCTACAGCCCGAGTTAAGTGCAGAAAACCGACAGCATCTCTCAGCATGACTCGAATAATGTAATAGTTTCGCAGACCTGTTTCGAGCAGCAGACCGAGTTCTCAGCTCTCGAATCGACCAACGAACGCGCCTGATGTGTGGAAATCGATTTCTATGACCCGCAGCACTGTAGCCCTCCCCCAGCACGAGTTGAGTGCAGAAAATTGAGAGCACTTTTCACGATGATTCGGACAATAAGAATAGTTTCGCGGACCTAGCTCGGGCAGCAGGCCGAGTTCAGAGCTCTCGATACAACAGAGAAACGCGCCCGATAATTCTCAATCGGGTTTTGTGACTGTAGGCTCTGTAGCTGCCTACAGCTCGAGTTAAGTACAGAAAATACCGAGAGCGTTTGTCAAGACGACTCGAATAGTACGAATAGGTTTGCGGACCTAGCTCGGCTAGCAGACCGAGTTCAGACCTCTGGAGCTAAGAGGCGAACGCACCCGATGATTCTGAGTGCGATAGGTGTGCTTACCAGCACTGTAGCTGCCCTGCAGCTCGAATTAAGTATAAAATACCCACCACGCGTATCAAGTTGACTCGAATAATACGAATAGGTTTGCGGACCTAGCTCGGCTAGTAGACCGAGTTCAGACCTATGGATTGGACAGGCGAACGCACCTGATGATTCTGAGTGCGATAGGTGTGCTTACCAGCACTGTAGCTGCCCTACAGCTCGAGTTAAGTAGAAAATACCGACGTCGCTTATCAAGTTGACTCGAATAATACGAATAGATTTGCGGACCTAGTTCGGCTAGCAGACCGAGTTCAGACCTATGGATTCAACAGGCAAACGCGCCTGATTGTTCTAAGTGCGATAGATGTGCTTACCAGCACTGTAGCTGCCCTACAGCTCGAGTTAAGTAGAAAAAACCGACAACACGTATCAAGTTGACTCGAATAATACAAATAGGTTTGCAGACCTAGCTCGACTAGCAGACCGAGTTCAGACCTATGGATTCAACAGCCGAACGCGCCTGATCATTCTGAGTGCGATAGCTGTGCTTACCAGCTCTGAAGCTGTCCTGAAGCTCGAGTTAAGTACAAAATACCGACAACGCGTATCAAGATTACTCGAAACGGCCGTTCCCGCCAGTGCGCTTTTTGGCAGTAAAAGATACCCGATCGAGCTGAGATCAAGATGGCGAGCGGGAATAAGATCGAATATCACGAGAAAAAATACTAGAGCTCTAACGAATTGTCAAATTCTGAGAACATAATTTTCAACCGACCAAAAGTTGCGAAAAGTTCAGTTCTTTTTTTTCGAGCCAACTAGCTCTCCAGCGCGCCGGAATTACTCTTAGCTTCCAGCTATAACTAGCTAAGGGAAGCTCTACGAGTTAAAGGCTCAAGATTAGAAACTGGACGGTGGTGGTGCCCGCCAGGGGCTCCTCCACGGCGGTCCGCAGGTCTCGCAGAAGCTCCGGCGAGCCGGCAGCGGGTTCGGGAGCAGTTTCCACGCGTGCCTCCACGCGTGCAGACACGCATGGAAGCGTTCCTGGCAGCGCTTCGAGAGCGCTGCAGGGGAACTCCTCAGCGCTCTCGAGCAAAGATTTCCCTCCCCGACGGTCTCTTCGCTCTCCGGGTTTTTCCCGGATAGCTCCTTGGAGAGCTAAGGGTTTCAGAGAGGAAGCCGGAGGTGGGTGGTGAGGGGGACACGCCCACGCTCGCCAGTCCACGATCGCCGGAGGAACTCGCCGGAGTTCGCAGCGTGTCCGAGAGCGTGGCTTCCTAGCGTTTCCCAATACGCGTGGCTCAAGGGTGCGCGAAGCGCTTCGGCAGAGCTTCGGCAGAGCTTCGCCCGCGCTCGCAGGCTCCTAGGCAGAGGTGTCGTGGTAGGTAACTCGTAGAGCTTCCCTTAGCTAGTTATAGCTGGAAGCTAAGAGTAATTTTCCCGGATAGCTCCTTGGAGAGCTGAGGGTTTCAGATAAGAAGCCGGCGGTGGGTGGTGAGGAGCACGCGCCCACCTCCGCCGGTCCACGATCCCCGCAGCAGGTTGCCGGAACCGGCGGCGTGTCCGGGAGCTTGGCTTCCTAGCGTTTCCTAATACGCGTGGCTCCAGGGTGCGCGAAGCGCTTCGGCAGAGCTTCGGAAGAGCTTCGGCAGTTCCTCCAGGCTCCTAGGCAGATCTTCCTTGCACGCTTTGCAGGGCCTCACGCATCGTAAACGGCGCCCCTGCACGGGTCTCCTGCGAGGTTTCCAGCGTCCCGCGCATCGCTTCAGGCGGCCTGGCAGAGGTCCCCGTGCGGCGTTCCGCGCTTTGCTTCGCTATCCGGGTTTTGGACGCTTACAAGTCGGCGCGCTGGAGAGCTAGTAGCTCGTAGAGCTTCCCTTAGCAAGTTATTGCTGGAAGCTTTAGAGTAACTCGTAGAGCTTCCCTTAGCTAGTTATAGCTGGAAGCTAAGAGTAATTCCGGCGCGCTGGAGAGCTAGTTGGCTCGAAAAAAAAGGACCGAACTTTTCACAACTTTTTGTCGGTTCAAAATTATGTTCTCGAAATTTGACCATTTGTTAGAGCTCTAGTATTTTTTCCCGTGATATTCGATCATTCCCGGTCGCCATCTTGATCTCAGCTCGATCGGGTACCTTTTACTGTCAAAAAGCACACTGGCGGGATCGGTCGTTTCGAGTCATCTTGATACACATTGTCGGTATTTCGTACTTAACTCGAGCTCTAGGACAGCTACAGAGCTGGTAAGCACAGCTATCGCACTCAGAATCATCAGGCGCGTTCGCATGTTGAATCCAGAGGTCTGAACTCGGTCTGATAGCCGAGCCTATTCGTATTATTCGAGTCAACTTGATACGCGTTGTCGGTATTTTCTACTTAACTCGAGCTGTAGGGCAGCTATAGTGCGGATAAGCACACCTATCGCACTCAGAATCATCAGGCGCGTTCGCCTGTTGAATCCATAGGTCTGAACTCGGTCTGCTAGCCGAGCTAGGTTCGCAAACCTATTCGTATTATTCGAGTCAACTTCAAACGCGTTGTCGGTATTTTCTACTTAACTCGAGCTGCTCGTGCTGGGGGAGGGCTACAGTGCTGCGGGTCATAGAACTCGATTTGTACACATCAGGCGCGTTCGTTGGTCGATTCGAGAGCTCAGAACTTGGTCTGCTGCTCGAAACAGGTCTGCGAAACTATTATATTTTTCGAGTTATTCTGAGAGATGCTCTCGGACTTAACTCGGGCTGTAGGGGGGCTGCAGGGCTGGTAATCACATGAGTCGATTCGCAGACATTAGACGCGTCTGCCTGTCGCATTGAGAGATCTGAACTCGGTCTGATCAGACGCGTCCGCTTGTCGCATTGAGAGGTCAAAACATATTCACTATAAGTCAGAATGTTGGTCGGTGCTCTCGGTTTCTCAACTTAAGTCGAGCTTGGGAGCTCTACGAGTTCCCCGGCGGTAACCAAGGTTGACGGTTTACCGCCGGCGCCCAGTAATTCCGGAGCGCTGGAGAGCTAGTTGGCAAGAAAATCTCGACGGAACTTTTGATGACTTTTGCTCGGTTGAAAATTGTGTTCTCGAAATTTGACCATTCGTCAGAGCTCTAGTATGCTTTCCCGTGACATTCGATCTTATTCCCGCTCGCCATCTTGATCTCAGCTCGATCGAATAACTTCGAAGGCCAAAAAGCACTGTGGCGGGAACGCCCGTTTCGAGTCATTTTGATACGCGCTGTCGGTTTTCTGAACATAACTCGAGCTCTAGGACAGCTACAGAGCTGGTAGGCACAGCTAATGCATGCAGAATGATCAGGCGCGTTCGCCTGTTGAACCCAGAGGTCTGAACTCGGTCTGTGAGCCGAGCTAGGTCCGGAAACCTGTTCGTATTATTCGAGTCATCTTGACAGAAACTCTCGGTTTTCTGGTCTTAACTCGAGCTGTAAGACAGCTACAGAGCTGGCAAGCACACCTATCGCAGTCAGAATCATTAGGCACGATTGCCTGTTAAATCTAGAGGTCCGAAATCGGTCTGCTAGCCGAGCTAGGTCCGCAAACGTATTCGTATTATTTGGGCCATCTTGCTAGGCGCCCTCGGTTTTCTGTACTTAACTCGAGCCGTAGGGCAGCTACAGAGCTCGTAGTCACAGACGTCTATTGGAAATCACCAGGCGCCTTTGTTCGTTGACTCGAGAGCACTGAACTTGGCCTGCTGCCCGAGCTAGGTTCGCAAAACTATTCGTATTGTTCGAGTCATCCTGAGAAGTGCTGTCGGTATTTCGTGCTGGGGGGAGGCTACAGTGCTGCTGGGGACAGCAATCGATTTAGAGACATCAGGCGCATCCGCCTGCGGAGACCAGAGCTCGGAACTCGTCTGCTGCCCGAATTAGGTCTGCGAAACTACTGTATTATGGAGTCATCCTGAGAGGTGCTGTCAGTTTTCTGCACTCAACTCGGGCTGTAGGGGGGCTGCAGGGCTGGTGATGATAGAAGTCGACTCGCAGACATCAGACGCGTCCGCCTGTCGCATTGAGAGGACACAAAATATTTACTATGAGTCGGAATGTTGGTAGGTCCTCGGTGTTCTCAATTTCAGTCGAGCTGGAAGCTCTGCGAGTCTCCCGGCGGTAACCAAGGTTGACGGTTTACCGCCGGCGTCCAGTTGGCAGGAAAAATCTCGACGGAATTTTTGCTGACTTTGGGTCGGTTGAAAATTTCGTTCTCAAAATTCAACCATTCGTTTGAGCTCTAGTACTTCTTCCCATGAGATTCGATCTTATTCCCGCTCGCCATCTTGATCTCAGCTCGATCGGGTAACTTTGAAGGCCAAAAAGCAGGCAGGCGGGAACGGCCGTTTCGAGTCATCTTGATACGCGCTGTCGGTCTTCTCAAGATAACTCGAGTTTCAGGACAACTACAGAGCTGGTCAGCACAGCTAATGCATCCAGAATGATCAGGCGCGTTCGCCAGTTGAATCCAGAGGTCTGAACTCGGTCTGCTAGCCGAGCTAGGGTCGCAAACCTATTTGTATTATTCGAGTCATGATAACAGACGCTCTCGGTTTTTCGTACTTAACTCGATCTGTAGGGCAGCCACAGAGCTTATAATCACAGAAATCGATTGAGAATTATCAGGCGCGTTCGTCTATTGAATCGAGAGCTCTGAACTCGGCCTGCTCCCCGAGCTAGGTTCGCGAACCCATTGGTATTGTTCGAGTAATCTTGAGAAGTGCTCTCGGTTTTCTGTAATAATAGCGTGCTGGGGGAGGGCTACAGTGCTGCTGGTCACAGGAATCGATTTCGAGACATCAGGCGCGTCCGTTCGTCGAACCGACAGCTCGTAACTCGGTATGCTGCTTGAACGAGATCCGCGAAACTGTTGTATTATTCGAGTCATCCTGAGAGGTACTCTCGGATTTCTGCACTGAACTCAGGCTGTATGGGGGGTTGCAGAGCTGGTAATTACAGTAATCGATCCGCAGACACCAGATGCGTCCGCCTGTCGCATTCAGAGGTCTGAACTCGGTTTCATACTCGAGCTCGATTGAAAAAGTGTTGTTTATTTTGTTAGAGTCATCTTGAGAGGTCTATAATCGCTTGGGCTGAAAAACTATTCGTTCTCTGAAACTCTTTTCCACATTATATATTGTCAGGAAGCTCTACGAGTCCCCCGGCGGTTAGAAAGGTTGACGGTTTACCGCCGGCGCCCAGTTTCACAGAGCCCCGCGCGTCGTTAAAGACGCCCTCGCAGGCGTCTCCTGCGAGGTTTCCAGCGCCCCACGCATCGTTCCAGGCGGCCTCGCAGAGGGCGCCGTGCGGCGCTTTGGAGCGCTCTACGCTCCGCGCCTTGCCTCGCTATCCGGGTTTTTGACGCTTACAAGTGCTCGCTACCAAGTGGACAACAGCAGGTGGCTGAAAGCTTAAGAGTATTCCGGCGCGCTGGAGAGCTGGTTGGCAAGAAAAAACTCGACAGACTTGTTGCTGACGGTTAAACAATTTGTTCTCGAAATACAACAATTCATTTGAACTCTAGATTTTTGTGACCATATTCGATTATTCCCGCTCGCCATCTTCATCTCAGCTCGATCGGATAAATATTTTTGGGAAGAAGAATCGCGGCGGGATCAGCTATTTCGAGTCATCTTGATACGCGTTGTCGGTATTTTATATTTTACTCGAGCTGTAGGGCAGCTACAGCTTATTGTCACAGAAATCGATTAAGAATCATCAAGCGCGTTCGTCTGTTCCATAGGTCTCGACCTGCTGCCCAGCTAGGTCCGCGAAAGTATTTATATTCTTCGAGTCATCTTCAGAGGTGCTGTTGATTTTCTGCACTTAATTAACTCAGGCTGTAGCGGGGTGGGGCTACTAATCAGAGGACTCGATCCGGAGACATCAGGCGCGTCCGCCTGTTGCATTCAGGTGTCTGAACTCGATCTGACCTCCAGCTAGATTCGCAAAACTCTTGTATTCTTCGAATGATCTTGAGAGGTGCTGTCGATTTACGCTGAAAAACTATTGTTCTCTGAATTTTGACGACATTATATATACCCAGGAAGCTCTACGAGTCCCTGGCGGACGGTTCACCGCCGGCGCCCAGTTGACGCTACCAAGTTAGCTGGGTAATTCTGGGGCGCCACAAAAGCTAGTAACTTGTAGAGCTTCCCTCAGCAAGTTGTTGCTGGAAGCTCAAGAGTAATTCGGGCGCTGGAGAGCTAGTTGGGAAGAAAATTATCGAAGAACCTTTTCGTGACTTTTGGTCGATTGGAAATTTTGTTATCGAAATTGAACGATTCGTTTGAGCACTAGTTTTTCTTCCCATAATATCCGATCTTATTCCCGCTCGTCATCTCCATCTCCGCTCGATCGGGTACCTTTAACTGCCAAAAAGCACGCGGGCGGCAGGCGCGTTCGCCTGTTGAACCCAGAGGTCTGAACAGGTGTGCAAACCTATTCGTATTATTTCAGCGAGCCATCCTAAAAAACGCTCTCGATTTTCTGTACTTAACTCGAGCTATAGGACAGCTACAGGCTCATTCATACGTACAAAGTCTGATCCAGAATCATCCGTGGTCGTTCTCTGTTGAATCGAGAGCTGTGAACTCGGCCTGCTGCCCGATCTGGAATCGCGAAACTATTCGTATTATTCAAGTCATCCTGAGAGGTGCTGGGTTTCCTGCACTTAACTCGGGCTGTAGGGGGGCTGCATGGCTGGTAATCACTGGAATCGATTCGGAGACATCAGGTGCGTCCGGCTTTCGATTCCAGTGCTCCGAACCGGTCTGCTGCTCGAGCTAGGTCCGCGAAACTATTGTTCGAGTCGTCCAGAGAGGTGCTGTCGGTTTCCTGCACTTAACTCGGGCTGTAGGGAGGCTGCAGGGCTTGTAATTACAGGCTTCGATTCAGAGACATCAGACGCCTGTTGCCAAACTATTCGTATTGTTAGAGGCATCTTGAGAGGTGCTGTCGATTTACGCGCGTAGCTCGGGCTGTAGGAGAGCTACAGAGCTCGTGCAGAAGACAATCCAGAAGCATTGGGGGCGTTCCGCTGTTGCATCCGAGAGGTCTGAAATTGCTTCGGCGGAAAAACTATTTTTTTCAGTTTTTTTTTCGACATTATATGTTGTCAGGAAGCTCTACGAGTCCCCCGGCGGTAACGAAGGTTGAGGAAGCGGAGTTTACCTCCCGCTCTCCCTCGGCCTTGGCCCGTCGGGGGGCTCACTCGAGCTGCGTCGTGCAGTCAGGCAGCCTGCCCCTGGCCCGCCGCGCGGGGGGCGCGTGGCGATCGGGCCACTTCGGCGACTTCGGCGAGTCCGAGGCAAGCAGGCCTCCTGCATTTGTTTGTATTTGTTTGTGTGCATTGTTGCGGCATTTTGCCGCGTCGAGCTGGACGGGACGAGCCAGAGTCAATCGATCGATTTGGACCGCTGGGGAGCCAACTTCGGACATTGGGAGTGGGAGTATCTTGCCAGACAGGTTGGTAGAGCCCGACACGACGATAAGGATTCTCTAGTTGACATACCATCTGGGCCACCTGATCTCTCTCCCACTTTACCTCACCATCCTGTTGCCCCATATAACTTTCATCAGTTGAGTGCACATCTCAAACGTACTCGAGAACATCGATCGTTCTGTGCGAAGTGGAATATCCCTTGTAATATCTCAGACGGCAAGATGGCCGCCTCATCAGCTGCTGCGGTCCCCGAGGTTTTCGCTATGGACGCCACTGATACGCCCGTTCCAGGAGCCAAGGAGGAGGAGGTCCCAGAGGGAAAACGTGTCAAAATGCAGACGGTTCAAGGCCTCGAGGAGGCCATGACAAAGGGGATGGACAAGATCACGACGCTTGTCTCATCTCTGGGAGGTAAGATGACGGAGGGCTTCCAATCAACACATCGAAGTATCACGGATCTCGGCACCCAGCTCAATGCTCGTGTTGATTCGGTTGAGAAAAATGTACAGCAGGCGATGACGGACATAGATGCTATTACTAAGAAGGTTGAGGATCAGAGGCTCCAGATAATCCAGCTCCAGCAGGCTCCTGCAGGTGGGGCCCCCAGAGCAGGCACCTCTACGACAGCGTCCTCGGCGGAAACCCGGCAGTCAGTGCAGAATTTCACCCCATCGTTCGTCGAGCTCAAGGGATGGGTGACGGACTGGAGGGATGCAGAGAAGCGTCAGGAGGAGATGTTATCACAGCAGGCGTTGAATTCACTGCTGAATGAGGTCCTGGCTGGAGAATGGTTCAGTGGTGTGAAGGAGTTTCTGGACCTGAACCAATCCAAGAGGTTCAACACAGGTAGAGAGGCGTGGGGGTATTCGCGTGCTCGGCTCTATTTCCAGAATGGGGTTACCAGTGACCAGCTGTGGGATCTTCGTCGTCGACTCGTTGCCGCGATCGCCGACAACAAACTCCAGCACGCTCCCAGGGCCCTCAAGGTCCACGTGGAGGCCCCCCCCTGGAAGAAGCCCCATCTGGATGCCGCTGGGATCTTTCAGGCCAAGTTCAAGAGTTTCAAGAAGCATCATTCGAATCTCAGGGCTGAGACGGGACCACCGATTACGTTCATGTGGGGCTCCAGTGACCACTTACCACCTCCAGGGAAGATTGTGGCCAAGTTCTCTCTGCAGAATGGCTGGGAGATTACTCGTGCAATGAATCAGCTTGAGCCAGGGATCAACATTGATGAGTTGCGAGCGAGGATTTCCAGTACGAACTAGAGGTGCCACGACACCATTGCGTCATGGAATGTGCGTCGGGCAGGTGCAGAGAACGGCCATGACATAATTAATTCACTACGTCGTTTAGATGTGGGACTCGCGGGGTTGTGCGAGTGTCAGTTCCTTTCAGTTCGTGATCTCAGCATGCGAGGTTACACAATTTTTCGGAGTACTTGTCGGAAGGCTGCGGTGATTATGTCTAAGTCTTGGAGAGACTCGCTCAGAGCCACATATCGTGGCAAAGGTTTTGTCATTTGTAGTTATTCTAGTGTTACGGTTATTGTTGCATATATGCCACATGAGAGTATCAATGCCCTTACGGAAGAACAGTATGAGCATGATGTGTATGAGCAGATATTGTTTGATATATCCCAAGTGCTTCGCACACATAGGTCTAAGTTCCCGAAGCAGCCGCAGGACCTGGTCTTCTTGACAGATGCTAACGTCGAACTCGAGCCAGATTCGGAGGTCAACGGCTTTAGAGTTACTGGATCAGGGCTTCTGGAGGCGTCTGGGATTGCTGGGGAGTCTACGGAGATTGATACTGGGATGGAGGAGGGAGCGGATGACGGCAACCCGTATATGACTCAAACAAAACGTGGTGCACGCAAAGCCAGACCTCATAGGCTTGTCTCGGGCTTCGAAATTCGACGGGCGTCTAGGCTGCAATCTATGAGGAGGGCCCTACTGGACTTCTGCGGGCTCTGGGGCATCAGGATGGAGAACACATTTGGGCAGAGGAGGGTTACTTTCAAATCAGGTACGGGGGTGGAGAAGGTACTCGACTATGTTGGTGTCAGCCGTCGTTTACACAGGCAGGAGCTCACCGTTGGCTGGATGCTGCCTTCGGAAGTCGGCCACGCCTGGACGGAGCACCCTTGCAGCAGATACGAGCGTGCGCTGTCTGACCACGCCTGCATAGTTGTTCGCTTGTCTTGTGCACCGTCTGCGAAGAGACGGACCCAGCCTGCTCGAAAATTCATCCACTTGCAACCGGTGTCACAGCTGGAGTTTGCGAAGAACATGGACGATCGGGGCAGTCGTTACCGTGCTCTGTGCCAGGAAAATGCTGACCCAGAGGATCGACAGGAGATGTTGGATACGCTGGGACCTGACCTCATAAAGGCCGCCGAGGAGACCCCCCAGAAAGATATCAATCCCAGGAATAATGTGCCAAAGAAATCCGAGATCCACTGGGCCGCCCAGGCAAGTAAACGTGAAGCTCTTCGTCGGGGGGATAGAGAGGAGGCTAAACGGTGCTCAAAGATTGTGAGGAGAGAAAGAAGGAGGCTTGAGGCAAGAGTACAGAGGTGGAGGACGGAAATGAACACGAGGAGGAGGAGGAGGGCCAAGACGGAGACGTTGATCCTTGCCAACGGGATGGAGTCTAAGAACCGCGAGGAGTGGGGGGACGAGATATTGGGGCACATGAAGTCTAAGGTGGAGGACCCCGAGGCCAGAGAGGTGACCCTGCGTGAGCTTCAGTCGCTGCGTGGTCTATGTTCGGGAAGCGGATCCTCAGAGGTGTTCTCGATGTCGCTCCTGCTGCGGGCGAGGGCGAAGCTGTCCACGGGAAAGGCCCCAGGTCCCGACAACGTGACTGTCACGATGTTGAAACAGCTCTCGTGGGCATCTGTGCGACGTGTTCTGGTGAGCTTCCAAGGTGTGTATTCCAGAAGGTTATGTTGTCCCGACAGTTGGCGTCAACTAGCTGCCACACTCATGCCAAAAGAAATGGACATACAACATTTGACAGATACACGTATGCTATGTCTACAGTCGTGTCTTATGAAATGGTACATGACATGTATTGTGATGTTGATTGAGAAGAGGATTGAGGAGCACCGACACTATGTATGCCTGTACGGATTCAGATCGGGACGTAAAACATCGGAAATCACCAGCGTTGCCAAGAGGCTCAGCCAGCACTCCGCTGTCTGGGGCAAAGGAGACAGTTTGTGGCTTGCCAATCTTGATATCTTACAAGCTTTCGATAATGTTACTCCGTGCCTCGCCATGCGCTGTCTTCGTGCTCTTGACATACCTGCTGATCTCATTGTGGCGTTGATTGAACCCATGATGGATAATCAGTGCGTGGCCAGCTTCGAGGGCATCGAGGCATCGTCAGCGGTCTATTGGGACAAATCTATTCGAACGGGAGGAGTAGAGGGACCTATGATTTTTCTGGCAGTTTCTATTGTACTCTGGAGAGATGTTATCGACAGATGGAGGCGAGAAACGCAGTACGGCATCAAATTGGAAAATGATGAGCGCATGTTCAATGGTGAGCGTATGACCCACAGTTTCTGGGCAGATAATCTCTTGTTGTATGCGAAGACCCGCACTGACCTTGAGTTGATGGTGCGTGACATGAGTATCCCCCTGATGAATGCAGGAATGACCTGGAAGCCGAAATCTTTGATGTATATTTACTTTGGTGCGCCGCCTGGCATCCCGCCGTCCCCTGAGCAGGATATCCGTGTGCTGGTGCCGTCTAGTGACGCCGCTCTTGGGACCCGAGAAGTGGTCCTACCGCGTGTTCAAGCGTTTGAGATCCTGGGAGCCACTCTGGAGGAGACCTGGAAGGACCACTCGGACTCAGAGGCCATGCTCCAGAAAGCCCAGAGGATGTTCTTTGGGGAAATCGCGTATTACCGCTGTTCTGGGATTGACTTGGCTGAAAGATTTACTCGCTATCAAGCTAAAGTGATTGCTGCATTATTATTCAACTGTGAGGGCAGAACGCCCGACTATTCTACCATTGCTGCTGTTCACTATTTTGAAGGCAGATGTCTAGCTATAATGTCAGGTATACGCAAGCGGAGAACTGAAGGCTGGTCTGAGTTTCAACGTAGGCGATACAAAGCGGGACGACAGAGTTTTGCTGGACTTGGATTCCGAAGTGCGGTGCAGATATGGATATTTCGTTGTTGGGATTGGGCTAAGGATGTCTCAGTTGCTGCAAGTATTCGTATGAGGAGATACACAACACACACAGAGGAGGAGGAGGGAGAGACGGTACCAAATCGGCGTCAGAGGAAAACTCGGGCGATGGCGGCGGCGGCGACTTCTCAAACATATCATGTATCTCAGATATCCCAGATGTCGAGTGGCTGTCGCCGGCGTACACCAGATGATCAGCCTGCCATACCTGAGGAGTCGGACATGTCACGTGAATGGATGATATCTAGGCTGGCCATGTTACATGGAAGGGGGAAGTGGACGGAACATCGTGACACATGTATTCTAGCATTGCCTGTAAAAGATAGGAAGCAGCTGACACGCATGAACATAGGCGGCCGCCCCCGTGGACATACTGCGTGGGACTGGTGCTTGTGCGATCTCTTTGGTTGTGAGTGGTACCTCTCATTCGACAGTTCCGCTGGGTCCCGTGAGAAATACTGCAAGCATTTGCTGACTGTGATTGGTATGCAACACTTGTTCGACTTGTTTGTTCTACCCAGGCCGCCTGGTGTGAGACATGTGAAGGCAGAGGAGGAGGAGGAGAGTGAGATGAATGAGAGGATGAGCAAACGTATTGCCGCTAATTTTGAGAATGAAACGGAGTGGAGGTGTGAGAATATTGAGCGTCTTGGGATGGAGATCTTGGGAGATAGTAAGACTGTTGTAAACTGGATGTGTGGTGAGTGGCAGATTCGCAACAAGCAGTATGTACGACTGGTGGGAACACTACAAAATACGGTATCGATGCTGTCTGGATGGGGACTGACCTCACCTGCATCGGGACAGAATCTGTATAAGCATTTCTTTCGTGAGGGTAATGAGCGTGCGGATAAATTGTCGTGGGAGGCCAGAGGTGGCCAAACTATTACTCGCTGGTTTGCATATGATAAGTTCCTCAGTACTCGTAAGACTGCTCTCCGTGGTGCATTCGATGGGGGTGTCAGTAATGAAGGATGTGGAGGTGGGTGGTGGCTTCAGATTGGCGTTGTAGGTAGGGGTTCCAGCGTGCAGGTTGATTTTCCCATCTCCTCCTCCTCCTCCTCCTCCTCCTCCTCCTGCACCAGCTCGCACAGCTTCCATTGGCACGATGTGGCCGAGGAGGCGATGAGCTTGCCTCCTGGTAGCACGGTAACCTGCTGTGAACTAGCTGCCTGCGCTGCCCTGACGAGAGCTGCTGCTAAGGTGGCGTGCGCTCTGCTACGACCTACCTAAGATGGTGGGGGCTCAGTTGCACTGCTCCGCCGATTCGGATTCGGATTCTAGTGGCGGACCGCAAACCGCAAAAAAAACGAAGGTTGAGTACGAAGTAAAAGTATTGGGTCATGAGATTTTCTCCACCTACTTAGTGCCCGCTCATCCTGGTGTGGAATATCGCATCAAGGAGGCTCGTGCTTGTTTCATTGGACAGTCGAACTTCTTTCGTAACAGAGCGGTAGCTGTTCGTGATAAGTTTTGTCGTTATCAAGACAAGGTGCAGAGTATGGCGTTGTATTGTCTAGAGACATGCACTGCTGATACTTCCTCGCTACACATGCTCAATGCCTTCGAGGGATGGTGTTTGTGCCGTATGTTTCGACGGCCGAGGAGAGAGGAGGAGACTATGGCGGACTGGAACCGACGACGGTACCACGAGGCCAGAGAGCAATTTCGATCTTATGGATTTGCGAGTTTGGTGCAGTGATTTCTTCGTATGGTTTGGAACTCCGCTAAGGATGCTGCTGATTTCATTCCTATGTTGTGTACTGCTTCTCATGAGGAAATATCTTCGACGCAACGTACGTGGAGAGATCACCACATGACTACGGTTGCGTATGGCCCACTGTGGGACAGACTCAGGACGGATGCGTCTGAGTGCTTGCGGGGTATGTTTCACTTCCAAGAGGCTTCGCAGCTAAAAAGGAGACATGTTAGTTCAGGTCGAGCTGTCGGCCAGAGATGCTGGCTATTTTCTTTCTGCGAATTCTACGGACTCAAATGGTGGGAGTCCTTTGTGCCGACAGATGCTGCGTATGTTCAGTTCTGCGAACACATGTGTACACGGACGATGCTGAGTTATTTTCAGAAAAGAAAAGGGTACGGTACAACAGGTGGGGCCCCGCAGGAGGTACTTACCATCACACAAAACGACCTACACACCTATGGGGCCCAAGAGGGCACTGCGGCGTTCAACGACAAACTGGCCAAACGTATTGCGTTACAAAATATGAAGGAGGTTGAGTACGACCTCGACTCATTTGGGATCCCTGTGTACATTTCTGGGGACAGTCTTCTGGTGGTGTCTTGGCTGCAGGGTGTCTGGAGGGTGCTTAATCGTACTTATCAGGATAGGATCAACAGAATGATAAACCAACTCGACAACATGTGTCAAAGGTATGGAATTAGGCCTGCCTGTCATGGGAGGGAAATTGTAGACCACACTTATAGGGAATGGAACACGCGTGCAGATGTACTCACTCATACGGCCCGTGTCGGGCCACCAGTGATTCGAGATAGGATAGGGCTTCACGCCCCTCAGTTACAACAGGTGTTTCGCGTTTGTGCCATCAGAGCTGGATTCGATGGTGGTGTCTCTTGCGACGGCGTGGGAGTCGGGTGCTGGATAGATGTTGGACGGGTATCGAGGCTCTCAAGGCAGCCACTCAGCCATGAGATCATTTGGACGGAGGTGTACAGTGCGGCACTCTCGATTGATCCAACTTCAACAGTGACTGATGCCGAGGTCTCGGCCGTTGAGCATACGATTATGATCTTGCCGCGGGTTGTACAAGCGTATTTCGGACAGGATATGATGTGATTTTGATTGTGCTCACTCACGCCATGCCTTCGTTTGTCGTGTGTGTGTGCTTGACCTCTCATCCTCCTAGTAAGAGTTGGCTTTCGCCTCTGATCGTTTGGATCGGTGAGGCTTCCGCCTACTCCCGATGCGCCCGCTCCTTGCTTCCGACTAGGCTGGAAAGCCTGCGCAGTCGACCGCAAAGTCCGCAAAAAACGAAGGTTGACGGTTTACCGCCGGCGCCCAGTTGGCAAGACAAATCTCGACGGAATTTTTGGTGACTTTTGGTCGGTTGATTCTTTTGTTTTCAAAATTCCCGGAGAGCTCGCTGAGAGCTAAAGGGTTTAAGATTAGAAGCCAGACGGTGGTGGTGCCCGCCAGGAGCTCCTTTCCGTCCACGATCCTCGCAGCGGCTTTTTTGAGCCGGCAACTGGTCCGGGAAAGCTTCCGGCAAGCTTCCACGCGTGCCTGCGCCCGTGCAGGCACGCATGGAAGCGTTTCTGCCAGCGCTTCGGGTCTCTTCGCTCTCCGGGTTTTGGGCGCTACCAAGTACCTCGTAGAGCTCGTCGCCGTCGATGAGCTAGAGGAATTCCGGCGCGGGGTGGAGCTAGTTGGCCGACCCGGCCTTAAGAGAGAAAGTGGTGACTTTAGGTCGGTGTTGCGAAGATTTGAAAGATATTTGACAATTCATTTTGAGAAATCATTTTTTTCTCACGTATAGTGGGTTATGACAAGTCTGCCAATTAAATTTTCAAGTCCGTAAGTATTACTATCGAAAGACTTGCAGCAACCGATTCTGGATGGAACCGAAAAATCGTGTTTTTTTCGAGTTTTTCGGCTCTCGCTTCAGAAGCTTTCTTGATGTGTTTCGAGGAGCGCTGCGCAAGAAAAGAGCTCTACGAGGTGCCCGGCGGTAACCTGGTTGACGGTTTACCGCCGAGTCCCAGTAGCTCGTAGAGCTCTTCGCCGTCGATGAGCTAGAGGAATTCCGGCGCGGGGTGGAGCTAGTTGTCCGACCCGGCCTTAAGAGACAAAGTGGTGACTTTGGGTCGGTTTTGCTAAGATTTGAAAGATATTTGACAATTCATTTTGAGAAATCATATTTTTCTCACCCATAGTGGGTTATGACGCGTCTGCCAGTTAAATTTTCAAGTCCGTAGCTGCAGTATTACTATCGAAAGACTTGCAGGAACCGATTTTGGATGGAAGCTGAAAAATCGTGATTTTTCGAGTTTTTCGGCTCTCGCTTCAGAAGCTTTCTTGATGTGTTTCGAGGAGCGCTGTGCAAGAAAAGAGCTCTACGAGGTGCCCGGCGGTAACCTGGTTGAACTGCACGGCTCAAGAAACGAAAGTGTTCTAGCGTGCTCCCCCCTCCTCCTGCACCTCCGCGCGGCCTCCTTCCTCAGGGCGCTGGTCTTTGCTCCCTCTGGGCGCGTTCTCACCTCCCTCTGGGCGCGCCCCCCCCCGCGGGCGCCGCCATAGTATTCTGATTCTGGGAATTTCCAGTCACGTCTTGGGACGAGCCTGAGGACCAGGCTTGGCTTCGGGAGCAGTGGGGTCTTGGCAATTGGCTTGAGACGACGGATCAGTGGTATCAGAGGCAGACTTCATTAGATTTTGACGCGGACAGGCCCATCAGCCCGACGGTCCCCCTTGCTCGTGCGGAAGGATACCGTTTCGATTCAGTTCTTAGGGTTGCTTCAGCAGAACTCCTTAAGCGACGCAGAGAGGAACAAGACTTTTGTAAACGTTGGAATGTCCCCGAAGGTCTCCTTAGAGGCGACGTAGTCATCATGTCGGGCTCCGTGGAGGCAGCTGCTGCTACTACGGGTACTAAGAGACAGCGAGGTCCTGATGTTGAGGCACGCAGGGCCCAGACCTTGGCACAGTTCACAGATCCCTTCCAGCGTATGATGATTGAAGGAATGTTCAAACAGGAAGATGTAGGTGACGATATCCGTGAGACTGTTGAGGCCACAAAGACAGACATCAAGAGGATGGACGGAGTTTTAGCAGAACACACTACACGTATGGATGAGACGGATAAACGTATGGACGAACTCGAGAAGACACTGAAAACGCTTCAGAATGGGAGTGCGATATCTACCTTCATCGCTGGGAGTGGCCCTCCAGACGGTGGCGGCGGAGGAAGCGGGGGTAGGAGCCAATTCTCTCCAACATATATCGAGATTAAGGGGTGGGTTACAGATTGGGCCAATCATCAGAATCGTTGTGCTCAAATGTTGACATTCGACGACACCATGATACTCCTGAACAATATATCCAAAGTGATTGCCTCAGATGACCAGGCCTTTCTCAGCAAGGAGGGGACAGAGCGTATCAATTCGGGCCGCTACATGTTTGGCAGTTGCCGCATCAAGTTTCTTCCAATGACAGATCGTGAAGTGCTCTATCGATTCCAGAAGCTTCTCAGGATCATCGTGACTCCCACCGCGCAGCGAGCCCCCTTGCCAGAAGGGACGACTATTCCAGATCCCAGCGTGCTCATCGCAGGTATGACGCAGGTCATCGACCCGACTCTCTTACGTTTCAATATCGAGTCAGCTCCATGGAAGCGCGACCATGTTCGTGCAGTTGGCCGCTTTTGCGGTGCCTGGCGTAACGTGTGCCAGCGCCACAACTTGGTCTTGGAGGTGAGGGGAGAGGTAGGCCCCCCGAAATCGAACATGTGGGTCAAGGCTCAGGGCGACCGACTCCTCCGCCCGATCTGTATCGCAGAGTTCGGAGCAGCCCAGACGTGGACGATCCATGAGACGCAGTGGGGTCAGCTTCAGGCGAAGTTCCCAAATCTTACGATCACAGCGCCGGCCTTTGAGATCGAGGTCAACCACCGGGTGTGACCGAACCGGCACGGCACCGGCTGTCGGGCATCAAGTTGGGATGCTGGAACCTCGACAAGGCTGGTGAGAACAACTTCAGAGGCGTGGAGGTGCTTAACCATATGCGTGCATGTGGCGGTCTGTTCGCGCTTCAGGAGGCCCAGAATATAATTCATGCAGATGCCGCCCGTCTCGGTTGGCAGATCAAGCATAGTGCTTGCAGGAAGGCGGGGCTCCTCTTCGATCGGAGTTGGGCCTCGACGTCCAGGGAATTCGTTACTACCTTCTCTAGATTCGCCATTGGTGTGTTCGGTACTTCCATCTCGCCCTTGGTTGTCTGTTCTATCTACCTGCCCGATTCTCATCGAGAAGATTGCGAAACTGAGTATGAACTTACGCTTGAGCGTGTGTCTGCCACTTTCAGAAGCCTTAGACACAGGTATAGCCAGGCCAGCTTTGTTTGTATGCTTGACGGGAATGTTGAGCTACCGCCGCTATGTGAGTTAGAATGCAATGGGGAGCTGTACCTTGCCACGGGAGAGGGCTTGAGGAAGGATGTTAGGACTCTGGCTTGTGGGACGGAGGAGAGAGAGCGTAGCAACAGGAGGAGGGGGATGATGGATATGCTACTGGGGTTCATGCAGACCCACATGTTTAAGGCGGCCAATACCTTTTCTGCAGATAGGCGTCCTACTTGGGAAGCGTGGGGCGAGCATCGAAGCTTCGGACGAATCCAGAAGGTGCTAGATTATATCTTGGTGCCCAGCCGTTGGGAGTGCACAGAGTGTGAAGTATCTTGGTGTTATACCAGAGGAGGAAGGAGGAATAGGAGTCGATTAAGTGATCATGCACTTCTAACTGGGCAGTTTGCATCGCCTGGCCGTGTGATTGTGCGACGTGACGACAGGGGGCGGGTGGAGCCACCAGCGCCTTCCTTGGTAGGATATCGATGCGTGACATGGGGTGATGAGTTCAATGCTAGGAGGAGGGTGGATCGGAGTTTGGGAGATGTTGTGTTTCGTGGGATTCCCGCGCGTTCTCTCGAGATGGAGCCAGCCAGCTTGCCTAGCACGCTCATTCAGTCTTTTGTTGCTGCTCCTGACGTGGACTTTACCACGGCGCAGAGCGGCAAGCAGAGGCCACCTGTGAGGCCGACCGAGTTGACTCGTCTTTTGGAGCGATGGCGGGAACTACCGTCAGACACGACGCCAGAGGAAAAGAAGCGTTTCAGGAGTGAGATTAATCTACTTCGCCGTCGATATCGCAGAGATGTTGCAGCTTGGAAGTGCCCCCTCAATCGTCGCAAGACTCGTCATCATATTAAACACTTGGTGGTGGAGGGCCAGGAGACGGAGGACAGGGATGTTTGGAGGAAGGAGCTCGACAGTTTCTGCAGAAATAAACTTTCATCGGAACAGATGCGGGAGGAGAACACTAGTATGATGGGGGAGATCAAGGAGAAGGCGAGGGAGGAGCTTCGTAGCAGCACGTATTCGACCATCACTGTGGCGTTACTCGGACGTGGCCGGGCGCGCCTTCGTACACAACGAGCCACAGGGCCAGATCGAGTACCGTGTGAGGTGTTAAAGTGTCTCCCTTGGACGGTATTGCGCAACATCCGACGCCTGTTCGACGATATGCTACACATGTGCGCACCGTGCCCCTCCTCATGGCGTGATATCCTCATCTCCTTCATGCCCAAGCTTCCTGGCATCACTGATCTTAAGGACGGTAGGCTCCTATGTATGCAGAACGCAATTGCACGATGGTATAGCACATGTATTGTTATTCTTGTGGAACAACATGTCGAGCGAAATGGTCTCTTTCGCCCTCTCGGACTTTACGGCTTCCAATCTAATCGCACCACGAACGAGATCACGGCGAGCTTGAAACACATCGGCCAGCATGCTTCTACATGGGGCAAGGGGGAAACAGCACATCTAGCCAACGCAGATATCCTACAGGCCTTCGACCATTGCACGGTAGCCAATGTTAGACGTGGTTTACAGCACGCACATGTACCTTATCATCTTCAACATGCATTTCTTGATCCACTATGTGATAGTGTGGGTACGGCTTGCCATGAAAGTATCGAGGTGGAGGGTGTAAGATGGGATCGATGTATTAGAACGGGCGGAGCCGAGGGACCCCTAGGTTTCAATTTAATTATCGCTGCAATGTGGCAGGAAACCTTTCGACAATGGGATAGACAGAACATAGGCTATCAAGTGTGTTTTAAAACTGGGGACCCCATGGATTCTGGCAAGTCGTCCTACACGTCGGTCGTCAATCACTTCGCATGGGCAGATAATTGCTACATCTTGGCACGAAGCAGGGAAGAATTGGCACACATGATTCACGACCTTACTGTTCGACTCCAAGATTTCGGCATGCGTTGGAAATCCTCAAGCTTGCTTTACATGGTCTTCGGAGCCGACGCTGCGAGAGATGCTGAGGGACAGATCCTATCTTCAGCCGACTTGCTTGTTCCCTTCCAGAATGACGTAATGCGGTTCAGGCGTGTTACGGAGATGACGGTTCTAGGTATCCAGCTGTTCTCTGACTATAAGTATTCTTCACACCTTGACGTGGACTCTAGAATCGAGGCGGCTCGTCGGACATTTTATTCCCAGGCAGGATATTTTCGGAACAACAGCACGCCTCTTAAGGATAAGTTCCTACGGTACCAGCAAAAGGTTCAGTGTATCGCCCTCTTCGGTGCGGACGGTTGCACGGCCGACTCGGGCAGCCTCCATGCCTTGCACGCGTTTGAGGGTAAGTGTTTGTGCTTCATGCTTCGATGCCGTCGAGAACCAGACGAATCCTATGCTACATGGAATGAGAGAAGATACAACGCCGCCAGATCGAAGTTCGCAGAGGCTGGGTATCACAGCTTGGTCCAGAGATTTCTCCGGGCACAGTGGCTGCTGGCGAAGGATGTTTCGGCATACGCACAGAGGTTGTATCAGGGACAGGACATGACGGACAAGCACAGAGCATGGAGTGACGCGCGCATGTGTTTGATTGCCTTTGGAATAAGTTATGACACGCAGCGCACACTTGAGGGAGAAGCCCTTCGCGCATTCGGCAAGTGGAGGGAATGCGGCGTTATGAAACGCTGGAGGTCAGGAGGGCAAGCGATTGGACAACGTTGTTGGCAGACTCCCTTTCATGAGTTCTTTGGCCCACGGTGGTGGGAAGGATTTCAGGGTGGCCTTCATGCCTTCATGCAGTTTGCAGCACATCATTGTACACCCTCTATGCTTAAGCTTTTCCAGAAGAAATGCAAAGGTATCCATGATGGTAACTCCCCCGTCTTTCTAGCAGAACGAAATGAGGAGCATGTTGTTACAGATGACGATTCTCCTGCTGCGCGCCTTCGATTCAGTAAGAGATTAGCTATCCACAATATGAAGACCACTTGTTGGGACGTGACTTCTGGAGGCGTGCCGCTGGAGATCACAGGAGATTCTCTTCTTATCATTTGCTGGCTTTGCGGCCTCTGGAAGGCTGATAATCACTTGTACCAGACACGTGTAGATAATATGATCAATACTTTAGAAGAAATGTGTTGTATGTATGGTGTCAGACCTGCTGAAGCAGGACGCGATCTTCTCAAGCATGAGTTTCGGGAATGGAACGAGAGAGCAGACCTCCTTACCCACCAGGCCCGCGAGGGCCACCAATACACGAACGAACAGTACCAGTTGCAGCCATACGAACAGTCATGCTACGAACCTTGCCTCATCAAAGCGGGCTTTGATGGTGGTGTGTGCTGCCTGGGAGCTGGAAGTGGAGCTTGGATTCAGATTGGATTGCGATCTCGATTTTCCCATCTTTCGCCCACCTCTTCTTTTTGTGAATCCCCCCAGATTATCTTCAAGGACGTATATGTTTGCTCCTTTGCTTTCCAAGACGGGTCCACGGTGACGGATACGGAACTCTCCGCTGCAGAGTGCGTCATTGCAGCACTCCCACGGGTTTTGCAGGCCTACTTTAGCGATAAGTTGTGTGATTGATGATTCTCATTTGTGTTGTTGCCTTCATGCGTGCACACATTTGTGTTGATGTACACACTCCTTATAAGAGCTGCCAGAGGCTACCGCCTAAGCCGCCCCCCACGCGCTTGGCGTGGTGAGGCTTCCGCCTAAGCCGCTCGGTGGCCCGCGTTTGGCGTGCCCGCCCGCTTCGGACTGGACAGGGCCTTGGGGCCCGTGAGTCCGCGAAACGAAAAAACCTGGTTGACGGTTTACCGCCGGTTCCCAGTTTGAACATGCGTTTGAGCTCTGGTTTTTCTTTCCATGATATTCGATCTCATTCCCGCTCGCCATCTTGATCTCAGCTCGATCGGGTACCTTTTACTGTGAAGAAAACAGGCAGGCGAGATCGGCTGTTTTAAGTAATCTTAACACGCGATGACGGTTTTCTGAACATAACTCGACCTTCAGAACAGCTGCAGAGCTGGTAAACACAGCTAATCGATTCAGAATGATCAGGCGCGTTCGCTTGTTAAATCCAGAGTTCTAAACTCGGTCTGCCAGCCGAGCTAGGTCCGCAAACCTATTCGTATTGTTCGAGTCATCTTGACAGACGCTCTCGGTTTTCTGTACTTAACTCGAGCTTCAGGACAGCTACAGCGTTGATATTACAGAAATCGATTCAGAACGATAAGTCACATTTCTCTGTTCACTGAACTCGGTCTGCTGCCCGGTGTAGCATCGCAAAACTATTCGTATTGTTCGAGTCATCTTGAGAAGTGCTCTCGGTTTTCTGCACTCAACTCGGGCTGAGGGTGGCTACAGTGCTGGTGGTCACATGCATCGATTTCAAGACATCAGGCGCGTCCGTCTGCCAATTCCAGAGCTTTCCCCGTGATATTCGATCTCATTCCCGCTCGCCATCTTGATCTCAGCTCGATCGGGTACCTTTTACTGTCAAAAAACACTGCGGCAGGATCGGCCGTTTCGGTTCATCTTGACACGCGATGGCAGTTTTCTCAAGATAACTCGAGCTATAGAAGAGCTACAGACACGCGTGCAGGCACGCATGGAAGCGTTCCTGGCAGCGCTTCACAAGCGTCTCTGGGGAGCCTCCCGGGGCTCTCCAGTAAAGATCTTCCGTCCCCGAGGGTCTCTTCGCTCTCCGGTTTTTGGACGCTACCAAGTGACTCGAAACGGCCGACGGTTCCCTCAAGTCTTTTGATAGTAACTCGTAGAGCTTCCCTTAGCAAGTTATTGCTGGAAGCTTAATTAAGAGTAATTCCGGGGCGCTGGAGAGCTATTTGGCAAGAAACATCTCGACGGACCATTTGGTGACTTTTGCTCGGTTGAAAAGTTAGAGCTCTAGTACTTTTCCCCGTGATATTCGTTCATATTCCCCCTCGCCATCTTGATCTCAGCTCGATCGGGTGCCTTTTACTCCCAAAAAGCGCCCAGGCGGGATCGGACGTTTCGAGTCATTTTGATACGCGCTGTCGGTATATTGAAATTAACTCGAGAGAGAGAGAGAGAGGACAGCAACAGAGCTGGTGAGCACACTTCATCGATCCAGAATGATCAGGCGCGTTTGTCTGTTGCATCGAGAGGTCTGAACTCGGTCTGCAAGCCGAGCTAGGTCCGCAAACCTATTCGTATTATTCGAGTCATCTTGACAGGCACTCTCGCTTTTCTGTACTTAACTCGAGCTAGAGGACAGCTACAGAGCTCATACTTACAGAAATCGATTCAGAATCATCAGTCGCGTTTGTCTCTCGATTCCAGAGCTCTCCACTCGGTCTGCTGCCCAATCTAGAATCGCGAAACTGTTCGTATTGTTCGAGTCATCTCGAGAGATGCTCTCGGTTTTCTCCACTTAACTCGGGCTGTGCGGTGGCTACAGTGCTGGTGGTCGCAGGAATCGATTTGAAGACATCAGGCTCGTTCGTCTGTCGAATCGAGAGCTCTGAATTCGGTCTGCTGCGCGAACTAGGTCCGCAACTCTTCGTATTGTTCGAGTCATCCTGAGAGGTGCTGTCGGTGTTCTGTGCTTAACTCGGGTTGCAGGGGGGCTGCACAGCTGGTAATCACAGCAATCAGACGCGTTCGCTTGTCGCATTCAGAGGTCTGAACTCGGTCTAATATTCGAGCTGGGTTTGCCAAACTATTCGTTTTCTTCGAGTCATCTTGAGAGGTGCTGTCGATTTACGCACGTTTCTGGGGCTGTAGGAGAGCTACCAAGCTCGTACAGAAGACAATCCAGAAGCATCAGAGGCGTTCCGCTGTTGCATCGGAAGGTCTGGAATCGCTTGGGCTGAAAAATTATTTGTCCTCTGCAATTTTTTTCGACATTCTATGTTGTCAGGAAGCTCTACGAGTCCCCCGGCGGTAAGAAAGGTTGACGGTTTACCGCCGGCGCCCAGTTATATTGCAGCTACGGACCTGAAATTTTAACTGGCAGACGCGGCATAATCCGCTACAGGTGGGAAAAGTACCTGTTCTTAGAACGAACTTTCAAATTTTACTCAAAGATAGGAAAACCGACCCCAAGTCGTCACATTGTCTCTTAAGGTCGGCTGCGCCAACTAGCTCCACCCTGCGCCCGAATTCCTCTCAGCTCATCTTGCCGAAGAGCTCTGGGAGGTACTGGCGCTGGCGGTAAACCGTCAACCTGGTCACCGCCGGGAACCTCGTAGAGCTCCTTTTACGCGTAAGAGTGCTTAGAATCGAAGCAGAGAACTTCGTAGTAGATTTTCTCCAAATCTTCAAGTTCCAATTTTTCTATGTAAATCTGCGGTCAGGTTCCTGGCTTCGCTCCGAAGAATTTGTCGACGGAATGAGCTCAGAATTCGAGAGGCAACTTCTGTGATGTAAAGCTTCACTCTGCGCATTTATCAGCCCAAACGAATGGTTAGAGCTGGAAAATCGGCTGAGCCAGGCCGCGGATGGTATGATCGCGTCCCTTTTTTCGAAAATTCGTCAACTAGCTCCAGCCTGTCGCCGAATTCCTCTAGCTCTGTTACCATGAGATCTCTACAAGGTATTACTCTTAAGCTTCCAGCAACAACTTGCTCAGGGAAGCTCTACGAGTTAAGAGCTCAAGGAGGTATATCTGTCCTGGAGAGCTCTGGGGGGCTGCCCTGCAGCCCTTCTGAAACGCTGCCAGGAACGCTTCCACGCGAGCCTGCGCGCGTGCAGGCATGCGTGGAAAGCGCATCCAGACCCGCTGCCGGGTCGGGCGAGCTGCTGTGGGGATTCTAAAATACCTCGTAGCGCTCTTCGGCATCGATGAGCTAGAGGAATTCTTGCGCGGGGTGGAGCTAGTAACTCGTAGAGCTTCCCTGAGCAAGTTATTGCTGGAAGCTTAAGAGTGTGCCGAAATGGGTGCGCGGGGCGCGTGCGGGCACACCCACTGGGACCTTCGGTGGAGCTCCCTATGGGGCCACGAACCGTGTGAGGGGTGCGCCAGAATGGGGCGGGGCCGCCAAGCGAGAGCAGCCACTGAGGCCTTCGGTGGAGCTCCCTATGGGGCCACGAACCGTGTGGGGGGTGCGCCAGAATGGGGCGGGGCCGCCATGCGAACGCAGCCACTGGGGCCTTCGGTGGAGCTCCCTATGGGGCCACGATCCTCGTGAGGGGTGCGCCGAAATGGGGCGGGGCCGCCATGCGAACGCAGCCACTGGGGCCTTCGGTGGAGCTCCCTATGGGGCCACGAACCGTGTGAGGGGTGCGCCAGAATGGGGCGGGGCCGCCATGCGAACGCAGCCACTGGGGCCTTCGGTGGAGCTCCCTATGGGGCCACGAACCGTGTGAGGGGTGCGCCAGAATGGGCGGGGCCGCCATGCGAACGCAGCCACTGGGGCCTTCGGTGGAGCTCCCTATGGGGCCACGAACCGTGTGAGGGGTGCGCCAGAATGGGGCGGGGCCGCCATGCGAACGCAGCCACTGGGGCCTTCGGTGGAGCTCCCTATGGGGCCACGATCCTCGTGAGGGGTGCGCCGAAATGGGGCGGGGCCGCCATGCGAACGCAGCCACTGGGGCCTTCGGTGGAGCTCCCTATGGGGCCACGAACCGTGTGAGGGGTGCGCCAGAATGGGGCGGGGCCGCCATGCGAACGCAGCCACTGGGGCCTTCGGTGGAGCTCCCTATGGGGCCACGAACCGTGTGAGGGGTGCGCCAGAATGGGGCGGGGCCGCCATGCGAACGCAGCCACTGGGGCCTTCGGTGGAGCTCCCTATGGGGCCACGAACCGTGTGAGGGGTGCGCCAGAATGGGGCGGGGCCGCCATGCGAACGCAGCCACTGGGGCCTTCGGTGGAGCTCCCTATGGGGCCACGAACCGTGTGAGGGGTGCGCCAGAATGGGGCGGGGCCGCCATGCGAACACCACAGGATGGTTGGAAACTAATGGCCATGGCGATGATGATGACGATGATGATGCTAGTGGTGATGATGACGATGATGATGATGATGATGATGATGATGACGATGATGGGAGAAGAGAGGAGGGCAGCGGGAGGTGAGACGCGGGGCGCTGTCTCTTCAATACGAGGACCCAACACCACAGGATGGTTGGGAAACAAATCCTGGGACTTCAACGCCGCGAATCGACGTGACTGTTATGTCCTATCAATACTGAATCGCCCTCAGACTCCAGTCCTGGGAGTTCAACCCCACGTATTAACGTAACTGCCGTGTCCTGACAGTCCTGAGTCGCTTTAGAGAACCATTCCTCGAAGTTCGACCCTACGAATCCTTAAAAGACGGCTGCGAGCTTTTAACACGAAGGTCCGCGGCGCTGAGGCGACTGCCATATTTTTGAACGGCCCGCCCTCCATCCTCAGAAGTGCTGCAGCTTTTGAAGATGGTTGTGCGCGGCGCTACGTCCGGATTAGATGTGTTTGGTGTTTTCATGGTGTTCTCGTGCTTACATGTGTGCGTGCATTTGAGGGTGTGTTGGGGCGTGCTTACGCGTCCAGCACGACACGCAATTAGATGACGATGTTCGCGTATACGGAACCACGGGACACCCGCAGGACCACCGCGGGACAACCCATGGGACAACCCGCGGGACCACCACGGGACAACCCACGGGGCAGCCCCTGGGACAACCGTGGGACCACCCACGGGACAGCCACGGGACAACCTACATGGCCACTTCGAGACAGGGTTTGGGGGCCCGCCACCGTCTGGCTCAAATTACGAGGCCGACGCCGGGCTCTACCGACGAGCCTTGCGACTGAGTCTCACACCGCGCTGTTTGCCAACGCACCCATGGGCGGCTCGCGCGCGGGTGCGTCGAACCTTACCCAGCGGGACATCGACCGCGTTCACAGTCACAGCCTCAGCTGGAGCAATCAGCCACTGCCAACCCGCTTAGGCACGCGATCGCGCTCCGATCTTCGATCATCGCGGCCCGCTTCCGCCACAGTAGATGCCCGTGACCGGCCCCGCCAACTTGCCCGATCGCGCGGCGATGTTCCGTAATGGCAGTTATTCAGTATGTTCGTTCTTGCGACGACGTCGCAGATTCTGATAGTGCCGCGGAGACTCAGGTCTGCAAACCAACGGCAAGACGCCCGTGCAGGTTGCCGCCATCATGGGCCGCGACAAGTCTACCATCTGCCGCCACTTCCGCCCTTCCACAGGCGGCGCCCAACTGGGGCGCCCAGCCAAGATCACGGAAGAGATGGTCGACAAGCTTGTGTGCACCATTGAGCAGATGACCAAGGTTGCTGATTCTAAGTACCCAGTGGCCTTGAACATGGCCATGACCGCCTTGAAGATGAAGTGCTGCGAGAGGACAGCGCGGCGGGCGCTGCGTGCTCGCGGGGTGCGCTTTCACCCGATGCGAGAGAAGCCGGTTCCCGGCTTATCATGCCAGGGACTCCAGGTAGGATGCGTTGTTTCTTGGTTCCGTTGCGGGTCCAGATTAGTGTTCAGTGCCCATGGTCAGGTTTAGCGATCGAATGTCTCGGCGTTTCTGTGCCTCGCCCCTCAGCGTGCGTGGCCAACTAAGGTGCGCGCCGATGCGGACGTGAAGGGCCGCCTCGCTTTCGCGAAGGCGCGCTCTTCGAAGCCGGCGTCCTACTGGGCGAGCAAGATCACGCCTACATGGACAATGTGTGCTTCCCGACGTTCCCCACCGCGAGTGCGCGGGTGTACGCGGCGAAGCGCGCCGCTCGCGGCTCCTACAGGTCGAAGGGCAGCGGGCTCGCCAAGGGCCACGTCAAACCGAGAAAGGGCAACATGTCTTCCTTCGGCAAGAACGTGAACGTCGCCGTGGCCCTCTCCGCAAAGAAGGTGCTCATGTGCCACGTCGTGGACGGGCGCTGGAACGCTGGGGCGGCGGCGCGGATGTACCGGGAGGGTTTGGCCCCGGCGTTGCGCAAGGCCTACCCGAAGCAGCAGTCGTTCCTCATCTTGGAGGACAACGACCCTACGGGTTACAAGGCCAAGCTCAGCATCGAGGCGAAGGCTCGTCTTCGATTGTCGAATCGGTGGCCCCGTGGCGGGAGTGCTCCCCGCGGAGCCGCGGGCCCGACGGGCCCGCGGCTTCGCGGGCGCGCGCTTGGGGCGGCGGGCGGGTGGGGGGCGGGGGGGGGCCATTGGGCGAGCGCGGGGCGACTTCAAGCCAAGGAGAAGTGAAGTGCCTGAAGTTCCCCAAGCGCAGCCCGGACCTCAACCCGCTTGACTACGGCTTCTGGTCCATTGTCAATAAGCAACTGAGGGCCCAGGAGCCCAAGTTTCCCCCGTCGAAGAGGGAGAGCCGGGCCGCCTTCATCCAGCGCCTGAAGCGCACCATCATGCGGACCCCGTCGGCGACCCTGGGGCCGCTCGTGAAATCGATGAAGCGGCGCTGCGGCGCGTTGCGGACCGCGAAGGGCGCCGACTTTGAGGAGTGAGGCTTGGCGCGCTTCCCCCCCCGCCGTCGCCTCCGACGGCGCGGAACTGGTATAACTGGGTAGAGCTGGCCATAGAACTGGTCATAGAACTGGCCCATTAGAAACAGGGGCCGGCCTAGAACTGGTCGCGTTTAGAAGAAGAGTTAGTGATATGCTTTAAGTTTTCTTTAATTGGGCCGACCAGTTCTAGGCCTGACCCTTTTTTATGGACAAGTTCTATGGCCAGTTCTATCACCAGTTCTATCAGTTCTATCCAGCTCTATCTAGCGGTGCCAGCCTCCGCCCGCTCCACGTCGGGGCATGGGGGCGCGGGATGCGAGTTTTTCCAACGGCAGCGCAGATCTCGGTCGCGCTCGGGCAGGATCCCTTTACCAGGCCACGTCGGCCTGCCGACCTCGCGACAGACTAGGAAAACGTTATACCTAGCCAAGTTTTTTTTTGTTGGCTTCCCCTTCCCCCTTCTTCTCCCCCCCTAACTCCCCGCCGGCAATCCCCGCCGTTCGCCCCCCTCCCCCTCTGCCTGGGAGTCCGAGTTACTTGTCGCAGGTGGCAGCCCTGGCACCTCCCATCAGGAACAGCGCCAAGCACCGCCATCACCACCAACATCAACAACATCAACATCATCAACATCAACATCGTCGACATCCTCAACATCACCAACATCATCGACATCGCCAACATCACCGACATCGCCCTCATCATCAGCATCAACAACGACACCATCATCAACATTTTTAACAGCACCAACATCATCAGCATCGTCAGCATCGTCAACATCATTATCATCAACATCCTCATCAACACCATCAATATCAACAACACCATGAACATCGTCTACATCGCCAACGTCACCAACATCGTCAGCATCATCAACATACCCAACACATTCGTCAACATAGCACCAATCAAAGGCTTAATAACCACGGTGGACGGACAAAAAGTGTCCACACTTGTCGCACCAAGACAATTCGTCGCCAAATCACGTCGCGCGAATATGTACACCCCCCTTTCCCCGGTGGCGGGGTTAGGCGGCAGGCCGCGCGCCAGGGACAAACTGTGGACACTTCAACTTTGGGTTTTCGGGGGGAGGGTGCGAGGCAGGTGCATCATGCTGTTGCGGTTGCTATCACGTCGCAGTGTCTTGCCGCCCTGGGTGTGGACACTTGTTGTCCGGGCGCCGTATATCGAAAGTTCCACTTTGACAACAGGCCGCCCTCCATCCTTGAAGCTGCTGCGGAGTTCCAAGGTTATGGTCGTAAGTGATGAGGGAGCCTCACGCGAAACGCATGGCCCAGCCTGCGGACACGTCTGGGGGTGCGAAGGGGGCATTTGGTCATCAGAAATGGGAGGAGTAGGAGGAGGGAGGAGGAGGGAGGAGGAGGAGGAGGAGGGAGGAGGAGGAGAAGGAGGGAGAGGAAGAGGGGTGCGATGAGGACGGGCAGCGTGAGGGAGGGGCGTGTTTAGGGGGGACGAATCGACTACCAATCGCCAGTCGGTCGCCGATTGGAGCTCGACAGGCACGATCCCCTACTGCCGATTTATTGGCGAGGCATCGCCGATTCCAGGTCCACGTTCCCCACTCCCCAAAGCCAGTGCCTCCATTTCGTTCCCTCTTCAGTGCGCAGGGTGGCGTCGTTGTCTCATGGGAGGAAGCGTCGGCGTAACCGTGAATTTTCGGAGCATCGCGCTGCGCCTCTGGCAATGCCCCCGGTGCTCCCCGCGCGCCAGGGAGGGGAGGTACAGCACCGATGCACGACTCTTCGCGAACCTCGGGATTTGGCCCATCGGTCGTGAAAGAAGGTACTTTGGATCTCCATATTCCAATTCTTCACGCTTCGCGTATCTCCACCAGCCCATCTCAAAACAGCAACTCTTGCGAAGCATGCCGACAGTCGTGTTTTTCAGGCGTGTTTCCGCCTGCCCCCGCATATCTCCCCTGTTCCTCCTTCCTCCCGCCTCCTTGTACATCCTCCTTGTGGTGGGAGCGGGAGAAGGACGAGGCGGAGGAGGAGGGAGAGAAAGCGCTCCTCGTGGTTTGAGTCGTTTGGGGTTTCTCGTCCTGGTGTGAGTCGTTCGGGCCCTTCTTCCTGGTGTGAGTCGTTCGGGCTCTTCGTGGTGTGAGTCGTTCGGGCTCTTCGTCCTGGTGTGAGTCGTTCGGGCTTCTCGTGGTGTGAGTTGTTCGGGCCCCTCGTCCTGGTGTGAGTCGTTCGGGCCCCTCCTCCTGGTGTGACTCGTTCGGGCTCCTCGTGGTGTGAGTCGTTCGGGGCCCTCGTCGTGGTGTGAGTCGTTCGGGCTCCTCGTGGTGTGAGTCGTTCGGGCGCCTCGTCCTGGTGTGAGTCGTTCTTGGGGCGTCTTGGGGGCCTCTTGGCGGCCCCAGGGGCTTCTAGGAGCGTCTTGGGTACCTTGGGGGGGCCCCTTCGGGCCTCTTGGGAGCCTCTTGGAGGCCGTTTGGGGCGTCTTGGGGGCCTCTCGGCGGCCCCAGGGGCTTCCAGGGGCGTCTTGGGTGCCTCGGGGGAGCCTCTTGGGGCCTCTTGGGAGCCCCTTGGGGGCCTCTTGGGGGCCTCTTGGAGGCCTCTTGGGGCCTCTTGGGGCTCTTTGGGAGGAGTCTGGGAGGTATCTTGGGGCCTACTTTCGGGCGATCGATCAAAGAACGGGGGGGGGGGGGGGGGTTCGGCCCGCCCCCGTCGGGGCCAGAATCCTCGTGAAGGGTGTCGTTTTTTAGCCCTCCCAGGAGTCGAAAAAGACCCTTCCAACGACCCGCGAAAGGACCTCTCCAGGCCCAGGGGGAGGGGGTAGGGGGAGGGGTAAACCCGTCCCCGAAGGGGGAGAAAGGGGGGTTGAGAACAGAGGTAGCTCTCTAAACCACTCACGCCCAAAGGGCTGGTGGGATTCTCGGCCGTTCCCCAGGAATCTCCCTGTTGCTGTGAGTTTTCTCCGCCTACCATTTATGCAGTGAGCTTAGCTCGGCGCGGACGTACTCACTCGACCTCGCGCGCGATGGCTACTCGTAGTGGCGAGGAACTTCGGAGTGACTTGGATCGTGCGCTCCGTCGTGCACGCCGTGACTCCCCTCTTCGCAGCCGCTCCGAGGATCGTGCGCGCCCCCAAGAGGTGAAGCCCGACATCGATGACGTGCTTGCTCATGAACTATATTTATGGAAGGCGGATCCTAACCCTTGGAACTTATGGGAGTGGCGCTCTAAGACTGGGCGTTCGAACGCAGCTTGCGCATCCCGTACCTCTGCACCTGCTGGTGCCAGGAACTCTTCTCCGCGGAGGCGCCGAGTCACCGGCATACCGCGGAGACGCATCCAGAGCAGGGCGCGCAATCGTAGCCGCAGCAAGAGCATCCCAAGGGTACGTGGATATCCGTTGGCGAGTCGCCCCCGTTCCAGTACGCACACAATGTACCCAGACAAGCCCGATGAGCGCCTCAGCAACACCAAGAGCGCGACGAGACGTGAGCAGGAAGCTCTGACACTCCACCGTCGCCAGGCTCTTGACGAAATCTCCGAGGCTACCACCGCTCGGTCTGATGACGTGGTTGGCGCGCAGGCCCACAGGGGTAGCCGTTCGCCACCCGCGCCTGGTCCTGCACCTACTAGGCAGGAGAGGCACGCCAGAATAACGGCGAGCCACGCGTTTCTGGACGCCCGTATGACCTTGTTGGAGGAACACTTAAGGCATTGGGCTCAGATGGTGTATGCTCTTTACTCCACGATTGGCGAGTGCAATACTTACCACTATGACTCTGGGTAGAGCGAGTCTTGACACTGGATGTTGCCTCAACTCAGCTTCCGTACGGGATGTTGCCTCAACTCTACCTTGTGATACACCGCTGAATCAGTAATGGGTGGTATCGTTACTTGGCTACACTGGGATATCAGGCAGTTTTTTCAGTGGATGTGGCCGCTACCACGGTGCAGTGGATTCGTTCGGTGCTCTCCTCCAGGTGCGAGTCGTTCGGGCCCCCCCTCCTGGTCAGAGTCGTTCGGGCCCCTCCTCGATGTGCGAGTCGTTCGGCGAGGGGCCCGAACGACTCACGCAAGGAGGGGCCCGAACGACTCACGCCAGGGCGAGGGGCCCCAACGACGCAGACCACCTGCATTCTAGTCCAGGACGTGCACACTCTGGGTTCCGTGATTATACCCTTGCCGAACGGAAATCCTCAGATCTGTTCGATGGGGGCAGATCTTGGAGGCGAGTTTCCCCTTGTGCTCCTCTTCCACCTCTCCCTCCTAACCTGCCGCCTGCTGCCCGCGCCCGACTTGATGGGCGAACCTGCCTCTCAGGTGCAGCTCGGAGGTGCGAGCCTGAGCAGGGTAGTTACTTGTGCCTCGTGCGCGCTGCAGAACTGGTCGGGAAGGATCGCTGGATCGTCGACGCCGTCGTCCATTTAATCTTCGTCGTCGAAGTGATCGTCGTCATCGTAAGCATCGTCGTCGTCGTCGTCGTCGTCGCCGCTGTCATCGTCTGAGACGTCGCCTTCGTGTGAGTCGTCAGAGTCGGTTACGTGTAGGACTCGAGGACGACAGCATTCTGTCTTGCCTCCCATCGCCTTCTCTCCCTCCTCCTCTTCCTCCTCTTCGGCTCCCTGTACAAGATAGATGTAGGAAGATAGCCAAAGAAGCAGGAAGAAGAAGAAACAGGATATGTATGCGAGGGCACGCGGAGACACGCCTGAAACGCACGACGGTCGGCATGCGTCGCAGGAGGAGTAGTGGTGGTAGTAGTAATAGTAGTAGTAGTAGTAGTAGTAGTAGTAGTAGTAGTAGTAGTAGTAGTTGTATTGTAGTACTTGTAGTAGTGGTAGTAGTAGTAGTAATAGTAATACTAGTAGTAGCGGTTATAGTTGAAGTAGATGTAGTGGTAGCATGAGGAGTTCGAGGTGTAGTAGTAGTAGTAGCTCTGGGTATGGTACACGTAGGTATCGTCGTAGTACTATTAGTAGTACTAGTAATAGCATTAGTATAAGTAGTAGTAGTAGTAGTAGTAGTAGTAGTAGTTGTAGTAGTAGTAGTAGTAGTAGTAGTAGTAGTAGTAGTAGTAGTAGTGGTAGTAGTAGTAGTAGTAGTAGTAGTAGTAGTGCGAGTAGTGGTAGTAGTAGTTCGAAAAGCAGTACGAGGAATAGCACTGACAGGAGCAATGACAGTAACAGTAGCAGTAGCAGTAGCGGTAGCCGTCGTCGTAGAAGTAGTAGTTGTAGTAGTAGTAGTAGTAGTAGTAGTAGTAGCAATAGTAGCAGTAGTAACAGTAGTAGTAGTAGTAGTAGTAGTAGTAGTAGTAGTAGTAGTAGTAGTAGTAACTAGTAGTAGTAGTAGTAGTAGAGTAGTACCAGTAGGAGCAGTAGTAGGTAGTGGTAGTGGTAGTGGTAGTAGTAGTAGTAGTAGTAGTAGTAGTAGTAGTAGTAGTAGTAGTACTAGTAGTAGTAGTAGTAGTAGTAGTAGTAGTAGAAGTAGTACTGGTAGTAGTAGTAGTAGTAGTAGTAGTAGTAGTAGTAGTAGTAGCAGTAGTAGTAGAGGTATTTCCAGTATCAGCGGTAGTAGCAAACGTAGTCGTCAACGTCGTCGTCGCACTAGTTGTCTCAGTAGCAGAGGCAGTCACTAGAGCAGTGGTCTATATGGAAGTCGTAGTAGTAGTAGTAGTAGTAGTAGTCGTAGTAGTAGTGGTAGTAGTAGTAGTAGTTCTAGTAGTAGTAGGACTAGTAGTAGTACGAGTAGAACTGGTAGTAGTCGTAATAGTATTTGTAGTTGTAGTAGTACGAGATGATGTAGTAAAACGAGTATGAGTAGTAGTAGTAGAAGTAGTAGTAATCGTAGGAGAAGAAGTAGTAGTATATGTCTTGTGGGAGCCGCTCGGAGGCCTCTTGGGGCGTCTTCGGTGCTTATTGGGGCCTCTTGGGGACCTCTTGGGGGCATCTTGGGGGCCTCTTGGAGGCCTCTTGGGGGCCTCCTGGGGACCTCTTGGGGCCATCTTGGGGCCTCGTGGTGCCTCCTGGGGACCTCTTGTGGGCCATCTTGGGACCTCTTGGGGCCATCTTGTGGTCCCCTGGGGGCCATCTTGGGGGGCTTGTATGGGCGCTGCCCCCTCAGACGGGCAATGTGAGCCCAAAACCCTCGTAAACTCAATGATGTTGCCTTAGAGGAAGAGGGAAGCTTTAATGGGCGCTGCCCCCCTCAGAAGGCCAAAATGGGTGTGGCCGCTACCGAGGTGCAGTGGATTCGCTCGGTGCTCTCCTTCTGGTGCGAGTCGTTTGGGTCCCCCCTCCTGGTCAGAGTCGTTCGGGCCCCTCCTCGATGTGTGAGTCGTTCGGCGAGGGGCCCGAACGACTCACGCAAGGAGGGGCCCGAACGACGCACGCCAGGGCGAGGGGCCCCAACGACGCGCGCCGCCTTCATTCTTGTCCAGGACGTGCGCACTCTGAGTACCGTGATTCTACCCTTGCCTAACGGAATTCCTCAGATCTGTTCGGGGGGGCCGATCTTTGAGGCGAGTTTCCCCTTGTGCTCCTCGTCCACCTCTCCCTGCGAACCTGCCGCCTGCTGCCCGCGCCCGGCTTGATGGGCGAACCTGCCTCTCAGGTGCAGCTCAGAGCTGCGAGCCTGAGCAGGGTGCTGACATGTGCCCCGTGCGCTCCGACACAAGGAAACAAAGAAAACAGAGTGAGGGTGTGCCGCCAGCGCCAAGTTGCAGGCAGTTCCGTGGGACGCTCATTGCACAACTGGTCGGGAAAGATCGCTGGATCGTCGACGCCGTCGTCCATTTAATCGTCGTCGTCGAGGTCGTCGTCGTCATCGTAAGCGTCGTCGTCGTCGTCGTCGTCGTCGTCGTCGCCGCCGTCATCGTCTGGGACGTCGCCGTCGTGTGAGTCGCCAGAGTCGTTTACGTGTATGACTCGAGGATCTTGCCTCCCATCGCCTGCTTTCCTTTCTCCTCCTCCGAGTCGCCCTCCCTCGGCTCCCCGCAGAAGGAAGATGTAGGAAGATAGAAAAAGAGGCAGGAGGAAAATAAATAATGGATATGCGAGGGCACGCGGAGACACGCCTGAAACGCACGACGGTCGGCATGCGTCGCAGGAGCAATAGTGGTAGTAGTGGTAGTGGTAGGTGTATTGTAGTAGTAGTAGTAGTAATAGTAGTAGTAGTAGTCGTTCTAGTAGTAGTAGTAGTAGTAGTAGTAGTAGTAGTAGTAGTAGTAGTAGTAGTAGTGGTAGTAGTAGTATGAGTATTTGTAATAGCAGGAGTAGTAGTAGTAGTAGTAGTAGTAGTAGTAGTAGTAGTAGTAGTAGTAGTAGTAGTGGTAGTAGTAGTCGTAGTAGTAGTAGTCATATTAGTAGTAGCAATTATAATTGTAGTAGATATAGTGGTAGCATGAGTAGTTCGAGGTGTAGTAGTAGTAGCTCTAGGTAGAGTAGAAGTAGTTTTCGTCGTAGTGCCAGTAGTAGTACTAGTAGTAGTAGTAGTAGTAGTAGTAGTAGTAGTAGTAGTAGTAGTAGTAGTAGTAGTAGTAGTACTAGTAGTAGTAGTAGTACGAGTAGTGGTAGTAGAAATACGAAAAGCAGTACGAGGAATAGCATTAGCAGTAGCAGTACCACTAGCAGTAGCAGTAGTAAGTAGTATTGGTAGTAGCAAACGTAGTCGTCAACGTCGTCGTCGCAGTAGTTGTCTCAGAAGCAGAGACAGGCACTAGAGCAGTGATCTATATGGAAGTAGTAGTAGTAGTAGTAGTAGTAGTAGTAGTAGTAGTAGTAGTAGTAGTAGTAGTAGTAGTAGTAGTAGTAGTAGAGTAGTAGTAGTAGTAGTAGTAGTAGTAGTAGTAGTAGTAGTAGTAGTAGTAGTAGTAGTAGTAGTAGTAGTAGTAGTAGTAGTAGTGATACCAGTAGTAGTAGTGGCCGTGGCACCATGAGTAGAAGTAGGAGTAGTAGAGGTAGAAGTAGTAGTAGTCGTAGTAGTATCAGTACTAGAAGTTGTAGTAGTAATGGTAGTCGTAGTAGTTGTAGTGGTAGTTGTCATGGTAGTAGTAGTAAGTAGTAGTAGTAGTAGTAGTAGTAGTAGTAGTAGTAGTAGTAGTAGTAGTAGTAGTAGTACTGGTAGTAGTAGTGGCCGTAGCACCATGAGTAGAAGTCGGAGTAGTAGAAGTGGAAGTAGTAGTAGTAGTCGTAGTAGTAGCAGTACTAGAAGCACTAGTAGTGATAGTCGTCCTAGTACTAAGAGCAGCAGTAGTAGTAGTCCCAGTAGTACTAGTAACAGTGGTAGCAGTAGTAGTAGTCCCAGTAGTACTAGTAGCAGTGGTACTAGTAGCAGTGGTAGTGGCAGTACTAGTAGTAGTAGCAGTAGTAGTAGGTGTAGTAGTAGTAGTAGGAGTAGTAGTAGTAGGACTAGAACTAGTAGTAGTCGTCACAGTAGTTGTAGTTATAGTAGTAGGAGATGATGTAGTGATACTAGTATGAGTAGTAGTAGTAGTAGTAGTAGTAGTAGTAGTAGTAGTAGTAGTAGTAGTAGTAGTAGTAGTAGTAGTAGTAGTAGTAGTAGTAGTAGTTGTAGGAGTAGAAGTAGTAGTAGATGTCTTGTGGGAGCCTCTTAGAGGCCTCTTGGGGCGTCTTCGGCGCCTCGTGGGGCCTCTTGGGGACCTCTTGGGGACATCTTGGGGGCCTTTTGGAGGCCTCTTGGGGGCCTCCTGGGGGCCTCTTGGGTCCATCTTGGGGCCTCTTGGTGCCTCCTGGGCGCTTCTTGGGGCCATCGTGGAGAGGATGGATCAAAGACGAGGGGAGCTTCAATGAGCGCTGCCCCCTCATAAGGGCATAAGGGCAAAATGAGCCCAAAACCTGTAGAAAATCAATGATTTTGCCCTGAAGGAAGAGGAAAGCTTTAATGAGCGCGGCCCCTTCAGAAGGCCAACATGGGGCCAAAACCGTAGTAAAATCAATGATTTTGGCTTCAAAGAAGAGGAGAGGGTTTTTTCTGTTTCCCCCCGTCGGGGCCAGAATCCTCGTGAGGGGTGTTGTTTTTTAGCCCTCCCGGGAGTCGAAAATGACCCCCGAAGAACGAAGAACACGAGTTCCCAGGACTGGGAATAAAGTTCTGGGAACTCGAGGACCACGAAGTGGCCCACAGTTGGCTCCGGGCATTCAAAATCATGCCCAGGAGTGGAGTTCTGGGAGCTCGAAGACAACGAAGTGGCCTACAGTTGGCTCCGGGCATTCAAAACCATGCCCGGGAATGGAGTTCTGGGAATTCGAAGACCACGAAGTGGCCTACAGTTGGCTCCGGGCATTCAAAATCATGCCCAGGAGCGGAGATTCTGGGAACTCGAAGACCACGAAGTGGCCTACAGTTGGCTCCGGGGATTCAAAGTCATGCCCAGGAATGGAGTTCCTGGGAGCTCGAAGACCACGAAGTGGCCTACAGTTGGCTCCGGGCATTCAAAATCATGCCGAGGAATGGAGTTCTGGGAGCTCGAAGACCACGAAGTGCGTTACTGTTGGCTAGAAAAGGAGTCCCCGGATCCCGTCCGGCATCTGCCCAGACCCCCCCGGGGAGTCATGATGCTCTCTTTTGACCCTACTAGAAACCTATCAGTCTTCGCTGTTAGGTGACTATTCAAAAACTATCCCGGCAAAGCAACCTAACAGCGATGTGTAGAAACATATCTGGAAACATTCCCCTTAAGATTCAGATGAGAATCCAGTTGTAGAATTCTGCTGTTCTCGCAGTCGCAGTCGCATTCGCGATGACAGTCGCAGTGGCAACGGCAGTCGCAGTCACAGCCTCAGCCTCAGCCTGCATCCTCAGCCTCAGCCTGCTCAGCCTCAGCCTGCCTCAGCCTCAGCCTCAGCCTGCTTCAGCCTCAGCCTCAGTCTGCCTTCAGCCTCGGCCTCAGCCTCAGCCTCAGCCTCAGCCTGCATCAGCCTCAGCCTCAGCCTCAGCCTGCCTCAGCATCAGCCTGCCTCAGCCTCAGCCTCAGCCTGCCTCAGCCTCAGCCTCAGCCTGCTTCAGCCTCAGCCTCAGTCTGCCTTCAGCCTCGGCCTCAGCCTCAGCCTGCCTCAGCCTCAGCCTGCCTCAGCCTCAGCCTCAGCCTGCCTTCAGCCTCAGCCTCAGCCTGCCTGCCTCAGCCTCAGCCTCAGTCTGCCTTCAGCCTCGGCCTCAGCCTCAGCCTGCCTCAGCCTCAGCCTGCATCAGCCTCAGCCTCAGCCTCAGCCTGCCTCAGCATCAGCCTGCCTCAGCCTCAGCCTCAGCCTGCCTCAGCCTCAGCCTCAGCCTGCTTCAGCCTCAGCCTCAGTCTGCCTTCAGCCTCGGCCTCAGCCTCAGCCTGCCTCAGCCAGCAGCCTCAGCCTCATCAGCCTCAGCCTCAGCCTCAGCCTGCCTCAGCCTCAGCCTGCAGCCTCAGCCTCAGCCTCAGCCTCAGCCTGCCTCAGCCTCAGCCTCAGCCTCAGCCTTCAGCCTCAGCCTCAGCCTTCAGCCTTCAGCCTCGGCCTCAGCCTCAGCCTGCCTCAGCCTCAGCCTGCAGCCTCAGCCTCAGCCTGCCTCAGCCTCAGCCTCAGCCTGCCTCAGCCTCAGCCTCAGGCCTCAGCCTCGGCCTCAGCCTGCCTCAGCCTCAGCCTGGCCTCAGCCTCAGCCTCAGCCTGCCTCAGCATTAGCCTGCCTCAGCCTCAGCCTCAGCCTCAGCCTCAGTTTCAGCCTCAGCCTCAGCCTGCTTCAGCCTCAGCCTCAGTCTGCCTTCAGCCTCGGCCTCAGCCTCAGCCTGCCGCAGCATCAGCATGCCTTCGCCTCAGCCTCAGCCTGCATCAGCGTTCAAAATGTGGCCCGGGAATGGAGTTCTGGGAACTTCTTGAAGAACACCAAGTGGCCTACAGTTGGCTCCGGGCATTCAAAATCATGCCCAGGAATTGAGTTCTGGGAACTCGAAGACCACGAAGTGGCCCACAGTTGGCTCCGGGCATTCAAAATCATGCCCAGGAGTGGAGTTCTGGGAGCTCGAAGACCACGAAGTGGCCTACAGTTGGCTCCGGGCATTCAAAATCATGCCCAGGAATGGAGTTCTGGGAACTCGAAGACCACGATTTGCGTTACTGTTGGCTAAAAAAGGAGTCCCCGGATTCCCCCGGATCCCGTCCGGATCTCGCCCAGACCCCCCTGGGGAGTCATGATGCTCTCTTTTGACACTACTAGAAACCTATCAGTCTTCGCTGTTAGGTAGAAATCAAACAACAGTCCAAAAATTGTCCGGGGATTATTTTCGGAGTATTTTTTGGCATTTTTTGGGGGCATTTTTGGCGTATTTTTTATTTCTCATCGAAAATCCCCCTGTAGGGGGACACGCCCGACCTGAGAGTACGTTTCACACAGCACCGATCAATCTCCCGGCGTGGCGCACTGCCGGGGAGGAGGACCCGCGCCGTCTCCCTGCGGGCCGCCGGCGTGAGGTCTCGTGGTGCACAGCGGGGGGTGCTCCGACCGTCGGTGACGCCAGCGCTGGTGGTGCAAGAAGATGCGGGCAGGGAGTGAGGCCACTCGGCGGCGGGCGAGGGGGGGACACGAGAAGGGGCCGCCCTTCTCAGAAGGCTCGGAAGTCCCACTGCCCTCTGAGAAGTCCCCCGCGCCCTCCCCGAGGACACGAAGACGCCTCAGAAGGCCGGAGGCCTTCTGAGAAGCCCCGCCGCCTTCTGAGCAGGCCTTTCGGAGGTGGATGGACCTCCTACCCTGACACGTCGATTCAGGAATTGGCCGTTTTCGGTTCGCGAGAGGGCGTCGCGGCCGTCCTTCCTGCGGGCCCAGGCCCGTCGGTTTCGGCCCCAGGCCGGTTTCAGTGAGGGGAGGTTTGCTATAGGGAGGTTTGTCCACCGCCGAGCCCCTTCCTTCTCTCAGGAGGGAAAGAAACACACAGACACAAGGAATCGTCGACCCCCAGGAAAATATAGGGGAAACTGTGGGAAGCGGGGGGAAGACAAACACCCGTGAAATATGGGAAACTGTGCGGAATCCTGTGTGCCCTGGGGCCCTCTGATCCTTCTCACTCCCCCCCCTCGCTCGCCGCCGAGTCGCACAAGTCGCTCGCCCGACGCGCTCCTCCGCAGGGCCTCGGCCTCGGCCGGGGTCGCCCCTTGCGGGGGCCATGCCGCGGCCCGGCGGCGCCGCCGGCGGAGGCGGCGCGCCGAGGCCGCGGCCCCTGGCCGCGCGCCGCGCCCTCGCCGCGCTGCTGCTGGCCGGCCTCGCGGCGCGCTGGGGCGTGGGCCGGCGAGGTGGAGGTGGCTCCTCGCCGCCGTCTATTCGGGGGAGAGAAATACGATACGGAGACGTGTTGTCCCCCTTCGTTTTCGGCCCTTCCTGGGCCTCCTGGGGAAGCCTCGTCGTCGCCGCTGGATTCGCCTCGAGATTCTGGTCAGAACGCACCCCAAGAGAGGTCCGGGGACAGCACGTATCCGTATCTTTCCGCCCCCCAATCTGCCGAAGAGTCGGGCGAACAGAACTATGCACATGCACCGATTCTGGCGCCAGGCCCCTCTGGGGCCCAGGAGCGGTGCACGGTGCTCTCCCGGCCAAGGCAGGAGGGCGCAGGCGCTGATCCTGGGCTCGGGATGGGCCTGGCCAGCATCGGTGTATGTGCACAGCTCTCTTTCGTCTGGAAGAACTGAACAGGGGCGTAGACATAAACTTCTGACGGTCCCCGCGGATTTCACGGATCTGCGATGGCTCCCCCCCTGGGCCCCTGGGCGCGCTCCGCGCGCCGGGGAGCGGGTGTCAGCGCAGGTCCAGGAAATCTGCGCGGAGCTCCAAGCGTTTGTGCTTACGCAGTTTTTTGTTCGTTCCTCCAGTCCTAGGCTTCAGAAGTCAAAGGCTGCCAGAGGGGTTCGTTGGGTAAGGTTGGTTTCGCTAGGCCTGAAGTGGCAAGCTTGGTTCGCTAGGCAAGGCTGGTTTGCAACGGTATTTTACCCCTCGTTCTTGGTGCGTGTTTGTCTTTGGCGGTATCTTTGCCAGGATTTCGAGAGGACGCGGGTCCATCTTGGTCCATCCCTTCTCCGCCTTCCCTCTTCCGCCCTCCTGCCGTTGCTGGTGCGTCTGCTTGCGGGCCGGAGGGCGCGTAGCATTTTGTCCGAGCGACAGGTACATGTAAAAGGGCGCGCGAGCGCGCGGTCCCTCGTTGTCGGGTCGGTGTCGTGAGGGACGACGACAAATTGTTTATTGTTTTTCCTTTTCCTCTCGGGGTGTCCTCGTGAGCCACGGCTGGATGCAAGCTCGGCAACGGGTGCCTGGCCGCCTTGTAGGCGAGCCAGTGCCCAATACCTGTCAGGTTTTGATCAGAAAAAGGGAGTTCGGCCTGGTCGCTGAAGTTCCCCTAACCATGGGTTGTTGTCCGAAGCGCGAAGCGGTGCCCGCCAGCGCATTGCACCTGTTCGAGCACAGGCTACAGTCGGGGCGCTGACCTAAGGAACCTTAAACAAGGAACGAGGCCCCCATTTTCCATAAGTTAAACTTCGATTCCATATCAAAGACCTAAGGAAAAACCTAAGGCAAGCTGTGAAACAATCAAGGAACACCGAGCCCCTCCCCAACGAAAAGGGTTCCTTCTCCAGGGCCCCGACTGTACCAATCAGACCGCCTCGGGCTCGCTGTGGCGAACTCTCTGGGCCGTGATCTCGGGCACTTCCGTCAGAGATTGCCGCCGGGGGGCGACGGACACCCGCGCTCTGACGTGCGAGCGGTCAGCCGTCGCCGCCGCAGCTGGGGCGGACCACAAAATGGCACTCTCCCCCTTCTCCCCCTCCTCCTCCTCCTCCTCCTCCTACTCCTACTCCTCCTCCTCCTCCTCCTCCTCCTCCTCCTCCTCCTCCTCCTCCTCCTCCTCCTCCTCCTCCTCCTCCTCCTCCTCCTCCTCCTCCTCCTCCTCCTCCTCCTCCTCCTCCTCCTCCTCCTCCTCCTCCTCCTCCTCCTCCCCCCTCCTCCTCCTCCTCCTCCTCGTCGTCCTCCTCCTCCTCGCCATGCGTATACCATACAGCGTCGATCCACCCACGCCCGCAAGTGTCTCCGCACAGCGGGGCCAGTGCGTTTGGGAGTCCTGACGCTGCGGGCGCTGCGCTCGGGCAGCCTCGGCGCTGCGGGCGACGGTCACGGCGGCACCTGGCGCTGCGGGGAGGCCGGCCGCGTTCGGGATGGAGTCGAAGAAGCCAGGATCGCGGAGGGGCTATACTTTCGGGCCGGGCGAAAGGGGGGGATTGGGAAAGGGGGGGTTACGAAATCTGCTGCATGCAGCTGGTTTCGGCCCCGCCGAGGGGCCCATTCCTCGATACATGGGCGCCTCCCGGCGCCGGGAGGCGCCGGGAAAATCAGCTACGTGAGCTGATTCTCAAACTCCCCCTTCGCTATCCCCCCCTTTCGCCCGACCCGATAATTGCCTATCCCTTCGACGACGTGTTCCTTCACCGTGGTGGTGCACCAAAGCGGGACAGGGCTGCAGTGCTAGCCAGGATGAGCTAGGGCGCACAGGAGGGGCATTCTCCACGATCTCCCCCTGGCTTACGTGTCAATGAGTGCCGAGTCGGCGCGCATCGCGTCAATGTGCGTCGTGTCGGCGCGGTCGAATTGGTGCGGACCAAGGTGGTGAGCGTCGAGTCGGCGCATGCCCCCAATGAGCGCCGAGCCGACGCGGATGAAATGGATGCGCAGGTGTCGCATTGACGCGAACCGTGGACCAAATGAGCTGCGAGTCGACGCTGCCGAGTGACTCGCTGGAAGTGCAAATTACGTTGCAGGAGAAAATTAGGAGAGAACCTGTCGCTCTTCGCGAGCATGGGAGAGTTTCCCCCCAGGCCTTCCGCGGCGCATTCATAGAACGCGCGGGAGTGACAAGGGGCGCGGCGACCAGTAATCGCCGGCCGTTGCAGAGACAGTTCGGGTGGCGGCCCAGGTGGCCAGCCAACCACGCGCATTCCGCCCAGCTATCAATTCTGAAGCTCGCGTGGGTGTCGAAGTCCTTCTGGCCAAGAGTGCCACGGGGCCATGCGCAGGAGCAACGACGGGGACGGAGTAGCCGTGCCTACCTCTATGCACAGCCTATGGCACAGGGCCAACGGTTCCATGTAGTTCGAGCAGGAGAGCAGCTAGCTCATCAGTATGCAGCTTGATGACCTGCCCTATGAACTCCAGGCACATCATGGAGGCCTGCGAGCACAGCATCTCGCTTCGAACAATGTTTTAGAGCTGGTCAACAGACAGATGGTCTTAACCGTCGAGAGTTGCGTGAGAATGTATTATGCAGCCCTCCAAGGGCTACTTCACGCGGTAGGTCAAGCCTCCGCGATTGACGGCGAACTCCCTATGTATCGCCAGTCACGAGGCGCGTGGGTCCAGTTCTGGGGGTGCCACACCCTGTGTCCAGGTCGCCGCACCAGCGCGAGATCGCGGAGTGGGCAGGCGCTGAGACCGGGTCCCCAATGGCACCAACGCGAAGCGTTCTCGTTCCCCCTGCGCGTGAGATTGCGTCGGGGAAGCCCGTCGCTGCACGCGTGGCGCCCAGACTCATTTCGTCGGAGCAATCTGGCGCCAAACGTGCTTCATGCATCAAGTGCCTAAGACGGAGTCTGCAGAGCCAGGGCGATTGCGCCGCGCCCAGACCTGGGGGCCTTGGTCAGCAAAGACGCGCCGCGCCTATAATGGCCCAGTGGGCAAGATCACCAATCCATAGCGAACGACAGACGCGCGCCACCCCCGCCCGTCGGCGACGAGCCTCGCGGCGCGGGCGGTGGGTCATCCAATCGCGAGCGGCGCAGCGCCTCAGAAGATGCAGGCCGGATGCAGCTAGACGAGACGAAGTGCAAAACTTTCTGTGCTGTACTTCCGACAGTGGCAGCAGGATGTGTATGAGACGACGAGCTCCACCATGGGGATGCTAGGTAGGTGCGGCTCCGCGTGATTGAGGATTCCGCAGCAGCGTGTGCGACCCTCAGGGACAGTGGCGCGTGCGATCCTCGTGCGACATCCTCAGAAATCGTGACCTCGGAAGGAGAGGCGACGCTCATTTTTTTTTCTCCCTCTCTCTCTCTGTCTCTCTCTTCTTCCTCTCTCTTTATTTTTTTTTTGGGGGGGGGGGGGCTTGGCTTTTCGCGGGATGGTAGAAGCAGATGGCTGCGTAGTTGTTGTCAACCCACCTCAATGTCGTGAAAAAGGAAGGCAACAAGCTCGGCAGGTTCAGTGGGGATTGGGGCTGCACTCTCCTGGGCATGAAGGCCCTGCCGGAGTTCCCCATCCTTGAACCCTCGAGTGTGACGTGGGGGACACATTGCTGGATGGAACGAGGCGACGTCGACAAAGGCTACGAATGGCATTGCGGCAGGTGCAGCGCGCCCTTTTGTTGACAACACCAGCAGTCGGCGCGCAGGGAAATGGCGTTCGCGGATGGGGGCCGCTCTGCCAGTCCGGCAAGCAAAGGAGCGCGTGGCCATGGGGCCCGGCAGGGCACGCGCCCTTCACGGGTCTGCCCGTGGTCTCCCAGAGCACTTGCAGAAGAAAATTACGGGGCCGACTGGTCGGGGGTTCGCGCGTTCTGAAAGACATCGCTTGAGCGGGCAATCGCTCCAAACTTCGGCGCGAATAAAGGCGCGGGCCAGTGTCCTGGCGTGGCGAGGGCGAGGGTTGCAAGCGCGGGGTCCAGTGCGCCTCTGCGCGCGCGGGCAGCGGCGGAGACAGGGCCGCGCGAATCTTCGCAGAGGGTGGCCCCAAGAACTGTCGCCTTCAGGAAGCCGCTGTGGCCCCAGTGGCGAAGCGCCCAGCAGTCCGCATCGATCGGGGGGGAACGGCTCCCTGCGAGCGCCAAACAAGGCGCGCAGGGAGACGCTTCCCCGTGGGGATCGAGCAAGCCTACTATAGGCTGCAGCGGTAGGATACCGCCGTCGAAGCCAGTGGGCCCGCGGCAACGCGCGCGCCCTGGCGGCGTTCTGGGCGGAGAGGAGGCGCGCGTGACTCGGGTTGGGGGGTGGGCGGGCGCGCGCGCCCTGGCGATGGGGGAACCTGGCGCTGATCGCCTTTCGAGGTTGCTAGTTTTTGCGACGGGGCTCCTGGCGCGAATCGCTCCGCCAGATCGCCTCCCCGCGCGTCGGGGGAGCCTGGCTCTGAGCGTCCGCCTGGGTCTTTCTCAGTTGAGTCGTGGGGGCCGAGCGCTGTGTGCTCGCGGAGATCTTTTCTCCACCGCGTTGGGGGGGCCTAGCGCGACGTGCTTGCCAAGGTGCGTCTCCGAAGCGACGGGGGAACCGACGCTGCGGTGATTGCGCCCAGGGGGCCCAGCGCCAGGGAAATTGGGCCTGCTGCGGCGCTCCGCGATGTTCGCGCCGCGCTTCGCCCGTGGCGACACCTGGTGTAATCGCGGCGCTGCAGAGTTCTGTTGGGGTTAGCGCCTGGTCCGAAGGGTTTGTTCGATGTGCGATGTGAGCTTGCGTTGCGACTGGTGGGTTTCAGTGGCGCAGCGTGCGGCGCTATGTCAGCCCTTCATCGTGCTTCGTAGGAATCGTAGACTTCGGCAGGCGCGTGGCCTGCATTGGAGTCCGATGGAGGATCGAGACCCCAGCAGCCTATGCCAGGTACTCCGTCGCCCGCTCCTGACGAGGTGCCGCCTGCGGACTCCCTGAACCAGCAGCAGAATGTTAATTGGGGGCAGGCATGCCTTGCCCTAAGACCTGCCCAGACAACGGAGTGTGAAGGCCGAGCGGCGGCAGCTTGCATCGGGGAAACTTGATGCTACGAGGCTCGTTGTGCACGTCTTGAGCTCCTTGACTTCGCCCTTGGACTTCTTATCTTTGTGTCGCATGTTCCTTGTTGGGCCTCTCTGTCGTCCCAGTTTTTCTAATCTGTCGTCGCTCGTTTCCTTTCAACGACTGGATTCGCCTTGAAGTATCGTTTTGTCCATCCTTGTTTTTTTCGGGCCATGGGCGTCGACTTTTTGACTCCGCCTTTTTCCTGTGCTACTTGTACACGTGCTTCTTCCCGCGGTCCCTTTTTCGCCTGGGTCAACTCCCGAAGAAGAGGAACCACCAACTGAGGCGGAGGTGCCGTACTTCGATCCTCACGAAGTTTCTTCGGCTGAATTTCTAACAGCCGCTTTTGGGCGTGCCCGCCCTGTCTCCTAGCGGGGCGTCCTCCAGTGCTCCCCGCTTCCCCCGAAACATCGCGCCCGTTTTCGTTTTGGGCCCCGGGTGTTTTTTTCTCCCCTTCCCCCTCCTGGGTGGTGCCTCGTGGTGAACTTGAATTGAGGGCCCTCGTCTTGGGGTTCTGAGGCGTGGTTCGTTTTGCCCCTCGTTCTTGGCACTCGTTTGTTCACAGCGGTTTCCCCATCAGGGTTTCGGGGGATCGCGGGCCCCTTCTTTGTCCATCCCCTCTCCGCCCTCCCTGTCCCCTCCCTCGGGCCGCTGCTTCTGAATCTCATTGCAGACCGGAGGGTGCGTGGCACTTGTTGCTGCCGCGCTGCTCCTCGTGAGTCGCTGCCGGGTGCAAGCTCGAGTGACTGACGAGGACTCGGGCCATGGTCTGAGGGGAGTTCGGCCCAGTGGCTGACGTTTCCCCGTGCGTAGTCGGAGGCGGCCAAAAGGCTTCGTCGGGCAAGGTTAGCCTCGCTGGGCCTGGGTCCCCGCCATCCTGGCCTGAGGCCCCCGCAGCTGGACCCGAGGCGCCCCGACAGCCGTCGACACGAAGCCTTCTTGAAGAAGACCTTTTCGCCTTCCCGAAGAGACATAACAGCAGCGTCAGAAAATTAACCTGGCCAAGGACCCAACCATACGCAGTTGTAAGCAACGCAGTTGTGAAAATCACCTCCGGAGGAGCTCCCTATGGCCCTATGGGGCCACGAAACGTGGGAGGGGTGTGCCGAAGTGGGTGGGGGGGACGCATGTGCTCTGTGGGTGCCGGCCACTGCGGCGCTTAGGCCGTTGCGGGTTTCTGTTGATTGTCGTTCTGGGGAGTTTTCCAAGCGGGTGCGGGGGGGCACCGCGTTTTCCACCCAGCGCCGTTTTCACGGGCACCTTCTTCACGGGTGTGCCGCTGGGGCTGCTACTGATCATTTTTCAACGCTGCCGCTTGATGCGGTAAACTAACACGCGGCACCGCATATGTTTCCATATGTTGAGTAGCCATTTCTTTTAGTGGGTCTACTCCAGAGCTAGGGTGTCCCACCAACCAGTGTGTGTGGCGGTGATGCATGCTCCGCTGCCACTGGGGCCTTCGGTGGAGCTCCCTATGGGGCCACGAACCGTGTGAGGGGTGTGCCGAAATGGGTGGCGGTGACGCATGCAACCGCTGCCACTGGAGCCTTCGGCTATTTAGGCACACCCCACCTGTGGGATGATGCTGATGGTGACGATGATGATGCTGCTGATGATGATGATGATGATGATGATGATGAAGATGATGATGATGATGATGATGATGATGATGATGATGATGATGATGATGATGATGATGATGATGCTGATGATGCTGATGATGATGATGACGATGATGATGCTGATGCTGATGCTGATGCTGATGCTGATGCTGCTGATGATGATGATGATGATGATGATGATGATGATGATGATGATGATGATGATGCTGATGCCGTCGATTGGAGGTCGGAGGGGGAGGAACAAAGGAGGAACGCGAGGCGCTGTCTCTTCAAAACGAGGATCCAACACTATAGGATTGTTGGGAAAAATAGTCGTCGTCTCCTCTCATTCTCATTTTACTCACGTCGCCGCCGTTCCCGCCGTCCCCGCGCGTTTCCTCCATTTCGTCTTCCAGGGCCCGTTATCGGGCCTCTGGACCAGTAGTGGGTTTTGGGCCAAACAGTGCGCCTGGGGAAGGGGTCGGGACTTCATTGGGGTCGCGCATTACAGGAATCGCGTCGTCGGATGTCTCGGTCTTCGCGTCACGTTTCGACATCGGCGGGCCCGTGCTGGGCCCCAGGGCGGCTAAGGAACAGCTCCGGATGAGCAGACTGTCCCAGGGAGGTGGCCCAGACCTCGTGGGGTCGATTTTGTGTGAAACGACAGTGAAATTGAACGTCGCGGAACAAATTCAACGTGACCAATACCTTAGGCCCCTTCCTTTTGCCGCATTGTTCGAGCCGGATCGATCTGTAAGGGGTCACATGCCCAAAATTGAGCGAGAACGCCCGCAGTTCAAAGATCCAACGCCCGGATCTCAGGGAACACGACGTCGGAGGTTTGGGTCGTCGCCGCCGTCCCTGTCGCCGCCATCGCCGTCGCCCTCGCTTTGCTGCTGCTGGCCATGGCCTCACCCACCTGGTCTTAGCAGGCCCTGGACAGCTGTCCGATGTGGTGGTTCGTTCGTTCGTTGCTGCTGCTGGCGGACGGCCCCGCAGTGCGTTCGGTCGCGTTGGCCGGCGAACCAGCGGTGGCTCCTCGTCGTCGTGTCTCGGGTGCTTCAAGATCAGCGGCAACGTTAGGGGGGACAGGCTCAAGGGGGGACGCATCGACCCCCGATCGCCCAGTCATCGCCGATAAGGGACCTGAGATAGCCCGCCTCGTCCAGGGACGTGCGGATTCGCCATCGGGCTCCAATCGTCGGTCTATAGACGGTGTATCGCCGACTCCAGGTCAATGTCCCCCCCCCCTGAGCAGCCAGTCACCCCTCCACGTCTTCGCTTACCATAGGTAACCCTGGCGCAGCGTGCAGGAGCGACGACTGGTATCTATATTCACGCCCTCGCGGTCTGGATGCTGAGGCGTGAGCCCGTAAGTGCACGCCGCCCGGGCCATCCGCGCAAGCAAGCCTTGTGAGGGTCGGCGCGTGAGCGCAAACCGCGAGGCCGTTGGTGCGCACGAAGAGTTGCCCAAGCTTTTCGGGGACGGCCCAGATGAGCTGCAGGGCACCCGTCACGGGGCCCTCCAGGCCCCCGGCGGGGAGGAAGGGGAAATGTGTTTTTGTTCTTGCATTCTTCGGCGCGTGGGGAACCATCAGAAATTAGCCGTGTCTGGAAAACCAGCCAAGATGGGCCCACAGAGATGTCCAGAGACCGATTTTGAATGGAGTGCGAGCAGGAGGCGGAGGAGGAGGAAGAGGAGGAGGAGGAGTCAGAGGAGTCAGAGGAGTCCGACGAGAAGGAGGAGGGGGATGAGGAGGAAGAGGAGGAGGAGGAGGAGGAGGAGGAGGAGGACGAAGAGGACGAGGAGGTCGGGGTGAACGAGGGGGGGTGGGGGCGATTGCGGGACTTCTGCTGCATGCAGCTGAATTCCGGCCCGCCGCTGGGGACATCCCATGGCACATGAACAAACTGTATGCAGCTGATCATCTGAAAACATCTTTGCTACCCCCCGTCCCTTCGGACAGTTACCCCTTCTGCACCCGAGGCGACTATGTGCACGAACGCTCCATACATAAGAACACATCGCGAGGTATGCACGAGCCTCCCAGGAGCCCACGACAACGGCGAAGGTTGCGCGGGGTCCAGCGCGGATCCGAGAAATCCGCGGAGACCTCCGAGTTTTTATGGTCATGTCATTCTTCCTTCCCCTACCCAGGAGCCCACGAACGTGACGACAGTTGCGCAGTTCGCAGCCCCCGAGGGAGCCGCGAGGCCTCGCGGTGGTCTGCGCGGCCCTGCACTGCGCCGTGCCTCCCAGGAGCCCACGAAACTGACGACGGTTGCGCAGTTCGCAGCCCACCCTCGTTGCCACTGAATGTCTCCTCTCGCCGAGTTGATGCTGTTGTTGTTGTTGTTGTTGTTGTTGTTGTTGTTGTTGTTGTTGTTGTTGTTGTTGTGGTTGTTGTTGTTGTTGTCGTCGTTGTTGTTGTTGTCGTCGTTGTCGTCGTTGTTGTTGTTGCTGTTGTTGTTGTTGTTGTTGTTGTTGTTGTTGTTGTTGTTGTTGTTGTTGTTGTTGTTGTTGAACATTATTACTTCTAAAGAATAATTATTGTTGGGACCCCTGGTGCATGGCCCCCTCGCCGCGCCTAGGCCGCAGCCTCATTTTCATCATTTTCGTGAGGAAGTCTCAGGCAAAACGGGGGAGTCCGGATCTGGTTGTTTTGTTCCCCCCCGCTTTCCCTTGCAAAAATAAGCTAAAGTGGACATTTCTTGTTCTAACATAACCAAACTTCAAGAATCCCTTGCAAAAAATAAGGTAAAGTGGACATTCGCGCGCGCAAGACGAAATCCTTCCAAAACCTTAGTGTTCGTAGCGATTTTAACATAAAAACATCAAAAAACCAATGGTTTTTCAAAAAAAATTGTCAAAATTTCATCCCGCGCGCTCTTGCGGATTCGTAGGAAACCCAACACTTTTTAAACATTTCTGTCAAACGGGCTTTTGCGAGCAACTTTTTCGAACTTCTGCAACAACGGTTGCGCACCTGCCAGGGCCATCATCCCTGTCAAATAATACCATGCGGGACACATTCGTTTTTTCTTCGCGCGCGCACGCCGTCGTCGTCGGCCGCGGGGCCCTGAATAGTAGCCACGGTCGTCCGCATGCCACGAAGTGAAGTGTCCGAACGTCATAGGGCGGGAAGCTGGGTGTGGGTGGTGGCGAAGAGTCGTTTGGAAATTTGGTAGAGCTTGAACCGGCCCCCCCACAAAGGGGGGGTATTGCCCGCCTCCTATGAAAACCCTGGCACTGGTGAGAACGGAGCGTCCCCACGTGCTAGTAATTGTTGTTGTTGTTGTTGTTGTTGTTGTTGTTGTTGTTGTTGTTGTTGTTGTTATGGTCGTTGTTGTCGTCGTCGTCGGTGTTGTTGTCGTCGTTGTTGTTGCTGTTGTTTTTGTTGTTGTTTTGGTTTGTGTGTTTGTTTTTGTTGCTGTTGTTGTTGGTGGTTTTGTTTTTTGTTGTTGTTGTTGTTGTTGTTGTTGTTGTTGTTGTTGTTGTTGTTGTTGTTTGTTTTGCTGTTGTTGTGGTTCTCGTCGTCGTCGTCGTTGTGGTTGTTGTTGTTGTTGTTGTTGTTGTTGTTGAACATTATTACTTCTAAAGAATAATTATTGTTGGGGCCCCTGGTGCACGACCCCCCCGCCGCGCCTAGGCCGCAGCCTCATTTTCATCATTTTCGTGAGAAAGTCTCAGGCAAAACGGGTTGGTCCGGATCCGGTTGTGTTGTTACGATCGGTTTTCCCTTGCAAAAAATATGCTAAAGTGGACATTTCTTGTTCTAACATAACCAAACTTCAAGAATCCCTTGCAAAAAATAAGGTAAAGTGGACATTCGCGCGCGCAAGACGAAATCCTTCCAAAACCTTAGTTTTCGTAGCGATTTTATCATAAAAACATCAAAAAACCGATGGTTTTTCAACAAAAAATGTCAAAATTTCATCCCGCGCGCTCTTGCGGATTCGTAGGAAACCCAACACTTTTTAATCATTTCTGTCAAACGGGCTTTTGCGAGCAACTTTTTCGAACTTCTGCAACAACGGTTGCGCACCTGCCAGGGCCATCATCCCTGTCAAATAATACCATGCGGGACACATTCGTTTTTTCTTCGCGCGCGCACGCCGTCGTCGTCGGCCGCGGGGCCCTGAATAGTAGCCACGGTCGTCCGCATGCCACGAAGTGAAGTGTCCGAACGTCATAGGGCGGGAAGCTGGGTGTGGGTGGTGGCGAAGAGTCGTTTGGAAATTTGGTAGAGCTTGAACCGGCCCCCCCACAAAGTGGGGGTATTGCCCGCCTCCTATGAAAACCCTGGCACTGGTGAGAACGGTGTGTCCCCACGTGCTAGTAATTGTTGTTGTTGTTGTTGTTGTTGTTGTTGTTGTTGTTGTTGTTGTTGTTGTTGTTGTTGTTGTTGTTGTTGTTGTCGTGCTGCTGGTGGGCCCAGTTTTCTCTGTCGGAATTATCGAGATCCAGCATCCACGTTGGACTCTTTGGAATGCATCGGACTCTGTTGGTCTCAAGTGGTCTCCCTTGTATTCGACTGGAATGCACCCGTGTCCTTGTTGGAATCGTTTGGACACCGATGGGCTCCATTGGAACCCCGTGGACTTCCACTGAGGTACATTGTGCTCTAGCTGGAATCCGCTGTTGGGCTCCATGGGGCTCCCCCGGAATACCCAAAGCCTGTTGGGCTCCAGCGGTTCTACCTTCCACAAAAGGCCCTATTAGATCCCATTGGGCGCGATCGGACCCCGTGGGGTTCCATTGGAATCCCGAGGGGCCCAGGAAACCCCATCGGGCTTCGTTGGACTCCATGGGATCCGTGGGCGGCAAACGATCGTGGACGCAAGGGGGCAAGATAATGACAGTGATCAAGCCCGCGATCGCTTAAATTCGCAAGCAGTCAAGCAAACGCAGCCGTGCACGCAATCCGCGCGCATGCCCATGGTTACACATGCGAAGGTTCATGATTGCGCATCGGCAGGTGGAACCGTGGCTGTCATATGCTACACAGCGCGTGTCATGCGGCGCGATTTCGAATGTTTTCGACAAGTGAAGCTTTGAATTTGGCGTTCCGCAAATCTTTGGCGTGCAGGTGCAAGTTTCGTGCTCAGCTGAGCGTTTGGCGTTCAGAAAACGTGTGGCACTCATTTCTGGCCAGCTGTAAGTTCTTCGTGACTCTTGCGGACACAGGCTCGGCGGCGAGCGAGGGGGGGAAGTGAGAAGGAGAAGGCCTCCTCAGAAGGCGGCGGGACTTCCCAGGAGCCCTCGCGCCCTCCGGGAAGTTCTTTCCAGGCCTCCTCAGAAGGCCTCCTCCTCCTCACTTCCCCCCCTCGCTCGCCGCCAACAGGCGCGCATGGGTGGCCCGTCTGCGCGGCCGCAGTGGCGCTCGTTCCTCTCTGAAGCTCGGCGGGGCGCCGCTGAGCAGTGGACGCTCGCCGAGCCACCGAGGCTCTCCGCGCCCCGCTGCCCCGGGCACTGCTGCGCGCAGCGGTAGGCTTAAGTCGGGCATGTCCCTCTACAGGAGGAGTAGTCAAGAACAGTCAAAGAATAGTCAAGGGACGATTTGTTTGAACTCTTTTTGAATATTTTTGAGCATTTTTTTGTTTGTTTTGTCCAAAATTCGCCTGTAGAGGGACACGCCCGACCCAATGGTGGGCTCACGCCTCCTTTGGGACCGGCCACTGATGGCAGCGTTGCTGCTCATTTCAGGGGCAACGAAAGGAGAAGACAGGCATAGGGGGGGATGCATCGAGCCCCAATCGCCCATTGATCGACGACAGGGACCCGATCAGCCCCACCCCACCCAGGAAGGTGCGGATTCACGGTCGGGAGCCTATCGCCGATCTATCGGCGATGTATCGCCGATTCCAGGTCGATGCATCCCCCCCTATGCCTGTCCCCCCCCCCTCTTATCGTTGCCCCTCGGCCAGGCCCCCAGGGCCGTCACAAAGCACGGCTCGGGATTAGAAGCCGGCCCTCGGGAATTGGTCGGGGCATCAAGGGGCTGCACATCGAGGAGGATGATCGAGGAGGAGGAGGAGGAGGGGAAGGAGGATCGAGGAGGATCGAGGGGGAGGGGGAGGAGCATCCCCCCCTATGCCTTGTCCTCCCTATCGTTGCCCCTCGTCGTTGGATCCGCCGTGCTCCTCGGGCCTGAAGGGTTGCCTTCGGCATGGCGCTGCGACCCCTCACTCTCCAGCGATCGTCTTGGGCCCAGCGGTGATGTTCTCTTCTCCGTTCTGGCGCCGAGGAGCCGTTGGCCCCAGCCGGCGCATCACGCTCGCTGCTCGGACAGGAACCACAGCGAGGTTTGCGTTTTTTGGTTTCAGCATTCGACCCCCACCGATCCGATGGCGCGTTCTGGGCAAACTGGCTTCCGCACTCGGGGGGACCGTGTTCTTTCGGCCCTGGGCTCCTCGGCTTCGGGGCGGCACCCAGTGAATGCGGGCCTGCTTTCGCGGCTCTGGGGCAATTGACCTTCACCTCGCCACTGAAGACGCACCTCGCGCCTTCTGGCGTGGCCGATGGCGTCGAGCTGCGGGCGCCGAGCGCTGCTGCCGCGGTGCTGTCAGTGATGTCCGCCCCTCCCGCGCTGGCTCGTGCTTCCGTCGCCTATGATGCCGCGTCCAGCGGCCGCCCTGTCGCCTCCTCGCAATTCCTTGGCCCGTCGCCGCCGCCCGCCCAAGCCCTGTCGCGCCGCGGGGGCTCCGAGCCCGGCCGTGGCCGCTCTCGCCCCCCCCCCGGCGACGGGGCGGCCCTGTCCGCCCCCTCCGAGCGGCGCGGCTCGGCCCGCGCAGGCCGGGGGGGCCCGCGCATCCT
>CAUYUJ010019064.1:112500-137500 GCA_963575745.1 Prorocentrum cordatum
TGGGGACTGGGACAGTAGTGGGGACAGTGGGGACAGTGGGACAGTGGGACAGTGGTGGGGACAGTGGTGGTGGTGGGTACTGGTGAGGGCGGTGGTGAGGACGGTGGTGGGGACAGGGGTACAGTGGGGACAGTGGTGGGGACAGTGGTGGGAACAGCGGGACAGCTCAGTGGGACAGCGGCGGGGACAGTGGGACAGTTGGGACACTGGGGACAGTGGGACAGGGGTGGGGACTGGGGAAACTGGGGAGAGTGGGACAGTGGTGGGAACAGTGGTGGGGACAGTGGGGACAGATGCGACACTGGTGGGGGCACTGGTGGGGAAAGTGTGGACGGTGGTGGGAGAAGTGGGGGCAGTGGTGGTGTGGACGGTAGTGCGGGGGACAGCGGTGGGGGATGTGGTGCGGACCTGTGGTGGGGATTCGGGAGTCGTTTGCTGGCGGTGAAGGGGGGGGGGTTCGCACTGGTAGTGACCACCCCCCGTTTTTTGGAGGGGGGGTGGGTTCGAACTGGTAGTGACCCCCCTGGCCGGTTTTCCGGAGGCGGGGGGGGGTTCGAACCGGTAGTGACCCCCCCCGGTTATCCGCTGTCCCATTGTACTGAGGAGCGGGAGTCGTTTGCCGGCGGCGAGGGGGTGGGTGGGTTCGAACCGGTAGTGACCCCCCCCCAGTTTTTTGGAGGAAGGGGGGGTTCGAACCGGTAGTGACCCCCCCGTTTTTCAGGAGGGGGGGGTGGGGGGGTGGGGGGGGTGGTGGTTGACGGGGGAAGTGAGGGGGGGGGGTTCCAGCAGGGAGGGGAGGACATTTTCGAAGGGGGGGGTGACCCCTGGGTTCCGGAGGAAGAGGGGGGGAATTTTCCACAGTAAAGCGGCGGTGGATCACGCTCTCTCATTTATTGAAATGCCGGTCCTCGACACAGGAATCGCGCTCCCGCTACATATTGCCTGGCGGTTCAAGCAGGACTCGCGCTTCAACGACCCGCCCGCTCGACCCGCCCGACCAGCTCGTTAATGACTGCAGTCGCCGCTCGCTGCCCTTCGCCCGCCTTCGATGTCCCTCGCTGCCCGAGCTGGTTCCGCGGTCGCCTTCGCTCCATGCCCTTAGTGGCCCCGTTGCTGCCCTCAGTGGCCCCGTCGCTGCCCTTGGTGGCCCCGCATTGAATGCCCTTCGTGGCCCCCGCTCGCACGCGCCCGTCGTGGCCCCATACGCATGCCTTCGTAGTCCCACCGTCGCCCTTTGTGGCCCCCTCGCTGCCCTTCGTGGCCCCGTTGCTGCCCACAGTGGCCCCGCTGTCGCTCTTTGTGACCCCATATTCGAATGCCCTTCGTGGTCCCCGCTCGCTCGCGCCCGTCGTTGCCCCATATGCGTGCCCTTCGTGGCCCCGCTGTCGCCCTTTGTGGCCCCCTCGCTGCCCTTCTTGGCCCCGGTGCTGCCCTCAGCGGCCTCGGATTTTATGCCCTTCGTGGCACACGCTGGATGTTCTCACGATTTACTTGGGAATCGCGCTATCGCTCGAGACTTCCTCGCGATTCATGCAGGACCCACGCTTCAGCAGCCCGCCTGCTCGACCTCGTCGCCTGGGCCCGCCTTCCCGACCTGCCCGCTATGGGTCTGCCCACCCGATCTGCCCGTCTGGTTCTACCACTTGTTTTCTGCTCCTTGCCCCCTCCTGCTAATTTCTCTCGTGCACCGTTCTTCTCCCTCCCCCTTCCACCCGTCCTCTCTTCCCTTGTTTCAGGGGCTGCACTAAATTCACGTTGCAGGTAGTGAAGATATACCCCCAAGGGGGTACGATCGAAAACGACGGGGGCGGGTACCTAGGTTGTGGGGTATACGTATTGATTGGCACGTGAGCAGATAGGAGCGGACAGTCTTAACATGATTGTTGTTGTTGTTGTTGTTGTTGTTGTTGTCGTCGTCGTCGTCGTCGTCGTCGTCGTCGTCGTCGTCGTTGTTGTTGTTGTTGTTGGTTGTTGTTGTTGTTGTCGTTGTTGTTGTTGTTGTTGTTGTTGTTGTTGTTGTTGTTGTTGTTGTTGTTGTTGTTGTTGTTATGTTGTTGTTGTTGTTGTTGTTGTTGTTGTTGTTGTTGTTGTTGTTGTTGTTGTTGTTGTTGTTGTTGTTGTTGTTGTTGTTGTTGTTGTTGTTGTTGTTGTTGTTGTTGTTGTTGTTGTTGTTGTTGTTGTTGTTGTTGTTGTTGTTGTTGTTGTTGTTGTTGTTGTTGTTGTTGTTGTTGTTGTTGTTGTTGTTGTTGAATTCTCATTTCTGAAGAATACTTGTTGTTGATCCCCCCACCGGTGCATACTGTTTTTTCTTAATCAAACTGTGCCCCTCGACGCTCGAACACTGTTTTTTGACAGGGAGAGTCTTGATGCTCAAACTGGGCCCCTGGCCCCCGGGTTACAACAACAACGGCTCCCGCCTGAGATTTCGTTACAATTTAGCCAGGACCCCTGCTCCCGTCTGAGACTTCCTCGCATTTTATTCAGGAATCGCGCTCTCGCTTGGGACTTCCTGACAATTTATTCAGGAATCGCTCTCCTGGCGCTCTGGAGTCGCGCTCTCGCTGGAGACTTGCTTGCAACTTACTGAAGAATGGCCTTGCGTTGGAATTTCATGCAATTTGCCCAAGCGCCGCGCTCCTGACACCCAGGCACCCAGGAGTCACGCCCGTTGTGGCCCCATGTGCATGCCCTTCGTGGCCCCGCTGTCGCCATTTGTGTCCCCCTCACTGTCCTACGTGGCCCAGTTGCTACCCTCAGTGGCCCCATAGTTGCCTTCTGTGGCCCCGCATTCTCTGCACTTCGTGGCCCCCGCTCGTTCGCGCTCTTCGTGGCCCCATACGCATTCCCTTCGTGTCCCCGCTGTCGCCCTTCGTGGCCTACTTCGTGCCCTTCGTGGCCCTGCTGTCGTTCTCTCTCGCTCTCGCTTTCGCTCGTCGCCGCCGTCGTCGTCGTCGTCGTCGCGCGTCGTCTTCGACGTCGTCGTCGTCGTCGTCGTCGTCGTGGTCGGTCCCCTGTCCGTCCCTCTTGGGGTCGGGTCGACGGTCCGCGGCCGCCCCGCCGATCAGCGCTGCCGCTGGCCAGGCCGACGGTCCGCGGCCGCCCCGCCGCTTGCCGGGGCCCGGCCTGCAAGGGAGAAAGGTCCATACCCCAAAAGGGTTTCGATCGAAGACGAAGAGGGCGGGTATCGAGGGTTGAGGAAATACGCGTTATTGGACACTCGAGCATATAAGGGCGAACAGTCTTAAAATTATTATTGTTGTTGTTGTTGTTGTTGTTGTTGTTGTTGTTGTTGTTGTTGTTGTTGTTGTTGAAGATTATTACTTCTAAAGAATAATTATTGTTGGGGCCCGTGGTGCGCGACCCCCCCGTCGCGCCTAGGTCGCAGCCTCATTTTCATCATTTTCGTGAGGAAGTCTCAGGCAAAACGGGTTGGTCCGGATCCGGTTGTGTTGTTACGATCGGTTTTCCCTTGGAAAAAATAAACTAAAGTGGACATTTCTTGTTCTAACATAACCGAACTTCAAAAATCCTTTGTTAAAAATAAGGTAAAGTGGACATTCGCGCGCGCAAGACGAAATCCTTCCAAAACCTTAGTTTTCGTAGCGATTTTAACATAAAAACATCAAAAAACCAATGGTTTTTCAAACAAAAATTGTCAAACTTTCATCCCGCGCGCTCTTGCGGATTCGTAGGAAACCCAACACTTTTTAATCATTTCTGTCAAACGGGCTTTTGCGAGCAACTTTTTCGAACTTCTGCAACAACGGTTGCGCACCTGCCAGGGCCATCATCCCTGTCAAATAATACCATGCGGGACACATTCGTTTTTTCTTCGCGCGCGCACGCCGTCGTCGTCGGCCGCGGGGCCCTGAATAGTAGCCACGGTCGTCCGCATGCCACGAAGTGAAGTGTCCGAACGTCATAGGGCGGGAAGCTGGGTGTGGGTGGTGGCGAAGAGTCGTTTGGAAATTTGGTAGAGCTTGAACCGGCCCCCCCACAAAGTGGGGGTATTGCCCGCCTCCTATGAAAACCCTGGCACTGGTGAGAACGGAGTGTCCCCACGTGCTAGTAATTGTTGTTGTTGTTGTTGTTGTTGTTGTTGTTGTTGTTGTTGAATATTATTCCTTCTAAAGAATTATTATTGTTGGGACCCCTGGTGCGCGACCTCTGCGCCGCGCCTAGGCCGCAGCTACATTTTCATCATTTTTTCGCGAAAGCTTCAGAAAAGTGGATTGTGTCCGGATCCGGTTGTTTTGTTCCCCCCCGCTGTCCCTTGCAAAAAACAATAGAAAATGAAAATTCTTGTTCTTACTTGATCAAATTGCAAGAATCCCTTGCAAAAAATAAGGTAAAGTGGACATTCGTGCGCGCAAGACGAAATCCTTCCAAAACCTTAGGTTTCGTAACGATTTTAACATAAAAACATCAAAAACCCAATGGTTTTTTAAGAAAAAATTGTCAAAATGTCCTTCCGCGCGCGCTGTCCGAATCCCACAAAACCAATGGTTTTTCAACATTTATGTTACATGAGCTCGCGCGAGCTACTTTTTCTTGTTCTAACATAATCAAATTTCAATAATCCCTTGCAAAAAATAAGGTAAAGTGGACATTCGCGCGCGCAAGACGAAATCCTTCCAGAACCTTAGGTTTCGTAACGATTTCAACATAAAAACATCAAAAAACCCACTGGTTTTTCAAAAAAAAATGTCCAAATTTCATTCCGCGCGCGCTGTCCGACTCTGGTTTTTCAACATTTATGTTACATGAGCTCGCGCGAGCTACTTTTTCTTGTTCTAACATAATCAAATTTCAATACTCCCTTGCAAAAAAAAAGTAAAGTGGACATTCGCGCGCGCAAGACCAACAAAAAACACGACGATCTCAGGAACTTGCCCCAAAAATGTGACCAACTCCGCTCTCTCTGTCTCTCTCTCTGTCTGCTCTCTGTCTCTCTCTCTGTCTGTCTGTGTCATGTATTGTATGTCACAATTGCAGGATGCTGGGCACACGCGCGCCCCGAATAAGTGACCAAGTTCTGTGGGTGTGTACCCCACGCCAGTGTAGTAGCCACGGTCGTCCGCACGCCACGAAGTGAAGTGTCCCAACGTCATAGGGCGGGAAGCTGGGTTTGGGTGGTCGCGAAGAGTCGTTTGGATATTTGGTAGAGCTTGAACTGCCCCCCCACGAAGTGGGGGTATTGTCTCGCGTCGCATGAAAACCCTGGCACTGGTGAGAACACTGAGCGTTCGGGTAAAATGATTGTTGTTGTTGTTGTTGTTGTTGTTGTCGTTGTTGTTGTTGTTGTTGTTGTTGTTGTTGTTGTTGTTGTGGTTGTTGTTGTTGTTGTTGTTGTTGTTGTTGTTGTTGTTGTTGTTGTTGTTGTTGATGTTTTTGTTGTTGTTGTTGTTGTTGTTGTTGTTGTTGATGCAGGCGGGGCAAGCCCCCCCGGGGGGGGAGGGGGGGGGGAAACAACACAACACAACACAACGCATTCCTACAGGAGGATCCAGTGGGATCCGTACAGGGTTCCATAGGATTCCCACACGACCCTTACAGGGTTCCATTGGACGCCCATACAACCCCTACAGAGTTCCATCGGACTCCCATTCGACCCCCACAGGGTTCCATCGGAGTCCCATAGAACCCCTACACGGTTCCATCGGACTATTTCGGCGCACCCCTCACGCGGCTCGTGGCCCTACAGGGGGCGCAGCCGAAGGCTTCGGGACCATTTCGGCGCACCCCTCACACGGTTCGTGGCCCTACAAGGTGCGCAGCCGAAGGCTTTCGCGGCCCCACATGTGGCGCACCCGAAGGCTTCGGGCCCATTTCGGCGCACCCCTCACACGGTTCGTGGCCCCACAGGGGGCGCAGCCGAAGGTTTCGGGCCCATTTCGGCGCACCCCTCACACGGTTCGTGGCCCCACACGGGGCGCAGCCGAAGGGATGAGGAGGACCATGATGAGGATGATGAGGATGATGAGGGATGATTATGAGGATTTGGGCGGACGAGGAGCCGATGAGGATGATGAGGGCCACGATGATCCCTACAGGGATCCTGTAGGGTCCCTGCAGGGATCCATAGTGATCCTCTAGGGCCCCTGTAGGGATCTAGAGGGATCCCATATGGCCCCTCTATTTACAAAAAGCTATCCCATAGGGTCCCTGTAGAGGTCTAGAGGCATCCTATTGGGTCCCTGTAGAGATCCAGAGGGATCCCTATAGGGTCCTTATAGGGATCTACAACGATCCCATAATGTCCCTGAAGGGGCCCACAGGGATCACATAGGGTCCCTGTGGGGATTTAGAGGGACCCCATGGGGACCTTGTGGGGAGCCCCAGGGATCCCATAGGGTCCTTATAGGGATCTACAGCGATCACACAAGATCCCTGTAGGGATCCAGAGATCCCATAGGGTCCCTGTATGGGCCCACAGGGATCCCACATGGTCTCTGTAGGGATCCACACGGATCCCATAGGGTCCCTGTAGGGGTCGACAGGGATCCTATCCGGTCCGCGTACGGACCCACAGGGATCCCATAGGGTCCTTGTGGGGATCCACAGGGATCCTATCCATAGGGATGCTCTAGGATCCCTATAGGAATCCATAGGGATCCTCTAGGCCCGTTGTAGGGACCCATAGGCATCCTATAGCGCCCCTGTAGGGATCGATCGGGATCCTCTCGTATCCCTGCAGGCATCCATGGGGATCCTCTAGGATGCAGGGATCCATAAGGATCCTCTCGTATCCCTGTAAGGATCCATAGGGATCCTCTGGGATCCCTGTAGGGATCCATAGGGATCCTCTAGGATCCCTGTAGGGGTCCACAGCGATCCTCTAGGATGCTTGTAGGGATCCATTGGGATCCTCCGTAGGATCCCTGTAGGGGTCCACAGGGATCCTCCAGGATCCCTGTAGGGATCCACAGGGATCCTCCAGGATCCCTGTAGGGATCCATAGGGATCCCCTTGGATCCCTGTAGGGATCCATTGGGATCCTCCAGGATCCCTGTAGGGGTCCACAGGGATCCTCCAGGATCCCAATAGGGATCCATTGGGATCCTCCAGGATCCCTGTAGGGATCCATTGGGATCCTCCAGGATTCTTGAAGGGATCCATACACAGATCCTGTAGGATTCTTGTAGGGATCCATACAGATCCTCTAGGATGCTTGTAGGGATCCACAGGGATCCTCTAGGATGCTTGTAGGGATCCACAGGGATCCTCTAGGATGCTTGTAGGGAGCCACAGGGATCCTCTAGGATGCTTGTAGGGATCCACAGGGATCCTCTAGGATGCTTGTAGGGATCCACAGGGATCCTCTAGGATGCTTGTAGGGATCCACAGGGATCCTCTAGGATGCTTGTAGGGATCCACAGGGATCCTCTAGGATGCTTGTAGGGATCCACAGGGATCCTCTAGGATGCTTGTAGGGATCCACAGGGATCCTCTAGGATGCTTGTAGGGATCCACAGGGATCCTCTAGGATGCTTGTAGGGATCCACAGGGATCCTCTCAGATCCCTGGGGTCCTTGTAGGGATCCAGAGGGATTCTATAGGGTCCCTGTAGGGATCCACAGGGATTCTAGAGGGTCCCTGTAGGGATCCACAGGGAGTCTAGAGGGTCCCTGTAGGGATCCACAGGGAGTCTATAGAGTCCCTGGAGGGATCCACAGGGATTCTATAGAGTCCCTGGAGGGATCCACAAGGATTCTATAGAGTCCCTGGAGGGATCCACAGGGATTCTATAGAGTCCCTGGAGGGATCCACAGGGATTCTATAGAGTCCCTATAGAGTCCCTGGAGGGATCCACAGGGATTCTATAGAGTCCCTGGAGGGATCCACAGGGATTCTATAGAGTCCCTGGAGGGAGTCTATAGAGTCCCTGGAGGGATCCACAGGGATTCTATAGAGTCCCTGGAGGGAGTCTATAGAGTCCCTGGAGGGATCCACAGGGATTCTATAGAGTCCCTGGGATTCTATAGAGTCCCTGGAGGGATCCACAGGGATTCTATAGAGTCCCTGGAGGGATCCCACAGGGATTCTATAGAGTCCCTGGAGGGATCCACAAGGATTCTATAGAGTCCCTGGAGGGATCCACAGGGATTCTATAGAGTCCCTGGAGGGATCCACAGGGAGTCTATAGAGTCCCTGGAGGGATCCACAGGGAGTCTATAGAGTCCCTGGAGGGATCCACAGGGATTCTATAGAGTCCCTGGAGGGATCCACAGGGATTCTATAGAGTCCCTGGAGGGATCCACAGGGATTCTATAGAGTCCCTGGAGGGATCCAAAGACTCCTAGAGGGTCCCGAACGGATTCCGATGGGAATCCGTAGGGAGCTTGTAGGATTCATACAGAATTCATACAGAATTCATACAGAATTCATACATAATTCGTACAGAATTCGTCGTGTTGTGTTGTGTTGTCCCCCCCCCCCCCCCTCCGACTCACCGGGGGGGCGGGGCCGGCCTCCTCCACTGTGGCGGACGCGGGAAGTGAAGCCCCGGACCCCGGGGGGACCATGCCAGCCTGTACCTTGTTGTTGTTGTTGTTGTTGTTGTTGTTGTTGTTGTTGTTGTTGTTGTTGTTAATACTATATTATGATTATTATTATTATGATTGTGGTTGTTGTTGTAGTTATCTTGTGGATGTTCTTGTTGTTGCTGTTTTTGAGTGCCAATTATTGAGCAGTTCTTATTGTTGGATCCCCCCCAGGCGCCTTAGCGCTCTCGCCTGGCCGCCGGTTACATTTTCATTGAAAACGAGGCTCACGCTCGAGCGGTTTGGGGGGGCGCCCAAACCGGCCCCCCAACAACATCAACGCTCCCGCTCGAGACTTCCTTTTTTTTTACGCAGGGCCAGTGCTCCCCCTCGCCGCCGAAAACCGCCGTCCCACCAAAACCAGCGCTGCAGCTCGGGACTTCCTCCCGTTTTACTTTGGACTGGCGAGCTACTCTTTCTCTCATCGGCCCCGCCCCCAGCAACAACAACGCTCCCGCTCGAGATTTTTTCATCAAGGCGGTGCTCCTCCTCGCCGCCGAAAACCGCCGTCCCAACAAGACCAGCACTACCGCTGGTGACTTCCTCCCGTTTTACTTTGGACTGGCGAGCTACTCTTTCTCTCATCGGCCCCGCCCCCAGCAACAACAACCTCCCGCTCGAGATTTCCTTGTTTTTTTACTCAAGGTGGTGCTCCTCCTTGCCGCCGAAAACCGTCGTCCCGATAAAGCCAGCGCTGCCGTTCGGGACTTCCTCCCGTTTTACGCTGGACTGGCGCCCTATTCTTCTTCGCATTGGCGCCGTTCCCAGCAAGAACAACGCTCCCGCTCGAGATTTTTTTTTTGTTTTCCCCTTAGGACGGTGCTGTTCCTCGCCGCCGACAGCCCAGCCCGACAAAATGATGGCTCCTGCTCGAGGCTTCATCCCTTCTTACTCACGGCGGTGTTCCTCCTCGCCACCGACAACCGCCGTCCCAACAAAGCCAGCGTTCCCGCTCGAGACTTCGTTGTGTTTTACGCCGGGCTAGCGCCCTACTCTCTTCAGCATGGGCGCCGCTCCCAGGAACAACAGCGGCCCTGCTCGAGATTCCCCCCCTTTCTATTCATGGCCAGGTCCTTGCCTCGTCGCCGACAACCCCCATCCCCACCAAGGCAATCCTGTCGCTTGATACTTCCTTGTGCATTGCCCTTGGCTGGGGCTCCACTGGCGGTCTCGCATCGGCGCAGCAAGCCGCGGGCATGCGTTTTCGAGGCGAGATATGTAGAATTTCCTCGGAGGAGGGGTTTGCAAGACCTCAGTGGGCGGGATATTTGTGAATGGGAATAAAGGACCCCGCTCATGATGGGGGTGGTTGTCATGATGGATGCTTCGTGTGGAAACATCGCGCGTCAGGGTAAAATGCTCGTTGTTGTTGTTGTTGTTGTTGTTGTTGTTGTTGTTGTTGTTGTTGTTGTTGTGGTTGAACTTTCATTTTTGAAGAATTATTATGGGTTGATCCCCCCGCCCGGTGCACATGGTATTTTCTTTCAATTGAAATGCCCGATCACCAAGCCGGGTCGTTGGGTCACGAACGACAGCCACAACGGCTCCCGCTTGATGTTTCCCCACAAATTCTTTGGAGATCGCGCTTTCGCGCGGGACGTATCACAATGTATGCAGTCATCGCGCTCTCGCGTGGGACGTCTTTGCCATTTATTCAAACGCCGCGCCTTCAACACTCAGGCGTCACGCTCTCGTTGTGGAGTTCCTGATGTTTTATTTTTGGGTCGCGCTAGCGTTCGAGACGTCCTCGTGATTCATGCAGGACGCACGCTTCAGCAACCCGCCTTGACCTGGCCGCTGAGGCCCGCCTTCCCGACCCACCCGTTATGGTCTACCCGCCCGATCTGCCCGTGTGGTTCTGCCAAGTGTTTTCTGCTCCTAGCTCCCCACGTGCTATTCTCTTTCGTGCTACATCATCTCCCCTCTCCCTGGTCACCTCCTTCCATCTGTCCTATCGTTTCCTGCCTCAGGGGTTGCACGACATACACGCTGCAGGTAAGACAAATATAGACCCCCAAAGGGGTACGATCGAGGACGATGAGGGTGGGCATCACAGGTTTTGGGATCTACGTGTTGAGTGGCCCGCGAGCAGATAAGAGCGAAACGTCTTAAACACTCAGGAATCACGCCTCGTTGTGGATTTCCTGGCGATTATCTGGGAGTCGCGCTAGCGTTCGAGACGGCCCCGCGATTCATACAGGACGCACGCTTCAGCAACCCGCCTGCTCGACCTGGCCGCCTGGGCCCTCCTTCCCGACCTGCCCGTTAGGGTCTACACGCCCGATCTGCCCGTCCGATTTTGCCACGTGTTTTCTGCTCCTAGACCCCCCTCCTGTTACTCTCTCTTGTGTTCCATCCTCCTCCCTCCCCCTTGTCTTTTCCTTTCATCTATCTTTTCCTCCCCTGTGGTAGGGGCTGCACGAAATACTCGTTGCAGGTTAGAAACTAGCCTGGCGAAGGACTCAACCACATGCAGCTGCGAGTACTGAGCTGCGAGTACTGAGCAGGATATGAGACGAAGGAGGGGGGCACGCAAACTACGAGTAGCGCAAGGCATGGCTCCTGTTGTCCTGGGCACCGCGCCAAGTAACTCGAGCGACGGTCCCACCGTTCATGGCCCCGCTCTTCTCACGGGCACCTCCGGCCGAACACGCAAGCGGGACAGGGGCCTTTTTCAGGTTCCCCATCCGGCAGCCGGAGAAGGACCCTTTCCAGATTCCCCCCCTCCGGCCGAACACGCAGGCGGGACGGGGACCCTTTTCAGGTTCCTCTGCCCGCGGTCTTCGCCTCGGGGACGTCGATTGTGGATCCCGGGGCTCCCTCCGCTGCTTTCTCCGAGCCGCGTGGGGGCGGGGCCGGAATCAAGAGTGAAGCCCCCAGGAAACAGTCGCAAACGCGCGAACAAATCTTGTAGTCACCTGCCCGTCTGGCTTTTCGACGCCGGGGCCCTCTGAGACCACAGCAAGGACCGACAGACAAAGACACATCGCGTTAGTGACCCCTTGCCCCCAAGGACAAACTCGGGCTTGGAAGCGTCATGGAAAAATCAGTGGACGATCCTCTTCCCGCCTCCTCTCCGCGGGAGACAGGCCCTGTGTAGGTTCCATCTCCCGCGGCCAGAGAGGGACCCTTTGCAGGTTCCCTCTCCGGCCGAACACGCAAGCGGGACAGTGACCATTTTCAGGTTCCCTCTCCCGCGGCTGGAGGGAGACCTTTTTCAGGTTCCCCCTCCGGCCGAACACGCAAGCGGGACAGAGACCCTTTTCAGGTTCCCTCTCCCGACGCGGGGGAGGGACCCTTCTCAGGTTCCTCCTCGGGTCAAGCACAAGCGGGGCAGGGACCCTTGTCAGGTTCCCTCTTCCGCGGCTGGAGAGGGACCCTTTTCAGGTTCCCACTCTTGCCAAACGCACGAACAGGACAAGGACCCTTTTCAAGTTTCTTCTCCCGCGGAAATGATCAGGATAATATGTGGAGAGGGAGAACAGAAAGAGGAGGAGTAAAGGAGCATTTGCCAGCGCTTTATCGACGCCGACAGAACTCTCTGGTGGGTCTCTCGCAACGGCAGGGCATTCGCAGACCGGGCCCCTTCCACAGGGGCCCGCTCGTGTTTCCAAAGGCCCACTGGGGGCGAAAACCCACCAACCTCCTGCATCGGTGCATCGGCCTGTCCGGCTGATTCTATGCTTTTCGATAAACGCACGGCGAAAGAAAGCCGACAGCCCCTGGAGGCCGTCGAATGATCAGACGAAGCGCAGTTACCATCGATGTGAGACATTGCACGTCTTCGCGTGCATCAGGCAACTCTTTTGCGGGCCTCTCGCGCCGGCAGGGATTCGCAGACGAGGCCTCGTCCGCAGGAGCCTGCTCGTGTTTCAAGAGGCCCACGAGGCGCGAAAGTCTCCGCAGGGGCCTTCGGTGGAGCTCCCTGTGGGGTCAGGGGCCACGAAACGTTTGAGGGGTGTGCCGGCATGGGTATGGGGGCGGCACGCGGGCGCAGCCAATGGGGCCTGCGGTGGAGCTCATCATGGGGCCAGGAAACGTGTGAGGGGTGTGCCGAAGTGGGTGCGGGGGGAGGCATGCGGGCGCAGCCAATGGGGCCTTCGGTGGAGCTCGCTACGGGTCCTCAAAGCGTGTAAGGGGTGTGCCGAAATCTGGTGGTGGGGGAGGCATGCGGGCGCAGCCACTGGGGCCTTCGGTGGAGCTCCCCATGGGGCCACGAAACATGTGAGGGACAAGTGTGGTGGGGTGTGCCGAAATCTGGTGGTGGGGAGGCATGCGGGCGCAGCCCCTGGGGCCTTCTGCGGAGCTCCCTATGGGGCCACGAAACATGTGAGGGGTGTGCCGAAATCTGGTGGTGGGGGAGGCTTGCGGGCGCAGCCACTGGGGCCTTCGGTGGGGCTTCCTATCGGGCCACGAATAATGTGATTGGGTGTGCCGAAATCAGTGGTGGGGGAGGCATGCGGGCGCAGCCACCGGCGCCCTCGGTGGAGCTCCCTATGGGGCCACGAAGCGTGTGAGGGGTGTGCCGACATGGGTGGTGGGGAGGCATGCGGGCGCAGCCACTGGGGCCTTCGGTGGGGCTTTCCATGGGGCCACGAAGCGTGTGATGGGTGTGCCAACATGGGTGGTGGGGAGGCTTGCGGGCGCAGCCACTGGGGTCCCCATGGGGCCAGGAAGTGTGTCATGGGTGTGCCAAAATGGGTGTGGGGGAGGCATGCAGGCAACCACTGGGGCCTTCGGTGGAGCTCCCTATTGGGCCACGAAACGTGTGAGGGGTGTGCCGAAGCTGATGACGATGGTGGTGATGATGACGCCGATGATGGTGAAAATGATGGTGATGATGGCGCCGATGATGATGGTGATTCTGATGCTGAGGATGGCAATGACGATGACCATAACGATGACGATCATGTTGATGATGATGCTGATGAGCATGGGAATGATGATGATGATGATGATGATGATGATGATGATGATGATGATGATGATGATGATGATGATGATGATGATGGTGATGCTGATGATGATGATGATGATGATGATGATGATGATAATGATGCTGATGATGATGCTGATGATGGTGATTATGACGATTATGATGATCGTGATGTCGATGATGGTGTGATGACGACGACCATGAGGATGATGATGGTGATCATTATGATGATTATGCTGATGAGCATGATGATGAAGCTGGGAGGAGGGAGGGTGAGGAGGAAGGAACGAGAGGAACTCGCGGCGCTGTCTCAACAAAGCGAGGACCTGACACCACAGGATGGTTGGGGAATGTATACACCCAAAGGGATATGACCGAAGACGAAGGGAGCGGATAGCAAGGGTTTGGGATATACGTGTTGGATGGCCCGCGAGCAGATAAGAGCGAACAGTCTTAAACTGTTGTTTGTTTTTTGTATGTGTCGTTGTTGTTGCTGTTGTTTTCAGGGGGGTATGGGTTTCTCTCTCCCAGAGCCTCCACACAACACCCTTTTCAATACGTTGTTCACGCGGATCCTCGACCCCCGTGAGAGCTGCCTTGTTTGATTCATGTTTCTGTCCACCAGAACCTGCCCAAACACCCCATGAGGGGGGTGAGACGGGGCAGCCTTATAAAAACCCTCGAAGTTTTTTTGGGGGATCAGGGTTTTCCCCGCCCAGACCTTCCCAAAAACCCTCAGGGTTCTTTTTGGTGGGTGGGGATTAAGGGACTTGTCCGTTGGACCCCATCAAAAACGTGTCGGTGGGGTGGGTGGGAGGGGGTTTCCCCCAGACCTCCTCACAAACCTCCCTTAGTATTCTCTTCCCTCGGATTCCCCCCCCTCAGGAGAGATTGCTGGGGGGATTCGTGGGGGGTTCGGGCCCGCCAAAACTCGCGTTCAGAGGAGTGTTTGGGGGTCCGACGTGGTCTCCCTCGAACCTCACCAAAACACGTTCTGATTTGTTGCACGACCGTCCTCGTTTTGAAGAGACAGTGCCCCGCGTCTTCTTCCTTTCGTCCTCACTCTCCTCCTGCCGCTGCGTTCTGATGCCGATTGCCGCGGACCCCGGTCCGAAGGATGAGCTTTGTCATCCCACCAGGAAGCCCCTTTCCCAAGGTTTTTTTTCGGTGGGGAGGTCCAGTATAAGAACGCTTCTAATCCCACCGCGAGCCCCCGCTCAGGAGGGTTTTTGAAGGGTGGGTGGGGAATTCCCCCCATCCCTTAAAACTCTCGCTTGAATTGGGGGTTTTGGGGGAGCCTGGGGGAACTCCTTCCCAATCCCCCCAACCTCTCAGGTTTTTTTTGGGGGGAAATCCAGGGGTGAACCCGCCCGAACCATACCACCAAGTTCTTCACAGGAGGGTTTGTGAAGAGGTCTGAGGGACAAGCCTTCGTTAATTCCCCCGCATCACCCCTTTGAGGGTTGCGGGGTCCAAGGAAAAAGCAAGTGAACCTTTCCAAACATCCACCTCAGCAGGGATAGTGAAGAGACCCGACAGAATTCCCCCCCTCATCTGTCACAGAATCGAGGGGTCCAGCAGACAAACACAGAATCCAGCCAGCAAGCCCTCCCTCTGTTTTTTTGGGGGGAGAGGTCCAGAGGAACAGCCCTCCCCGACGGGGGAGCAGGTGCGGTTCGGCAGAGCAGCCCCATTCTACTTGGTGGAGCAACCCGCGCAAGGTTTTTTATTGTTGGGGAGGAGGAGGAGGAGCAGGAGGAGGAGGAGGAGGGAGGAGGAGGAGGAGGAGGAGGAGGAGCAGGAGGAGGAGGAGGAGGAGGAGGAGGAGGAGAAGTCCCTGGGAGCAGCTGTTTCGCTTGCCTTGCGCAGTGGTGCTCTAGAGCTCGGGCGCCTTGATTTTTTCCTCGCCGTGCCGTGCCGTGTCTTCGCCGGCCTCCCCTGGCCCCCCAAGCCTTACGTCGGGCCTGTCCCTCTACAGGAGGAATGTTCACTTTTTTTGGATTTGTTAGGAGTTATTTTTCCGTTTTTTTTTGTTCGTTTTTTTGTTTTTTGTTTTTTTTTGGGGGGCATATTCTTGTGTTTTCCCGCAAAATCCGCCCGCAGGAGGACATGCCCGACTCGTCGGTCTGTTGGCAGGCTTGGGGCATCTTGCAGGGAGTCTGGGGCGGTGTCCGAATTTCTTGGCGCCGTCCGGGGGCCGATACAGGGCGCCGGTGAGCAAAGAAACGGGCTTTCCAGCAGTTGCCCCACGGGAACTTGTTATCGCTCGAGGGCCCTGGGACCCGCGCGAGTACTGGGGCACGCTTAGGAAGTTCATAGGCTGTCCTCAAAGGAGCCCCTAGATTTTTGATTGCCAGGATTCTCCGTCGGAGTGCCCGGATTTGTCGTCGTATGTCCAGACTGGCGGCACGCGCCAGCGCGCCGCAGGCACGGCGGCGGACGCTTGGCTTCTTCTGTCCCTTATCCGGGCCCCGGGGCAGTCGAACACGACCTGGAAAAAGAAGGGGTCCAGAGTTCTTGGGGCCCACGTTGTGAAAGACCCGGGCGCGACGTCAGGGCCTGGCAGCGGCGGAGGGCCCAGACTTCCCACGGCATTACTGCCCCGGACTGACGTTCGGAGTCCGTCTCTGCGTTTGGTGCCCCGTTTTCGGCTTCGTCGATTTCCAGAGAACGATCGGTGAAGACCAACTGGCCCCAGTCAGACAAGGGTAGGGCCGAGACAAATGGGTGCCAGATCCTGGAAGACGTGCTTGCACTTCGGGGTTCTCGTCCTCCGCGTCGGTCTGGCAGCCATGCGGTCGCCGTCGATGCCCCGTCGCCGCCTCGTCGCCGCCTCGTCGCCGCCCGTCGTCTGGGCTTGCGCGTCGGTCTGGCGGCTATGTGGTCGCTGCCGCCGCCGTCGCCACCCCGTCGCCGCCTCGTCGCCGTCATTCCTCTAGGCCCGCGAGTCGGGTCCGCCGCACTGTGGTGTTGGCCCCCCCTTGTCGCCGCCTGCCCCGAAGGGGACCGCTCCGCCGGAGGTGGCACGCAGGCTGAACTGAGCTGAACTGAACTTGTCGCCGCCACGTCGCCGCCCATCGTCTGGGCCTGGGTGGCGGTCCCCCGCCGCCGTGTGGCCGCCGTCACCGCTCCGTCGCCGCGTGGTCGCCGCGCGCCGCGTTGTCGTCGCACTGCTTTGCATTGCTTTGCGTTGCTTTGCACTGCTCGGCGTTGCTTTGCGTTACTTCGCTTTACCTGGCGCTGCTTTGCGCCACGTCGCGTTGCGTTACATCGATTCGCATTGCTTCTTGTGGCGCTGCTTTTCGCTGCTTTACATTCATGTGCATTGTTTTTTTGTTCTCTGCGTTGGTTTTCATTGCAATACATCGTTTTCCAGTGGTTTTAATGGCTTCGCATTGCTTTGCGATGCTTTGATTTGTAACGCATTGCTTTGCATTGCTTGGTTTTGCTTTGCATTGCTCTGCAGTGATTTGCATTGCTTTGAGCTTCTTGGTATTCCTTTGCATTGTTCTGCAATGCAGTGCATTGTTTTGGATTGCTTGGCTTGCGTTGCTTTGCACTGCTTTACACGTCTTTGCTTTGCTCTGCAGTGCTTGGCGCGTCTTTGCAGTGTAATGTATTGTTTTACGTTGCTTGCTTCGCATTGCTTTGCGTTGCGCTGCATTGCAACGCATTGCTTTGCGCTGCTTGGTATTGCTTTGCATTGCTCTGCAGTTCTTTGACTTGCTTTGCGTTATTTCGTATTGCTTTGCGTTGCCCTTCTTTGCATTGCTTGGCTTTGCTTTGCATTGCGTTGCATTGCGTTGCATTGCTTTGTGCTGCTTTGCATTTTTTGCGTTTTGTATTGATTTGCATTGCATTGCTTTGCATTGCGTCGCATTGTTTGTATTGCTTTGCATTGCTTTGCATTGCCTTGCACTGCGTTGCATTGCGTTGCTTTGCTTTGCATTGCTTTTCATTGCCTTGCGGTGCCTTGCATTGCTTTGCATTGCATGATATTGTTTTGCTCTGCTTTGCAGTGCTCTGCATTGCTTTACTCTGGTTTGCATTGTTTTGCATTGCTTGGCATCATTTAAAATACACATCATGTGGATTGTACCGCCTGTATTGCACCACACTGGTAGCACCACCTGGATGCATTGCACCCTCTGCGACAAGCAAACGCTGCTCGGGCTCTACGCAGGCTGACAGATTCCGGGAGAGCTCCAGGAACGAGCAGGAGGCCGTTTTCTGAAGCCCTGCGCGCGCATTCGCAAATGTGGCCGAAAGACGTCGAGCGTGCGAGCAGCTCGTCGAGCACGCTGGCGCGCTTCGAGAGCATTCTCTAGTCAGGGAGCCCTCTGCCGTGAGCGCGGACGCGTCCAGGCTGGGAGGCAAGATGGCATCGCGGTGGGGGCCGTCGGCGACGACGGTGCCGCGACGACGTGCCACAGTCAACCCGCACAATAAGGACGGGCAGCCTTCCCAAGGGCACCCTTGCGTCCTTGCCTCCTCGGTCCATCCTTGACCACCTTCGTCGGCCGCGCCCCGCTCGAAGAGCTTCGAAATGGGCGTCCAAGGCCCTTGCATCCTTATGCCCTCAAGCATCGCAAAGAAGTTCAGGGGTTGATAGGTTTTTTTTTTTTTTTTTTTTTTTTTTTTTTTTTTTTTTTTTTTTTTTTTTTTTTTTTTTTTTTTTTTTTTTTTTTTTTTTTTTTAAAAAAAAAAAAAGGCCCTTGCATCCTCATCCCGCATCCTTGCTATACGGGTTGACCGCAGGTGCCACTGTCTAAGATGAGCTCGGCGTCGGAGACAGGGGGCGCGCCGACCGCCGCCTGCCGACTCCATTTCTCAGAAGGCTTCTCCTCCTATCGCTATCGCTATCGGCTCGATGTCCTGTCGGACGCAGCCGTCCCGAGGGGGGGGGGGGCCACCTCCTCCCCCCCTCTCAGAAGAGGTACTCCCTGTGGGAGCCGAACACGATGATCTTGCCCCCCTCGGTGGCCGCCAGCCTCCTCCACCTGAGGAAGGCGGCACGCTCACCACCCGAGGGGGCGACGGCGATGATGAACTCGCCGTTCAGGTGGGCGCCCTCCAGGATGAGGAAGTGGTTGTGCTGGGAGGCGCCGTGGGCGCCAGTGCGGTTGAAGAAGGCCTGCTGGTGCCCGATGCTCTGCTGGTGCCCGTTGGTGTGCTGCTGTTTCCCGCAGGTGTGCTGCTGGTTCCCGTAGGCGTGTTGCTGGTTCCCGTCGGAGCGGGGCGGAGGCTTGGCCCCCAAGTGGGCCGTCCTCCTGGTCTGGGCGGGTCGTCGTAGGGCCTACCCCCTCGCCCTGCAGGGGTGTCGTGGTTCTCGGTGTACGTGGTTTCGCCGTCGTACTCGCTGTCCGTGGCGTTGCTCTCTGTGTCGTTCTGGCTCGCTGGGTCGCTGTCGTCGAGTCGGCCGTCGGAGTCCTCCCCGTGAGAGTGGTCCTGGGGCCGCTCGAGGTGGCTGCGCAGGTCGAACGAAACCCTGCGTCTCGCTGGCTGCCTCGGGTCGCCGCCTGCTGCTTCTCGCAGGCTGCCTCGCGCCGCCGCTGTACTCGTGGTGGTAGCCGTCGGAGTCCTCCTGGAAGGAGTGGTCCTGGGGCTGGTGGCGGCGTCATCCTTGGTCGCGCGCTGGCCGCGGGCGTCGTCGTGCTCGGACGCGTCGCCCTGGTCGGCCGCGGACCAGTGGGCGCTGGTTACGACACCAGCGAAAATCGCCTCGATGCGTGCTGGAATGGGGATGCCGTCGGCGGCCATGGAGACGAAAGCAGCCGCGTTGGGCGCGCAGATGCCTGCCGCCTCTAGTGCCGCGCGGGCCGCGGATCGCCACTGCGCACCCGATCTCGCCGCAGCTCCGATGACCTCAGCTGCCACGGCAATCTTCTCACGCGCCTGGGTGCCGCCAATGCGCTGATTCGTCAGCTGCAACTTCGTCATGCTGCAGCTGATGGTGTCGGGCTTCGTCTTCGACTCCGAAGGTGGGTCGTCGAGGGGCGTCGTCGAGGGGCATCGTCGATGGACGTCAAGGGTGGTCGAGGGGTGTCGTCGTGGGGAGTCGTCGAGAGACGTAGTCCGTCGAGAGGAGCTGTAGTCTCTTCTAGCACCACTGCCCGCGGCCGCCCTGATCGCACCACTGCCGTCTCTTCTCGCACCACTGCCGCCCGTCTCTTCTCGCACCACTGCCGTCTTTTCTCGCATCACTGCCCGCTGCCGGCTCCTCGCACCGCTGCCTGCGGCCGCCCCGATCGCGACGTTGTAGCTGTTCACGTCGGGCTCTTCCTTCGCCTCCCGCTTCTCGCAGACGCTGACCACAGGGATGGAGCTGGAGCGCACTGGTCCTGTCTTAGCCTCTTTCTGTCCACGGTCCTTGACTGCAGCGCTGTAGCTGATCGTGTCTGGCTCAAGATTCGCCTCCGACTTACCGTCCTCGCAGCTGTCGCGAGAGCTGCCAGTGCCTGTCCTGTGGCTGGGTCTGCCACTGCCTGCCTTATCGCATGGGCCGCCACTGCCTGCCTTCTCACACGGATCGGGGACAGCAGCAGGTGGCGGTGAGGAAGTGTTGTTTTGGTCCCCGCTTTGCGCGCACTCTGGTTCTGCCTTCGCTTCACGCGCGCTCTTGTTCTGGGTTGTATCTTCACCCACGTCTGGCAGCCAGCGAAGGGCCCAGAAAGGAAGAGACTGCTGTTCTTGATGCGGCTGCTGCCATTCTTGATGCGGCTGCTGCCATTCTTGATGCGACTGCTGCCATTCTTGATGCGACTGCTGCCAAAGATCGGCCTCCTGCTGTTCTGAGCTGTAGCAGATCACGTCTCGGGAGGTCTGCACCTGGACGACAATATATTTAATGTTCGCCTGCTGCCCACGTCTACTTTTCTCATAAGGAACGGCGTCAGATCTGCCGAGGTTGGCGGCAATTGTCCGCCAGTCTTTCAGATCGATCTGCTTGCCCTTCCTGGCCGCGTAAGAAACACGGCAAACCGCGGCTCGGATGGGCCACGGTCTCGACTCCTGTCGGCTCTTCTTGATCTCGTGAGAAGTCGCCCCCGTCCGCCCGCTCTGCACCTGGCGGCGGACGGGAGGCATGGGGCCGGCCCGCAGGGCCCGCGCGCGCGGCGGCGGGGGGCCCAGCCTCCTCCTCCTCCTCCTCCTTGAGCCAAAATGGCTTGAGCCAAAATGGCTACGGACGCTTCTCCTCCTCCTCCTCCTCCTCCTCTGCCCGTCGCCCTGGCACTGCCTGGCGAGGCGCTGCGTCTGAGCGCTCTCGGCGAAAAGGACCTCACGAAGCATGCGATCAAGCCGAACACAAAATATTTCTTAGAAGGCTTCAATCAGCTTCGACCACTGCTGTTCTTGCGACCGCGTCAGGATGTGTCGGGCAAGTTGGACGCTTCAGCGATTTCCAAGCCGTTTCAGAAAAGCTCGCGCTCGGAAATCAGGCGCGCCCAGCTTCAGGTCTGGGATGGCCTGAACCATCGACCTTCAGGTGGTCCTTTTAGACTGCGTGTGTTTTTCATTTGGGTGCCGCGGCGTTTTTCTTGGAGGCTCTCTATGGGCCTTGCTTTGTTTTTGGTGTGAGTGGCAGAGCTTCTTGAGCGAGGCGTGATTGACGTGCGTTGCTCGATTGCGCAAAAGTGGCCGCATCCATTCTGTTGCCCCGTTTCCCTTAAAACGCTTTGCTCGCGAAACCGATGACAGTGAATTTGCGGCAAGCCTTGTCGGTGGCGCCCCCTGTGATTTGAAGATTTGGAAGATCCCAGCCTGGTCTCGCACAAGAGACGGGGGCGAGACCTTCAGGGGTCCCCCCGTGTTGAACAAATCACGACGTCGGAGGATCTGGTCATCGTCCCTCCCTCTTGCTTCTCTAGAGATTCAGATGCCCTGACCTCTGGGCCACTTCCGAGAACCCGGTTTTTCGCATCGGATTCGTCGTGGCGCCAACGAACATTGGCGGAACCAATCCGCACTGTCTGTGTCAGTAGGTTGAGGTTTAGGTTCGTCTTTTCCTCCCGCCCTCGGGGATCCTGTACTCCGCGTTTCTTAATAAGCGTCGGGGTGCGTCACCCCCGTCGACAGCCCCGCGTCGACCCCCGTCGCGGGCAGCCGCCGCGCGCCGAAGGCGCTCCGCCCCCCGTCGCGGCGCGACGACGAGGCGAGGTTGGCCCCCTGTCGGGGGGGGCCTCTCCCACGCTGATGAGGCCTTCTCGAGGAGGAGGAGGAGGAGGAGGAGGAGGAGGAGGAGGAGGAGGAGGAGGGAGTAGGAGGAGGAGGAGGAGGAGGGCCGATTCTGGGCGACCTCGAGTAACCACACCAACACACATTCCGGACGTCCGATGGCGGTTGCTACGCTGGTGCGTAATTATTGCCCATCCGCTGACCCTCGAAGGCGCCAGACGGCCCGCTTTATTGTTGTGAGGGGCGAGGTAGCAGCAGGAGGAGGAGGAGGAGGAGGAGGAGGAGGAGGAGGAGGAGGAGAGGGAGGAGGGGGGGGAGGGGCAGAGGGGAGGGGGGGGGGGAAGGGGAGGGAGAGGGGGAGGCGGGGGAGAGGGGAGGGGGAGGGGAGGGAGGAGGGAGGGAGGGAGGGAGGGAGGAGGACGAGGAGGAGGAGGAGGAGGAGGAGGACAGGAGGAGGAGGAGGAAGAGGAGGAGGAGGAGGAGCACGAGCACGACGAGCGGTGGCAGAACAGGGAGTTTTGGAGCAGAATGCGAAGATTCAGGCACCTGCGAATCACAGGAGGGGGGGAGGAAGGAGGCAAGAGCGCGGCAGGGGGAAGGAGGATGGGAGGATGGAAGCGTAAAACACATGAACCAGTAACACCAATTTTCGGATGTTTCCGCGGATGTACTGGATCGGCGCTGGACCCCCCTGGCGGCGACTGCGGCGCCGTCCTTGGCATGTTCCGTGCGCCAAAAAGATAGTTTCAAGTACCGTTCCAGGTGAGATGTGTGGACCTCCGACACACGCGTACGCCGATTCGTGCAATCCGAATCGGAGACAGTCTGGAGAGGAAATGAGTGGACAGGAGCAGGGGGATGGGAGTGGAAGGGGACGGAGTGGAAGAAACAATTGGTTGAGGAGGAAGAAACAGTTGGTCCAGACTCGTTTGGCGTGCGCCTCCGCAAGCAGCATTGGCGTTGCGTGGCGTCGACTTGCTGTGCGCTCGCGGTGATACTCGACGTGCCATTTCGTGTTTCGCGAGCCGAGGAGCTGCAGAAACAGGCCGAGGAAGCGGAGAGGGCGAGGCAGAAGGAGGAGGCCCCGTTTTGCAGTGCTTCGCCGTCTCTCTCCGTTGTTTTCTGGTCCACCTCAATCCTTTGTTTGTTGCTCGCCAGATGCCACTTCATAGTTGTGCGTGTGCTTGTTCCCGTAAGCGTGAGCATAGCGGCAGTTCTATGCCACAGTCCTGTCTCCAGTCTTCCGTCGATCTCCCCATTTTGTCCCCTATAATTAAGTCAAGAGGCTTGTGCCATTCCGCCGATCCCCAGACGAAATGAGGTGCCCATGGAAGTTGCTAGAGCGAGGCGCGGGCTAGAATGTCGTACATGACAACATGGACTTCAGCCATGTTTGGCTGACATATGTTGAGGAGGTGGACAGCCAAGGATCTCACATGCTTCAGTACTTCTGGCAAGCGGGCGTCGGCGGTTTCAGACAACGCCAATTTCGTGGCAAGCGAAACAGACGCGCGCCATCGTTTCTTCAGCTTCTCCTGCTGCCATCACACATGTACCATGCAGTGGGCTTGTATTTCTCTGTGGCAATACCCATTGTCTTGCGGCCCATCCCGCCACCGTGCCTGGCTGTGTGTTCAGAGGCCGTTTGGATGCATGTGAGGGTGTCTCGGGATGCCTCTCGGGGATCTTTTGGACGGCTCTTGGGGGCTTCTGGGGGGCCTCTTGGGGCCTCTTGGGGCGTCTTGGGTTTTTTTGAGGGCTTCTTGGGGGGCCTCGGGATCCTCTGGGAGGCTCTTGGGGCCACCTTGGAGCGGAGGGCTTTAGATGTCCGTTCGTGCTCCCCCTCTGGGGCCCCTCTTGGATGCTTCTAGGGTTGAGGAGGACGATCAATGGAGAGGAACCGGCAAATACTTTCCAGATGTCAGAAAATGTTTAAACATTGGTTTAAACATGTAAAACCAGTTTAAAATATTTCCAGCACATTTTTCCGACATTTTTTGAACACATCTTTCATTCGATGATAGGACTGTTAGGATGTCCATTGTCGTGGCATCCACAACTCTAGGGGTCTTGGGGGCCTCTTGGGCCATCTTGGTTCCCTCTTGGAGCGTCGTGGTGCCGTCCTGGAGGCTCAGTTCAAGGGGAGATGACCAGTGGGACCTGTACATGCAGCGCGCCCCTCCGCTGCCCCTCTGGCTCAGGCATGCGCGCCCAATTTGTCTAACGACGGATTTGTCGGTACGATCTGAGAGGAAAAGGATCCCCATCCTTCTCGTCACCATCACATCTCATTCCTCACCATACACGTCCAATAATGTCCAGGATATGGACCGGTGACCGATATGACGTTACCACGCTACTTTCGACTTGGCAGCGGAGCTGACCGCATTCTCGTGTGGCTGGCTCTTGCTCTCGTCCACTTCCTCCACGGCACGATCTATGCGACCGTTGTCTTCTCCAACCTTGAACCGACAACCTATCCGCAACTTCGTGGATCTGTTCGAGATGAACTTGGAACGAGCTCCAACCACAAGAGCCTGCACGAAACGTTCGACCTACTTCGACCATTCGGAGGTATTCTAAACCTGTCGAACATGTATATACATTGAAAACTGAACGGAGGGCTCCCAACGGCTCTAGCACGGAAGCGTATCGCGCGGAAGCGCGCAAAGTCTGCAATCAAGACGCCTTACCAGCCCCTCTACGACGGACTCCACATGCAGAGATGTGCCTAACCAAGTCTATGCGCACATTAAGTATATTATAGTGATCGTCTATGCCATCATTTGGCTGTGGTGGAAACCGTTGCAATAATACGCCTTTTTCCCTAGTGGGATCCTGCTGGGACTGCACCGTTTCGGAAATTTGTTTACGAAGTCAATGCTTGGCAGGCGGCCATGGGAGGAATATCGCTATGCGCATACGGCCTGACCTCATAACCTTGGTGTTGGACAGACGCGGCCATCACACCGACCCTGTAACATCCATCATGGTTATCCTGAGCATGACACCAGGGCATATTGAAGATGCGAGCCAGCTCACTTCAGGCACTCAATTGATTGACTTCCACGTGCCTGACAACGAGCAAATCGACGAAACTCCTGCCAGGTTCGACACGGCCCGCTTGGAAGTACAGTCAGCAGGATTTGTCATCTCCAACTTCCAACTTCTAACCACGGTATTGTTCCCCGCCCTTGGCGTAGACATTCAACGTGCAACGCAGTCGTTTCAACCGCTGAACATCCAGATGCCCTGCGTACAGGTGGAATGTGCAACGCTGCTGGAACGCATGCGGCCCGTAGGACAAATGGCAGAACTATCGCCAGGGAACACCGGCGCAGTATTT